>JAVXUP010000584.1:0-408447 GCA_033070095.1 Escallonia herrerae
AATCGATGGGCAAAATAGCATTCTTATTATCTTACTAGTTCTCAGGATCCTTACTTCATAGGGTTTACCATACATATATACTCTGATCGAAATGATACAAAGAAAGGAGAAAATCACATTTGCATTCTTGACATTTCTCGTAATTATGGTATAACCCAAATATAAAGGTTTTGTAGTACTTCCAACCAGATTGAGCCGTAAATGAAGGGGTAAAAAAGTGGCAAAAACTGACCTAGTGGAAGGCCTAAGCATGAATATATCCTCCTCCATCCCAAACCTCAAAATACTTGTATTCTGATGTTTAGCCGCCCACGATCTGATCTAAGATGGAGAAGCCCCATCTGAAAAATTAATCTTCAGTCGACACTGTTGCAAGGGAAAATGTGGCAGTTCTGTTCTCTGATTGCCAGTTTTATATCGCTAGCTGAGAATCAGATTGCTTTCTTCTCTTCGGTTCTGGTTCACCCAACTGCAAGGAAAATGAAATCTCATTGGATTCATTCCTCAAGGGTGAGAGGCTTCTCGATTCTGCATTGTCAATGCTTTGATGCACCGGAGATCTCCCAGAAAAATTTGAGATGAACTGATGCTCAACATTAGGAGCTAATTCAGTACCACCTTCAATATGAAACTCCTCGTGCATGAATGGCGCAGTGAGCCCCTCGTTCGACTCTCCTTCGATTGGAAGTTGCAAGAGATTTAAGCCAAGTCCCTCAAAGTTTTCTTCAGTTCGATCTCTCGGTGCCATTCGCTCAGGAGGAGATGACTCTCCTACGGTAGAATCAATTCCTGCTGCTGAAAAATTTCTTTGCTCTTGCAATGCAGCTATTTGTCATAAGACCCAAAGAGAAATCATTACAAGGTATATAAATTGTCATCCCACACCCCCCACCCCAAAAAAAAAGGGAAAAAAAGAAAGACGTGCATGGCATAGCAGCAGAAAATACTATCTAACACAAGGGCTAACTCTTCACTGACGTATATTGATGAATTACTGACATTATAAATTTTTACTGTGCAAAGCCCTCTAAGAAATTGAACAAGCAAATTTAACTCAATTTAAAAAATAGATTTAGCAAGTTGCTTTTTATTTTTTTGCGGGTGGGCATTGGGGGCATCAATACTGAATGCATGGTGTAGAAACCCATCTGCGTTTACAGAGGATATTGTGCATGCACCAATCCACCACCGTAAAAAAATGCCCAGGAGCGAAGGGAAGGGGTAAGGTGGAGGTGGAGAAGTACCAAGTTAACCGATTTTTGTTAACCTTTTATTCTGGCCATAATTCGTTCGGGTACGTGTATTTCCACACCTTCATATGATTGTCCACACCTCACTTTGTTGCTAAAAGATCCATATTTTTTCGCTAATGCAGCTTTTAAAGCCAAAGTGAGGTGTGGACAAGCATAAAGGGTATGGAAATAAAATTTTCGCAATATAGTTTCATATATTCCAGTAAAGGTCTCTTAGCAATGACTCCTCATACAACAGTTTGATTTTTCAAATTAGTCTTTGCAACACTGCTTTTACTTGGAACAAATATAATAGTCCTTGCTCAAGATGAAAAACGACAACAAGGAGCTCTGATGTTGACTACGCATGCATGGGGATCCTTTATTTGCACCGCAAATTAGACGGTTCAGAAGCACAAACCTTGAAGCCCTTCATTTGTTGTGATGAGATCAAGTTCAAGTAGATCAAGAAGACGCCCAAGATCAACTCCGCTAGTCCAATTCTCAGGAGGTTCGCCAACTTTTAGTTTCAACCGACCTCGATTAGCCGTCCCTCCCCAAATGATCCCAACTGGCATGGGTTTCTCCCCATTTTGGCCGGTTAATAGAATGAGACTTCCACTGTCCCCTTCAAGGTCAAAGGTCTGCTGATTTTCACCGACGACAAGAAAATCAGTAAAGAAACAAATTCCTTTCTCGTCATTGTACTCTAGGGCATAGGCCATAATGGTCCCAGTAGTCAAACCAGAGCTTCTTCCAACTTTCACCACTTGTCTACCAATGAGACTGTTGATTGGAGACTGCAAATCGATGATATTGACACCACCAATCTCGCCTATGCCTTTTACAGTTGTGGATACATTGGACACATTAAATTCTTCCGCAAAAGGGATGAATGCCCCATCTGCTCGAACAAAGGTTTCTGCATGATCATCAGATCGTGATGACCATTTGTACAATCACAATGCAGTGAGAATTTAACTAGAACAACAGCATCAGGTAGAGAACTTCAGCAGATGTTTGACAATTTGAAAAATGATTTTCTAGTAAAGCAACGTTAAGACAAAACAAACTTGATAGGTCAACCCAACATAAATCTGTGTGTTAAGGTAGGAGGAATAGTTATACACAAAACAGAAGGGTACAAAGCAACATATCTAGCTTTTAAATCACATTTAGCATCTTACAGTTTTTTTAGATTTAACCCACATCATCCCTGCCAACATGTTTCCTCCCGTAATTGACAAGCCTGAATAAGCATCTGTACGCATCGTCTTCCCAAAATGAAGAAGAGGAAAAGGAATAGAACTGATGTAATGCAGATTATGTCTGCAGATGCTGAGCAGCCTGCATACAAGGAAACTTGGACTTCTTAAACCTCAGCTTACAGTTATGGTTGAGATATGAGACCCTGACTAACCTGTTTAGACAGAGACCCCTTCCACATGAAATTCAGCAATTTAACTTGTGTTGTTTCAGTTCAGGAACTGTGAACCTAACCTTCATAAGTTCCACCATGTGATGGACTATACTTGGGATCTATATGGTCACCATTGGATCTCAGCCATATCTTATCCATCAGCTTAGAGACAGTTAGTCCCAATCTATTCCCACTTCTCATGGTGGTCTACAAGCTCGTCTGAGTAACTAACCACATTTTACCTAGTGTTCACATATTATAGTGTCGATGGTTAAATTGCTATCTTCTTCCAAGATAATTTGAGGGTGTGGGATTGATTTCAAGATGGTGAAGCCAGAGTTAACCTCGATTGAATCCAGTGATTTTGTGTTTGGAATCAAATAAATTTAAGCGATTAAATGAACTATTAAGAGCTAACAAGTGACTATATCCAGAATCCAGGAACATGTGGATTCTAAAATTTTATCAGTTTTGGGAATCAAAATTCATTAGATAAATATTAAAACCAACTTAACCCCATAGATTTACATAAGACAATGATAATGCTTTCATCACTTTCTATATAACTCACTAGAACTTCTTGGTCATAGTAGCACACTCAACTGCTTGCAACACTTCGAATCCAGAGACCTTCTAAATCTTCCAGCTAGTGTTTCAGCAAATTTTTCCAAACAGTAACTGATTCTGCTAAAGATAGATTATAGCTGATCCCCTAATGAAAAACCATTCTGATTTAATCTAAAACCTGCTCTAAATACCTTTTAATCACAAAAGTTAGACGAAATGCATCATGATTATGAAGGCTCTCAGAGAAACGTGCTTCAAATCTTGTCGCATATTTGCATTAACGCGATTCTAATCTGGAATTGCATTACCTGGGTTTGTCCCCGCAAAGATGCCATACCAAAGATCATCAGTGATGAAGGAAGTTGCCCTCTCCACAGCACCCAGATACACCCCAGGTCCAAGGCTTGGGGGCAAGGGATGAAACATTTTCTGGTTTGGATAATCCAGATCAACTGCGACATGTCGATTTGTTAGGAAACCAACCTGGCGGTTTCCTGTTCGACTTTTCACAATTGCACCAAGGGTTCCATATGTCTCCTGGCTTGCAACCTAAAAGAGCAAGAAGCAGTTGGAATGGTAATCCAATACTTACCCGATAATCAGTGTTTAATCCTGAAAGGGCTAATGGAACATCAATAATGCCAATTGAAAAAAGTCATCAAGAATATTTGAAAATAAACAGTACAATGATAAAATGAATTGGAACTGATGTTATATTTCGAGATGGTTGATCAGGATAACATTGGAGATTTCTGCTTTCAACTTTCAAGATGGCCTTTCACATCATTGAACTGACCAACCAATAGAGCATTTCCAGAAACTAGCATAACCAACCCACGCAAGAACCCCCCCCCCCCCCCTCTCTTCCTCTCATTCTTTCATAATCTGTTTTAAATTCTTTTACCCCCATTGATACTTTGCCACAAGTCTGTTTACTGCATGAATACGTGTATAAACAAAGAAAGACGCTATTCGTGAACAAATGACTACGTTCACAAACCCTGTGATTTACTGCAGAATGGAGATAGGCTTGTTATGGACAAGCATAGGACACTACCATAGAGAAGTAGGAAATAGCCTTGTTATGGAAAAGCATAAGCCACTACCCATAGAAAAATAGGAAATGCTAAAACCTCCTCTAAATCATAGATGATTTTGGACATGCATATACCAGCACATTTTTCAATATCCTTCACATTCACTACTCATTTTGGCATATGCATGCTCACATATATCTTAACACCATAAGCTTTCAAATCCGGACCAGAAGCCACAGATACCACCCTCGGAAACTCAACAGTAGCTTCCAACTTGCTGTGGGTAAGTTTAATAAATCCAGTTTCCATGTAAGCCAGGAATGACAGAAAGCTGGCAGCAATTCTACATAGTAGTCACATGTTTATACATGGTAGATATATGATCAAACTTTAACTAATCGCAACGTTTTATGAGTGATTACTGCACCGGTGTACGCATTGCATAATAGTTAAATGGACACCATGCTGTATTGAATGCATTAGACAGTACCTACGGTAGAAAGATATTATAAATACTATGAACATGATATCTTTCACCAACGTATACACCTAAAGATATGCTCCTTTTGGGTCTTGTAGGAATTCGGCCATAGAAAAAATTATGTTCAAGTCTAAGAAGTCTCTGCAAAGGTATACAAGAACTCGACTATGTATATCTAAGATATCATCTACCTAAGTTCAGTGCAAGTCCCGCAAGATGTCATTACACGTTCAGTAGGAAAAAATGAAACATCTAAAACAGAATTAGCAGTATTCATGATAATCAGCAAAAAATCAAGACATCATTGTCCGAGTGATTGTACAACATTCTTCCAGTATCACACAGCTTCATGCTGTTAAGCTTGTGTAAGCAGTCTGAGTTGATCATTTACTTCCCCAGTCTAGTCGGCTGGAGAGCCTAGCATCTAGGACCAGCATTTTCAGTAGGTGAACCACATCGGCTGATTGAACCGGTTCACTCAGGCACCAGTCTGGTTTTTAGTACGGATAAGTAAAGCACGCAACACAGACTAGACAGGACATAAAAAAGTATAGCCGACACGATTGAAGCATCTGATCATAACATGAACCAGATGGGTGAACAATTTGAGAAATAATGTGTTAAGTTTCTTAAGAGGCGAGGGCATCTCCAAAGTGGAGGAACCACGGCGAACCCCTAAGCCAAGCTAGCATCTTTGTCTAAGGAGTATAAAATGCATTGTATCCTACGCTGCTGCATTCTGCATTTAAAAAAAAACTCTCATTGCAAGTTCACAACAGTCTGAGAAAAGGAAATATTGTATGCATCACATGGCTTGGCTATGTTGTTCTGATACTTGCTCCTTTATATTGCATCAGTACCCTTTAGTTATATCTTACTCATTAGTGTTGAGTACAACAAAACCAAATTTTGGTTCCGCATTTCTATCAATTTTTTAATGTCAACTTAATTCCCCGTATCATAATTTCCTTACTAATAGGTACTTATAATAAATCCAGCTGAACTGATTGGCCTAACAATTGAATGTGATTTGCTTAGTATTCCTAGAACTTCCATGGGCTGACTAGCTGCCGGCCTAGCTCAAAAAGTGCAGCCTCTGGGCTGGGTTTATTAGCCCTTCCAGTTGTGCTAGGCCACATCTTTGGACCAACAAAAATTTGCGGGTTGGTCAACGAATAGCCCAACCTGTCCTCGTGCTTTTTTGCCCAAATATTTCCTTTCTTTTTTCCCGACTCTGACACTCTCCTTTTACAATGCTTTTCAAACTCTCTACCCCTCTCCCTCTTCTTTGCGTCCACTCTATCCTCTTACTCGGAATCCGAAGCCCAAGCTCCATTATCACCACCTCCACCAAAAACCTCTTTCCGGCTGAATTATATATAAGCAAAGCCCACCTCTAGCCTGCCCAGCCCAGCACATGGATAGCACTACTTGCACACAATGTCTAACTTGCACATAAGGTAGCAGTAACACAAATAAACAATCAGTGAGGAACTTTCTGGCTGCTAACAACAATAGATAGAACTCCAACATAGGACTATACTGGCAAACAGAGGGTACTTACCAACACAACAGCAACCACAACAAGAGTGAAACTTGAAAGTCTCAATGTGGAACAATGTTCTAGCTGCTTCAAACATAAGACTTTTCTCCTCCTTAGATGGTCCGATTTGACATCCTATGAGTGAAATTCCAACTTTGATTGATCCAGTCACTAGAAACCTTATTCTCTCTAAACGATGACATTGTAGGAAGAAGCCACCAGAAGAGAGGGAGGAGGAGAGGGGCTAGGGTGGGGTGGGGGGAGAGATATGGCTAAATAGCTTACAAAAAATATGACACATAAAATCCTAGTTATTCACGCACCCTAACCGAAAATCTTCTTTATATGCATTTTGCTTGATTTTTGCATTCAATACCAGATGGTGTAAATGCAGACACTGATGCCACAAGAATCATTACTACAGGAACACAAATAAAGTGCTCTGTCAGCTACCATGGAAAAGGCAAATCATCTGACAGTCACAAGAGGAGTGAACTTTAACTGAAAGCATAAGAACTTGAATGAACTTCTGCTCACAAGTGTGAATTTAACTTCGCATAGAGTCTAATTATTGTTGTTTCTAGATACACGTGAATGCATGCAGTATACTAGGCTTTTACTACGGAAAAACAAATTAAGCAACCTTCGAACATTAGAAGGAAAGGAAGCTATCTTATCTACTCTTCCATTTCAAGGACAAGCTCACTTAAAGAAAGGGCATAAATATGTCTGTCTACAAGTCAACTAAATTTTTTTACCTTTCTCTGACAACATCCTTTTTTTCGCAAACTTATCATGACACCACCAAAAAAGTTAATAGGTTATGATTTACCAAACCCTCCAGATATGCAATCTACATATCTACGGTAATTAATAGTTTTATGACTCCTTTTTTGGTGGTGTGGGTGGGGCAGGGGGTAAAACTTCGTGAGGGTAAAGCTAGATATAATCACAGTTGCATAAGCTGGAAGTAGACAACCTGCCAAGTACCTGATCCACAATGTCCTTCCATTTAATCACTTGGAAACCTCTAGGAATAATGAAGCAATTGTAGGATGTGGAGTTGTTTGACTTTAACAGCATGTAGCAATTCACTAAAACGGGAATCACTTTGTCATAAGCTCTCAACAAGCACTACGTTGTGAAGTTTTGTTAAACTCCATCGCATCACAATGGTTTTCGAGCGGCATTGACCCTCAAATTTGGGGTCAAACTTTGATCAACTCATGTGCCAACTTAACCAGACTGTTTGAACATTTTTGGGGCCGTTTGCTGAATTCCGCAAAAGAGGACTTTTGATGCTTATCCAACAAGGAATCCAACATTCATGGGCTAGCCCAAGTTGCAAAATTTTGTTTGTGTGAAAATTCCCTTCACACCAGCCAAGTATAGGGGAGTCCAATTGAAAACGTACTACCCTTGACAGCCATATGATTTAGACTAGGAACAAGTTCATCCACTCTTAACCAATTATATGCGTGCTTATGCTGTTTCTTTGTTATTAACCACTGTTAATTATGAATTAGAGAAGCCATCTATCTTCTTTGATACTGATCATTAGAGGACCCAAAACCTAATTTCAAGATGCGTAGAAATCGACAACCACATTTGCGAAAACAATTCCGTCGTACATTATAATCTGAGGTAAACATTACAAAGTTCTAACGAGTAGACATCCTTCAATAAGAATTTGAAGTTGTATACTTTGAATTACTCTAACAAGTTGCTGGCACTGTAAATCTGATCCACTATTACAAAGGAGAGACAGTGTGAGGATCACTAGTATCTGCCCCTGAAATTTGATTGTAGCATATCCTCAACTCAGATTAAGAGACAGAGAGAGGATTTATGTCCCAACGCTCCTGCGCTAACTACACATCACTGAAGAGCAACTAAAAGTAAATTGACGACAAACAGCTAGAGCACTGTACCTGGGATCCAGAACCGATGCATGGATCACTACCACGCAGGCCATCGACAAGCTCTGTATACAATTGTTCTTTTGGTGTTGCTGCAGGAGCACCAAAGTAGGAGAATTCTACGACATCAACATCGCACCAGACACCTCCGGGTCCCTGTCAAGAATTGAACAACTTCATCATTCAGGTCTAAAGCATTTCAGAGTTGTAAAAGGTTTACGTATTGCAGTCAAATCCAAACTTTGATTAAAAGAGAAGCGAAGAAAAGACTCCAAACCACATATGCACAACATTGTGGGAAGGTTGGCAAGGTTCTAAAGGGGTTCAAAGACGGGCAATTGTCAGTAACAAGAACTGAAAATTCCAAAATTTAGGCATATCATACCAAAGGAAAGCCAGAAGCCAAAATATCAAACCTCGAGAGCAGCCGGTAGACATTGAATGTGGTTAAGCCACTGCCTGTGAACCTTACGAGCTACAAAGACAAGAATGGCTGGTATATCAGTCAACAAACCCCGCCGAATCCGGAACCCGATTGCTGTGCCAAGACTAAAACGGCGCAGGATTTTGCTATGAAATGCCCTGATTGTCATCAATTCAAGTAAAGTGGTAGCTTGCTGCCCTGTTGGGAGCCGCCCAAGAGTTTCAGGCAAAACCCCCTTCTGAAGGTTTCCAAAGTAATTTGCCCTATCTTCAGCTGCATCAATCAACCGGCTGGAAGCAGGCCATGAAAAGTAGGCACTACTTTCGGAGAGCTGACCACCTGATGTAAAAGCTTGCAGTGGTGGTGGACTCGACGAAGGCAGATTAGGATGATTACAGTAGGTCCTTTCCAAATCCAAAGCTGATTCCTCTGACGGGGTTGATCCGGAGTGATGAAATCTCAAGTTTAGTCTTGGCCTATCCATCTTTTAACTCTCCTACATAATATTCGTCCAAGTCCTCAAGGTAGCCAAAAAGATGGTGAACAAGACGATGTAAACATGGCATAACCCTTTTCGTTCATATTTGATCACCAAGATGTAATTACAGTGATGGTTCCTACCATAAGCAAGATAGGCAACTTTTTAAACTGGAGATGGAACAATGAAGCAGAAATAGCAACAATATCTGTCTACTCAATCATGAATACCCCATAGAAGATGATGAAGAAGACACTCAAATGCAAAACATGTGGGGGGGAGGTGGACAAGTAGATAAGATAAGAACATTACCAACTCCATATCAGGATTCTGTATAGCAATCATCAACATAAAAGAATCTGGAACAGGGAGCCAGAGAAGGGCATTAGTAACCAGTAAGGTCAATAAAAGTAAATGGTAATCGGTAGTTGAAGTGGAGTTTGGGAGAAATTAAACACAAGGAAAGAAACAGTCATCAAAACTGAATTAAAGGCTGCATATGATCAATGAGGCAGCAAAAAACACACATATATATATCAGTCAATTGCAATTTCCCTACAATTTCGGAGAGGTATCCTGTACTAAAATAGATATTATCTTTCCCATGTACAAACAAGTATTGAGACAGATGCAAAACCGACAAAATAAGCACCTGAATAACAGCTGATTAAGTGCCTATGTGGGTGTGGGTTGGGGTGGGGGGGGGGGGGGGGGGTAGTGAGAGAAAGTTGAAAGACATAAAAAATCCACATACCCCACTTCACGGGAGACAATCATGAAGTGGGTATACGAAGAGAACTCGAAAATTGTACAGAATGGAGGTAATTACCGATTGATTTAAGCAAAACCAACATAGGAAATAGGGTAGAACTCACCCAGCAGCAGTGGCGGAGCTACAGACTGTACTCGTGTAGGTGAAAAAATCAACAAAGAGGCCCTTGAAGTTTCTTGCTTATGGTAAACAACCAGCCAGATTAGATTCTACACATAAATCTGTTAATCAATCCATATTGCCAGTATGCAGACTGAGAGAGGAGGAGAGAGCGAGCGAGCGAGCTATATTTAGAAAGAAAATTATGCGCCCTGACAACATATAAATACCTCTGTCTGTTCTGGAGTATCTGTGTAAGAACTTGTGTTAAATTTTAAATAAACAATTCATTCTTTCTGACCCTTCGCTTATTTCTTCCTTTTTGCTGTCACTGTCGTTCTTTCCATTTTTCTACTATATAAGTCAATCCTATGGCGTTCTGCATTCACCCTTCTTTGGCCATGGAAGAGATGAAATGGTATTGGATAGATTTTAACGGATGAGAGTTCAGCAGGGAGGACTGACGAGAAAAATCATTTTCTTTGGATTCCATTGATTATAAGTAATTGTGGGGGGGGGGCTAGGACCCATCCATATTTGCTCCCCTAAAGTTGCACATTCTCTTCCAAATAATTCAATTTCCACTATGTGGGCTGCCCGCAGAAGGGGGAGTGCGTTGTGCTAGTAGTGTATATGGCATTCGTTAAGTGCCAGTAAGGTGGACGAGTGTTCACTTTGACTTTCACAAAGATGATCTTTTAATAAATTACTGAATGCAATAATTTTATATAGGAGATGGATTTATGTTATTGTTTGCGTTCTATAGTAAACGCAAACAATGCTTAGGTAATTGCTAAGTTTGATTTACAATTAGGAGTAAGCACGGTTCGATTCATTCAGTTTGGAGGCTGAATACCAAACCGAATCGACCAATCTCGTTTCGAAAAGGAAAAAAACATGTAGTTGAAAGGTTCGGTTTCTGCTAGTTAAACGGATGAAACGTATAGACTTGGGCCAAACTCAATTTTGGGCAAGTTTAGACCAAAAAATTAATAACTTATACATGCTAATAAATTCCGAAATAACTGAATTTTTTTAATCATAGTTAATAAAACTTAATGAGATGCAGGCGGCTAGTGAAAAATGTGTATTACGCCAAGGGATTTAGAATTTATCCCATTTTATATGAGTGATTAGATAATTAGGGTTAGTAAAAAAATAACTAAGATTTGGTAAAAATATAGATATGCTATATTATATACAGTTGGTTCGATTTATATAATTTCAAAAAAATTTGAACCGAACCGACTGAACCTAATGTACGGTTCTTGGCAAAAAACAAACATACCGATTAATTTTTAGATTGGTTTGGAAATAGACGGATTGGCTTGATTGGATCGGTTTCAATGGTTTAAATGCTCACCCCTATTTACAGTGCGATACTTTTTGTTTCTATCTAAGGTAGTAGGTAGGGGATGAGCATTTGAACTGTTCAAACCAATTAAAATGATCAAACCGAATAAGTAACAGATCGATCGTAAACTGATTTAAAAGAACAGCCAGTTTGGGTTTTTTTTCCAAAGCGATGTTCGGTTTGCTTGGTTTGATTTGGTTATATATATATATATATATATATATATATATATATATATATAGTCTAATTTAGTTTAATTCAAAGTGTAAATTTAGTCTAATTCTACTTAACATTTACCGTAATTTTTACCATATTTATAATCTGACCATAACATATTACAAACTTGTGATTATGCAAGCTCTACCTAATTTCAATAAGTACTCTCCAAACAAAACTTGTGATTATGTATATTACAAATATCAAATAGTCAATAGATAGGTCCAAGCAAGTCTTAAAATTACTACAAGCCCAAATTGTTCAATCCGCCCAAACAAATCCGCCTGGTCAGTTCGAATTATTGAACTGAACTGTTTAACAACAGTTTGCTTTTTTTTTGTCTTCGAAACCGAAGGTGGTCGGGTCCATTTGGTATTTAACCTCCAAACAAAACCAACCGACCATGCTCACTATTTTGAAGACTTATTTATAGGATTTGGAAGATTGAGAGTTGTGATCGAAAATGTAGATTGTAAGTGCAGCCAAAATTGAAAAAAAAATCTAACTTATAAGAAGGCTTTGATAACTAATCTATGAAGTCTTTTGATATGAAGAGAAAGACTACATTCTTTTTCTAAGAATGAAGAAGAAAGATGACTTGATTATGATGAAGATACATTGTAGTGGAAATTGAGTCTTGCATTTAATTTTTATACTACAAACTATATATAAAAATAAGGGACGTGATCCATTTCCCGCATTGGTACCAAAACTATCTGACTGTCTATCAGTGATTTATAGACGGCCTAGATTAGGTCTTCTCCCTCAATAGTACTAAATAACCCTAATATTTTAATGTAATTGCAATCAACCCCTTAACTTCAGAAAATACAATTTTATGCACCATAATACTTTGTTAGATACAATATAATCCCACAAGGTTATTTTATGATATAATGTTACTTACATATACGTTGTTCTTGGTCTTTAAATGTATGCCTGTGATGCTTCTCCTGTTACTTTTTGATATACAAGTTTTTCACCAAGTGGACATACAGCTCGATGCCTTACGTTCCTCCAAAGTAGTTAATGGTTATGATCAAACAATCTCAAGCTTCTAGGATATCGATTTAAAAAGAGCAATAAAAAAATGTCTTACTAAAACAAATACTTGTTTATTTATACTAAAAAGGAAATGCTCCTTCTATTGTTGCACACACTAAATCTTAGCACACTTCATAATTTTACACACTTCACACTCTCTCAAATTTCCTCTGCCTTCTAACTCTTATTTCGACCATTTTTATAGATGAAAGGACTAGGTACATAGGATTTTTCAACAGTGAAAATCGTCTATTATTTTTTTGTAAGGTCATATTTTTCTTTTATTATGGCAAACATCTTTATTATGTTCTCCACTTGGCTTTGTCATTTTTTCTTGGCACTTATGTCCATATCATGCTTATCCTATGGTGCTGAACCCTCTTGTACATCTCAAAAGTTTTGCTAGGCAGATCACGTTCTTCTTGTTCTTGGCTGTTGAACTGTTATGAGAGTTTGATGACCTGATCTTGACCATGCTTGGAAGGCTTTATGAATTCTTTACACCCCCTCAGGATTACAATCTTTTGTCCATCCCAAAATTATGCTTCTTGAGGCTTGGTTACTACATTTTTCATGGTTGCATGGACAAAACTGATTCTTTCAATCTTGTCTTTCTCCGCATTATATGTGTTTCATAGTTCATTGAGGTACGACTTGCAGAATTCCATTATCATGTTATTAGTTAATGGATAAATGAACCAAATATGGTATGGCTAGTAGAGCTTGGTTTCGCTTCTTTCTACTAAGGTTGACGATATTTGGATTGTGATAATCTTTTAACTGAATCTCATAACTCCAAGAGCATATTGAATTATAGTTGGGAGACTCTCGATGGGTTGCCAATCATCTTAGACTATTTCAATTGTGTCTACGAATTCCTATCCAATCCATTTAAGATTAATCTTGTCTGATGGTAGTGTGAGGCTTGGCTATTCATAATCCCAAGACAAAAAATGCCTTTATTTCTGATTTGCAAAGGATTTCTTCGTGTTCATATTTCTTCCTGGCTAGTTGTTTTATTTTAGTAGTGATGGTGATATCAGATGGGAGTAATGATTCTAATTCTTCTAGTAATCGGATTATTTCTTCTTTTTTCTTGTAGAATTATCATTCCTTCTTCATTGTTTATATTAAGCCATTTTTCTAGGTGCTTAACATAACCAGTTAATTGGCTGAGAATTCTTTGTAACTCTTTCTGTTGATTTTTCCTCATGTAATGCCAGACATTTTCAAAGAGATTTTTGCTCTCTGCCCATAGCTCTAGATCATTAAACGATTTTGTTTTATTATCACTGGCTTGTATTATGGTAAGATTATGTTTTGAAATTTTTTCCTCTTTGTCAGTTGTCATCTTTCTCTTTAGATCCTTGTTGTTATGATAATAATCTTTTATTTTCTTACCCATTTGTTTAGGGGCATCTTGCTGTAGAGGTTTCAATCTTTACTCTTTTTATTCCAAAACTTATGCATCAATTTTGAATGGTTAGTATTGTTTTGTCGTGTTTTAGGGCTTGTGGGTTGGTAGTCCCAACCATTAGAGATGTCGCCCCCTGGCCAGATTTGGCCTTAAAATAGCCCGGGCTGGCCTGGCCCTATAGGTGGATAATGAAATACTAGACCATAGGGCCTAGGGCTAGGGCCAAGCTTGATTTTTTGGCCAAAAAATTCAGCTCGACTCTGCCCTAAAAAGGCTCAGGTAAGGCCTTAATAAATGGGCAGGCCTGAAAATGGCCCGTGTTTAGGGCATGGCACGGTTTTAAGGTCGGCCCAGGTCTAGCCCGATTCTAGCTCGGCATGGCCCAACCCCATGCGATTTTTGAATTTCAGACCCCCCCCTAAACAACTATATATCGGCTACTTTGGGGGGTATTTTCATCCAATAAATTTCTAACAACTCTTTTTTACACTTTTACCCTCCCAGCAACTATAAACTGCTAGTTTTAAAGGACATTTTGGCCTTTTAAGGACTTTAAAAAATCTATAAATTCACTCTCTTTCTTTCATATTTTTCACACCAATCTTCTCATTCTTTCTTATCTTTGCTACCATTGTTATTTGTTACTAAGTACTAACCCTCTCCAGTTTTCAATTACAAGTATTAGTTAATTATTTACTACTCTTAGTTCTTTGCTTTTACTAACCCTCTCCAATTTTCAATTACAAGTATTATTTAACTATTTACTACTCTTATTCCCTTGCATTTAGTTACTCCTACTAGTTTTATTTTTCATTCTTGTTAAAAAAATTAGCGTTAAATATGTCTCGATTTTTCCAATCATGCAGCAAACGTAGAGCACCATCACAAGCACCGCCGCCGCCGCGAGCACCAATCCAAGCACTATCACAACCATTCGAGTTTAAAGATTTGCCAGGAATGAGTATAGATATCTAAGCCAATTGGGAGTTCAACCAAAACATTCCAGATTTTGAATATACACCCTCACAAGATACCTGCATTATAGTTAAGGACACAGCTCTGTTGGCGAAGCTACTACTCTAGGGCAGATTTTTGACCCGATGAGCGGTCATCATGGTGAAAGACCGAGCAATCCTTTCGGTAGCCGCCATAAGTCCAAAAGTAAAAAGAAAAAAGAAACCATGTGTTTGGAATCATTTTGATGGTATTATGGTTGATGGCGTCCGAAGAGCTCAATATAAGTATTGTAGTAGATTATTCTTGTGTGGTAGTGGTAGTGGACATCTTAATAGGAATTACTCTTTGTGTGCACCTTATTTTCTTGCCCACTTGTTTAGGGCACCTTGTTGTTGAGGTTTCAGCCTTACTCTCTTTATTCCAAAACTTATGCATTGGTTTTGAACGCTTAGTTTTGTGTTGTCCTGTTTTAGGGCTTTCGGGTTGGTAGTTCCAACCATCCTCTTCTGCTACTGGGGGAGGATTTGTGAGTGACAAAGAACTGCCATCTTCTATTTAAGGATATATCACGTAGTAGTCAAATTTTGCTGATGGTTCTCCCACTAGACCGATTTTAAGATCTCCTGCTTCATACCTTTTTTTAAGACCTTTTGAGTAGTCTTTTTTGTGGTAACACCAACTCCTTGCATCATAAAGCATAATTCCCTAGTTAGGCTATCTGCAAGTGCATTTTTGGCTGATGAGATGTATTCTGCATCAAAAGTATAATAGTTGAACCATTGTTGACATCGATAAAGTCTTGTTTGACTAACATCTCTTAGGTCTCTTTTGAGGAAAGCCTTGAAACACCTATTATCTGTTCTGATAAGAAAGTGTTCTGAAACTAGAAATATGTAAAAAGATTTTATGCCACGTTTTACAGCTGAAAACTCTTTTTCGTTTATGTGATGCCGAGTTTCTGCATCCTTAAAGGTTCCACTCCAGTATTCACACAGCTGTTCTTAATCAGGGGGTATTGCTTTTAATATTGCACCCCAACAATTTTCAGAAGCGTCAGATTCTAGAACTAACTTGTCTCCTTGTTTAGGCAAGCTTAATTTTGACAGGGTTTTAACCCGACCTTTTCTCCAGAGAACATTTTGGGTATCTTCATCTTCCCATATCAATTTTTCTTTTCTAAGCTTTTTACTTAAGGCTTCTGTTAGGTTTAATAAATTTAGGATGAATTTTCTCGCGTAATTTAACAACTCAATAAATCTTTGAAACTATTTTACATCATTGATTTGTTCTGGAAATAGCTTTATTTTTTCAACTATATGGTCTTGAAGGACAATTTTTCTACTGTCATCTATTCTTAATCCTAGAAAGTTAATGGTGGTTTGTTCCCATTCACATTTCTTTTGTGATAGTACTAATTCATGGTCAATGAATTCTTGTGCTATTTTTTTAGATGATTTATATGTTCTTCTCTGGTTTTTGAGAATACTAATATGTCATTTATGTCTACTACACAGTAATCTCCATGCTTTCTAAAAATATTATCTATCCTTTTTTGGAATAAAGGTGGAGCATTTTTTAATCCTAATGGTAACACTGTCCATTCATAGTGCTCTTGTGGTGCACTAAAAGTAGTTAATGGAATTGATGATTCTTCCATTTTGATTTGTCAATATTCACTTTTTAAGTCAAACTTCGAGAAAAAGTTGGCTAGCTGAATTTTGTTTATCAGCATATCTTTATTTGGAATTTTATTACCATCTTTGACTGTTGTTGTGTTTAAAGCTCTATAGTCTATGACTAATCTGGTGTTTCCTTTAGCCTGTTCTGCATTATTTTTTACCATGAATGCTGGACTTGAATGATGACTCTCGCTGGATCTTATTAACTCTTGTTTTAGTATTTCAGGAATCTGTCTTTCAAATTCATGAACCATCTTAAGACTATGTTGCATTAGTTTTACGTTAATCACATAATCTTTATCCTTGAGGGTCAATGTCGCCCAAGGTTTATCATTTTTCCATAATTTTGGCGAGTCTTCACTAAAATTATTTTCTAACATCTTTTTTATACTATCAAGACTAGGAATTTCTTTTTCTTGTTTGCATCGATAATGTTAGTTTATTTTCTTTAACCCAACTGTCATCTTCTTTGATTACTTCTTTGTTAAGCAACTCTTCCTTATTTACTTCTTCTTCAAGTAACCTTTTTCATGAGTCTGCTTTGTTTTTTTCACCACACTGGGCTGCGTAAAGGGACTACTCTGTATATGTTTTCGAATTTCTCCTAATTTTTCTAGACGAAAGCCAAATTTATATTTTTGAGAAGCATATTTTAACAACAGAATTTTTTGACGTTTTATATCAATATGAAAGTCTTCCTGAATAAATGGTCGATTTTTAACTTGTTTGAGGAAAGCATTTCCTATTGGAAAATCGTTGTCTAAGTCGTCGAATTGGATTAATCGCTCTATAATGAATTGTTTTCCATTTATTAGGACCGGAATATGATATGCTTCATATTCTGATTCTAACTCATAGCCATTTGCCATTCACATGCTCATGAGTTGATCTATTTTGATCCATTTTTTAAAGGATAAAACTCCTGCTTGTGCTAGGCAATAAGATGCTCTAGTATCTACTAAAGCATCTATTTTAAAAGGATGATAACCCTGGAAGTTGAAACCTAATTTTATATAAGAATTGTTTGGACTTACCGCCATCCATTTATTATTCATTTTTTTTTACCTTCTTTTCCTTTTGATAATACTCATAATGTCTTGAATACCTCTATTAAGATCATCTCCTGTCAAGCCCTTTTCCTTAAGCTTCTTCTTGACAATGTCATTTACTGATGTTGTGGTCATTACATGTATGGTTTCTACATGTGATAACATGTTTCGTCTGATTGGAATGGTAACTATTTTGCACCCTATAATGTCTTCATCAGAACTGTCTTCTCCTTTGATAACTTCTTCTACCATTTTTTCCTTCCCTTTGCCTTTTGAATTTGTAGACGTGGAAGGTATTAAAGAGAGAGAGTGTCTCCTTGGTTCTTCGAGGATAACCACACCTTTATTTTTCCTAATATGCATTTGTTCTAGTTGTTTACTACCTAATCCTTCTCCTATCACCCATTTTTTAGGCCATGATAGTTGCTTTGGATTTATCTTCCGTGCTATTATTGCTCGAACATTATTACTTGTTTGTTCGAATAGTTCTACTTCACTGTTTAGCGTTTTACTTAGTGGATTAGTAGTATTTACCACTCTGTAAACTAGACGGCATTGTACTGCAATGTTTTTGCATACTTTACGTAGTTCGGTCATGCCTTGAGTTTGAATCATCAGTCCTAATGTTTTATTAAGATAAGGATCTTTTAAAGACATGAAGTAGTTTGGTGTAGTTTTAAACCAAACTGGTTTGTTATACAAATTACTTTAGATACCCCCTATTAGGGCTTTTTCAAAAGTTTTCCACCGATTATCCGTTAAACAACAGATTACTGGTGTATCTCTGCCATCTATGAATAATGGACAAAGAATAACTTGTATCATACCAATATGGACATAGTGATATCCTTCTCTAAGGTATTGTTTTGCATTATCTGCCTTGAAGAGAGGAATCTCTAGTATTCTTTCTTCAGTTTGACCTACCGAGGTTTCACTTTGGAGATCTCTACATTCATCTTACTCCTAAATCTGAATATGGAGTTTTTGTATATTTCTCCAATCCTGATTTGGCATTTTCCAATGCCTTATAGTAGAACCGGGAGTTTTTTCCTCAATTGATTCACTCTGACTAATTATGTTATTAGATAAATGAATCATCTCTTTTTCATGGTCGTATATTTCTGATATCAGAAGATCGTGCCTATGCTTTTTAAAGTTCTGTTTAGACTTTCTTTATCATCTGATGTTGTTTCATCATCAAATTCATAGTATTCTGAAACAAGCTCTTCTGCTTCGTCTTCATAATTTAATTTATATCCCCATGCTGGCTCATATCTTCTTTCAGCAAATAAGAAAGATCTTATATTTTCTTTTCTTTTCTTACTTGGGCATTTCTTTGCATAATGTCCTTTTTCGCCACATAACCAGTAACAATCACGCTCTTCTGGTGATTTCCCGTTTGGACATGAGGGTTTTTTATACAGAATATTATATTTCTTTCTAATATATCTTCCCCATGATTTTGGTTTTTCTCTTGATGGATTAAATTTTCTTTTTTGGAATTTTTTCCATTTCTTTTGGAAAATTTTCCATTTCTTCACATATCTTTTTTTGTTTCCAAACCTTTTCTTCTCGATTTTTTTTCTTCGTGAAGTTTGGCTTCTTTCCACATCCATAGTTGTTTACCATGTTATCGACCTTAGAATAATAGTCATAACTCATATAAGCTTTTTTCATATCTTTTATTGCATGTCCTTCAGTACAATATTTCTTTAGAACTTCTTCTACAGTTACAATCCCTCCTCTTAAGGAATCGCAAAGCATTCCGTTGTTTTGGAGTTTAGTAAATTCTTTTTCAGCTAACTCGTCTCATGGTTTAGGAAGTTTGGTAATAAATTACTTTTGTCAATAGAGGCTATCTTTAAGTTCTAACTTGTAAAAATATTTTTTAAATTCACAAGTGTAATTTTTAAAATATCACATATCACATATTTGTAGTTTTGTCAAATTTGTGAAAACACTTTTTTCTTGAATACCTATATATGTTATTTATAGATATACCGCAAAACTCTCGTTTGAGGTTATCTGCATTAAGCATTATCCATTCTTCAGAATTGTTAAGCTTACTTTGAGCTTCAATTATCATTTCGTTATCTGCGATGCTATTCCAGAACCTAACCGTGTTTTCTCGCAGGGTTGCTAGAATAAAATGTTTCATATGGCAAGTCTTAAGACTTGTGCCCAATTATCAATTATTTGTTCAGTATTTGAAATACAATAGATATCAAGATATATTCAGTATTTATTTATGGGGCTCATTTCTTCCATTTTTTGGGACAAATTTAAATTTGTCCTTATGGGGGCGTTATTAAATTCAGAGTTTCTTTCTAAATTTAATTCTGAATTTCACACTCCTATATAGTTTGGATCGGTTTCTCCATTCCATAAATTCATATCAGCAAACGCCTTATTTACTTCTGATATGGCTCTTTTTTCTTCTTGTTTATAATACTGTTCTTTTAGAACAGCTGGATCTATTTTATCGATCATATGGTATTGGTGAAACATCTAAGCCGATTCCCACAGATTGCCTTAAAGAGCCAAAAGTGCTACCTGTGATGCTATCCACACTAATATGCTCTCGTCGGCAGTAAGAAGGTTGTGATTGTGATGTTAGTTCTTCATAAAAGGAACTTATTTGGACAAAGATTAAGGTTTTGGATTAGAAAGTTAGAGCTTTGGATTGGAATATTAGGGTTTCGGAGTAGGAAGAACTAGCTGAAGGGGTTAAGTATGTTGGAATTCAGAAGTAGGTTAGGTTGTAGAGGTAGGGATTTGGGTTAAGAGGTGAAGCTGGTGGCGAGGCACGACCTATGTCGTCGCTATAGTAGAAGTATATTGGGTATCAGTGTTGTATTTGAATTTCTTAGTCTATGGGCTAAGGAATTAAAGGAGTTACAAGTTGTGTAGTGGAGACAGTTTGGAGTGGTTAGGGGTGGGGAAGGAGACGCCTGGAGCAGGAGCTGGGGACGATGGGGAGATTGGAGGTGACGAGACAAAGAGGAAAGTTCTAGGCGTGGTGGTGGAAGAGGTGGTGGGACTGGGTCTGGCGTTCCTCGACGATGCGGCCGCATGAGGTGCACTCGGTTATGAAGCGACCGGAAGCTGTGGTGGCGCACCGCACTTGCACCGCCGAGCAGTACGGGCAGCACATTTTTTGGTTTATTTTTCTGATTAGTTCATTCAAATTAGAACATTGGCACATTTTGGATTCTTGAAGTAATTTGCTCAACCAAAGAAATTTGCTCTTCGTTACTAATGTCGGTACAACAATTTTCTTTGACTAAAATTGAGGATGAAGAGGAGAGAGAGAGAGAGAGAGAGAGAGAGAGAGCGAAAGTCAAAAATTGATGTGAGAAAGGAGAGAGACATGTCAAAGAATATTAATGAGAGAAATGAGAGAGAAAGAGAGAAAAAGCAGGGTCTAATGTAGCGGATGAAGCAGGAGGGTATTTTTGTCAAAACATTGTCCGCTACATAATGTAGCGGACATCAAACATGTCAGAAAATTAATCAGACAAAGGAGAAAGAAATGGTCAGAAAAAAGTACTGCCTCTGTCCGCTACATAATGTAGCGGATAGAGCTGGAGGGTATTTTTGCCAAAAAATTGTTCGTTACATAATGTAGCGGACGTACTTAAAAAAACTCAAAAAAAAGATCTGAACCGTCCACAGATCACGCGTGGACGGCCAAATCGCACTAGCAACTTAACCCATTTTGCTAGCGCTCTCAACGGATCAGCTCTCATATATACATATATATGTACATATATGTATATATGTATATACATATATATTTACATACATGTAGATATGTACATATATATATGCATATATGTAGATATCTACATATGTACATGCATGTACATATATGTACATATATACATATATGTATATATGTACATATATTTACATATTATGAACATACATATATGTATGTAGCAGACATAGATGTCGACTTGTCCACTACATAATGTGGCGGATGGAACAGGAGGGTATTTTTGTCAAAATATTGTCCGCTACATAATGTAGCAGACATCAAACATGTCAGAAAATTATCAGACAAAGGAGAGAAAAAAAAGTCAAAAAAAAAGTACTGCCTCTGTCCGCTACATAATGTAGCGGATAGAGCTGGAGGGTATTTTTGTCAAAAAATTATTCGCTACATATTGTAGCGGACGTACTTAAAAAACGCAAAAAAAAAATCTGAACAGTTCACAGATCGCACGTGGACGTCAGATCGCGTTAGCAACTTAACCCATTTTACTAGCGCTTTCAACGAATCAGCTCCACACACACACACACACACACACATATATATATATATATATATATATATATATATATATATTGTTGGGCCCGGGCCAAGTCCGGCCCTAAATATTGGGCCTAGAGCCAAGGCTTGGACTGAGCTTGGATATCCCTTTTCTCCGGCCCCGACCGGTTTTCTTAACTGGGCCGGTGTTAGACCCCACATATTTAAATGCTTATATATATTTAAAAAAAAGAAAATAAAATTGGAGAGTTTGGGGACGTAATGGGTATTTTGAAATTATAATTGTTTTAAGAATATAAGTATATACCTTTTAAGACTTCTGATTTCTTACGTATAATATTTTCATAGGAATACAAGTAGGGAGAGACCTTTGGAGATCAATTTGAGGCAAGAATTCAATTCGATCATTGAATTGAAATTCGTAGTAGGAACTCTACGAATTTTCTTTGTTGTTAGAACCTAATTGGAATCGTTGGGAATGTTAATTTTTAGGATTTTTGATGCAATGGATTGAGAAGATCGAAGTTTTGGATTTAATCGTACAATTAAAGGTAAGAGATTACTTTCGAAAATCAAATCGGCGTTGGATCAATCATCTATTTTATTGCTTTAATTCTTCAACTCAGATGTTTCGATTTTCGTGTTGTTATTGTGTATTTTTGGCTGAGGTTCTTAACGTTCTCTTGATGCCTTGATTCCTGCGTCGTACACAGTTAGCCGTCCATTTTGTGGTTGCTGACCTATTTTCAATTTATTATTGTTTCGCTTATAGCGTCTATAGCCTTCATTCTTTTGTTTTTCCTCGTTTTATGTACCATAAGAAACCCAATCTGCAGCCTTGCACTTGGTCACGTAGCTCTGGGTAGGATACCTGTCAATGTTTTATACATGCTCCTTTTCTTCTGTTGACCCAAATTCATGGCCTTAGCTCTGAACACCTAGTGACATGATTGCATTGTACATGAAATACCAATTTACTTCTTCATACGTGTGAGCCCGCCTAATGGGTTGCCACGTGATGTCACTTTGAAAATTAAAGACTTTGTCTTTCTCCTTTTCTTCTTAAGTTTTATGTTAAGCTCATCATTCCATATGCTTTGGCTGTACATGCTTTTCTTTGGCTAGACTAATATTTTTCCATTTGTTTGTACCTTGACTCCATTAGTTTGATTTAAGTGTATGTTTTTGTATCCGGTTCATCAGTTAGTTGTGTTGCACTCATATTTCAGCGATTTTATTTTGTTGAGCCGTCGTTTTATTGATTTAAGTCCGATATTGAGCTAGTTATGAGATCATTTGAAATATCGTACGTGAATTGATTGTAAATTTCTATTTATCTTCTCATTGTATCATTGTGTAACTTAGAGAAGATACCCATCAGTTCTCATTTTCTATACAATTTGTTGGTATTGGATAAACTATTGGATCTATGTATTAATAATTTTGTGAGCCATGTCACATTGTATGTGACTTTTCTGTTTCCGACTTACCCACGTGGATTGAAACGTGGGCTAGCTCAGTGGGATGAGCGAGAGATCGCGATCTTATTTTCTGAACCTGGTTCAACGTGTCAGTGATGGCATGTGTGACCTCATTTTGAATGGCTCTCTAGTGTCTGTCTATGTGCAAAAATACATTTTGAAATTCTGTCTTTGTACGAAACATATTTTGTAGTTTGAAAATTCTTATTCGTATATGTTATGTTAAAATTCTGTACGTCCAAGATCTTGTTTTCTCAGATATTTTTGTATCCCCTTTTGATTGGTCCGTTGAGCAACCTTACTGGGCATTTGGCTCACTCCCTTATTATTTTACTTTCAGGTGATCAGTAGAGGGGATTTGATTACGGGCCTAGCAACGTAACTGAAAGCTAACGAGTTTTATCTCAGAGTCAGTATTAGTATCTTTAGATGTAATAATTAAGACAAACTGAATTTGTTTAGATTTTATTTTGGAACTCCGGGTCGGAATAATTTGGATTATATAAATGCTTTAGGCAACTATGGCATTTATTGATGTATCTTTGGGATTAATTAGTACATGCTCTGAATGACCACTTGGGGAGACTTTTTGATATTTTAAGGTTTTTCGACTCTGTTTATTTGATATTAAGGCTCTGAAAACTCGGGGCATTACAGTTGGTATCAGAGTTTAGGCTTATGATTTTGTAGACTTTAGAAACGTCTACTAGGAAGGTCACTTAATTGACGAGAGTACTACGGAGAAAATCTTTATATTTTTAGTTGAACGGTAAGATAGCTCAGGTATGGGAATTCATTCACGAAGGTATGTGAATTTGTTCAAGAAGTTATAACTAGTTTGGCTTAACATCAGAGTGCGCAGCAAAAGCATGGTGGTCGATCTTAAATGTGACACGTAAGTGCTTATAGAATTGGCTACCCATTTTGGCTAAGTCAAAACAATATGTTTCGAAGGTTATTCGATGGTATCGATTTTGGTGACAGATTAATAAAAAGAGCTAGGCAACATATTGGCTTTAAGTGATCACATGGTTTTGACTAGTGAACTTTATAGACATAGCATTATTACAATTTTAGTTAGGCCTTACACATTGAGTATGGTCTTGGTAGTCAATAGAATATGGCTAAGAAGATTGAGTTTGATGTTGTGTTGAGTAATCACGTGTTTGAAGGATTAAGAGGTTTATGGCCACATAATATATGACTCAAGAATTTGAGGTTGCCAATAGGATGGGTAATGCATTAGGTTGAGAGTATGCCAATAATGTGGCAGCTTTAGTCACTAGTTCACCTCAATAGTCAGTGAAATGTCATTAAGAGAGTATTGAGATGATTGTAATTGTGACTTTCTATAGGTATAGATTCCAAACATTTACTTACTAGTATGAGGTTGGGGAGGTGATGAGCATAAAAGTTAGAACTAAGGGTTTAGATCTTATAGAGTACATGTCTCATGTGATGAGGAAATTGCTTTTTACTCTGGTAAACCTTCGGCTTGAAGTTAAACGTGTTATTTAGGCAGCATTTGAGTTCTGAGAGTTCTTTATAATAATTGAACATTAATGTTTTATTTTCTTTAAAACTTTAGCCATATGTGGGTGATTTGATTAGATTACGTTTGTCTAATTGTTTTAACCGCTACATTTGAATTCTTCTTCTGAAGGGAATTATTAAGAGAATGAGATCTCTTTAATTGTGGTCTTATAAAGACTTTTGTTTTCATGGATTTAGATGCTCTGTCTATACGTGGTGTTACCAATGATTTGGTGTGTTAAAATTTTATTTTAAGAACTTTGATAGCAGCCACGAGTTCTAATGTGAGAGCGTATATGACAGGGTTGTGTCCTGAGTACTTAGAGCTTAAGTAATGATATAACATCCCAGAATTTTCCGAAATGTTAACACTCAATCGATCAGATACACTAAGAGAATATGTTCTCATAATCCAAAGTGGACAACCATCATCAGAGCAACTAACGTTCAATGAAATCATACTCTTAATTGATTTCATAAATAAAATACCAAATTGATATCCTACAAAATTTAAACAATACTCTTCACCCCACACAGGGGTTCTAATAGAAAAACACAGTAACTTAAATTCACTAGCTCGCTTGCCTCTGGTCCAATTTCAAGAAATCTAACGCTGGTTACTACCTGCAGAAAGGAAGCCAAAGGGGAGTGAGCTTTCGAGAGCCCAGTAAGGTCGATCAAAGATTTAAAAACAGTAAAACAATTCAGACAATTTTTCATATAAAACTTTTTAAAGAGTATTTTCATTGAAATACAACATTTAGACAAAGATGAACAAAACGAATGATTTTACATTGAAGTCCAATAACATCTTTTTGAGAGGTTTTGCTTTTGATGAAATCACTACAATACGATATAAACATAGGGATGCATATTTACCTCAATCCCTTAAATAATAGTCATTTGAAACACTTCGGGCATAATAAAGCATAAATGGATAGTATTCAAAACACTTCAAGTGAAATAAAACATAAACACGAAACATTGAACATGAGCAGTATAGAAGCAAAGCCACCCCAGCAGTGCTCGATCGCTTTACATATGCATATGTAACACTGACTAGTCCATCTAGGTACTAGCTAACCCAGCCAACAGATCATCCTTATAACGCCAACAATACAGACCATCCTTGTGGCTCCCAATTTACTAACTCATGTCAACATTGAGAAGCAGTAAATAGATTTCAAAACATTTTATGATGATTGAATCGATAAAACAGATGAGAATAAACAAAGAATTCCAATCGATCGCTATAAGGTTCAAACTAGGGTTTCATGGGCAGTTTCAAAAACATTTTTATATCAATTAATAAAAATCAACATTCGATCTAGTTTGTAAAACTGTTGTTATAAGCATTTGAAATCAGAATAACGAAATAGGGTTCGGATATAATTCCTTACCTCGGTCCAAGCTATGCGATGCTACAAACCTCGATCAATATTTTCTGAATAAACCTAGATTGGAAATTTATTTGTTAGAACATAATTGATAACAAATGCACTATAAACCCTAATATCAACTACACCCACTCTCTCCAAAATTACGCATTCAAAACAGTTCTCGCACTCAAAACAGTTCTCGCACACGGCCAACCTAACCGAAAATCTTATACACTCCTTAACGTGTACCGACACTCTAGAATTTATAATAATTTACACTAAAATAGTTTTATATCTTAAAATAATATTAAAAGTCAACATATGAATTTTCTGAATTTGTGAATATTTTCAAATTAAAATAAATGCTTTAAATACAATAAAAACTCAATAATTGCCATAATTACTTCCAGTTGCAAAATAAATCCCATAATGTTTTTTTAACAACTTTAGAATATGTATAAAAGTTATAGAAATTTAAATCAGAAATTAAAAGAAATTAAAACTAATTTTAAATTATTCATTTTGCTAAAAACAATGCGATACGGAAAATCATGGCAATTAAACTCCAAAAATCATAAAATTAAAACTGAGTTTTATTTATACCATAAAGACATTACTATGATTTTCTCCAGAACATTTTCAGGGTTTAAAGGATTCAAAATAATTTTACAAATCTGAAATTACAGAAAATACTAAAAATTCATACGATCTCAAAAAATTATAAAACTTTGCCACGAATTTTAATATGGTCTAACTTATTATACTGCAAATTTTCATGTGTTAACGATAAGCATGCATTAACATATGTACATGCGAACTTAACGTCAAACTCGATCCGCATTTCTTTCCTTATCTGTCACAGCCCACATAAAATCTCACAACCTACTCACATAACAGCTACTGCCTCGTGGCAGTAGCTTCTTCCTCTCTCATGCATACAATATACTCACACACACAGGCCCATTTGCAAACATGCATGCAGCACCAACATAGACACTACCTACCTTGCTTTCCTTCTTCTGGTTCATATCACATAACAACTCACACTCTCATACTACACACTACACATTACTCAAGTATACACACTCATGCACCTCCCTTCACACACGCAACTCTACCCCCCATTTCACTCTACACAAACATGCACACGTGAACACTCAGCTTCCATTACAGCTCACGGCATGAATATTTAGCGTTTCACCACTCACAAACCTTTACAAACACACACACACACACACACACACACTATTTACTACACTTTCATCCCAGCAGTTTCCCCACTCTTTCCCCTTTCACATAGAACCCACTTTACACCCAAACACACAGACAATATCACAGCAATAACCCACTGTCATCCCTCTCTCTTTTCCTTGCAACTCACATACTCACTCATTCACATAGGCAAAACCCCATTTTTCTCTCATTTCTCCTTTCATCTTCTCTAACATTCTCAAACACTCCATGAATATCTATATAAACACACAACATATATACTACACACATGAACACAGTTTATATACATATATTCATCACCCACTAAACACAATACCCACACTCACCTTTGCACACAATACCCATTTTTTTTTTGGTAACCCTTCTACTTTCACACAGGCAGTGGGTCTTTGCTCCCATAACCTATACATATTCCACCTCTTTCACCAATCCCACAACTTGCCCCTACACTCACATTCTTACCACACACAAGCACACCCACTACGGCAGCCTCAAATACGCAGAAGGCATCACAGCTACTGCCGTGAGGCAGTAACTGCTTTCTTGCCTAGCACCCCCCACCTGCACAAGCCACAACAGCCCTTCTTTTCTTATTTGTTTACACCCTTATGCACACATAAACACACATCATCCGCACTTCTTCACGGCGGTCATGGTTGCCTACCTTCACGGCAACAACCCGGTCTTCCCTTATCCCTTCACGTACAACCTATAAATATACGCTAAGCACACATCCACACGCGTATACCCTTCACGGCATACACCATTTCACACTCTCATTGCATCCACCCTATACACAATACCCACATACACATCTACACCATACACACATAAATACAAACGCACACATACAGTATTTCACAAACATATATATATATATATATATATATATATATATATATATATATATATATATATATATATATATATATATCCAATCCAGTTCGCTCTCTCACTGGATCTCTCCTCTATTGACGTTAACCCATGGCTGTCCCTTAAACCGTTAAATAATATACAGAACAAGAGTTAGGAGACTCACCGAAAAAACAAAAATCCCGATTGCCAGATAAATTCCTTGATCTCTTCCTTATCTCTCTCTCAGAATCTCAATATCTATCACTCGAAATGGGTCTAGCGGCTTAGAGTGGCTGCCCAGAGACCACACTCTGTATATATATACACATATGTTAAAAGAAAACCTAATTGGAAAAGAAAAGAAAACCCTACACGTCCATTTGTCGCTAAAAACTTCTAACCCAAACTTATGATTGCGAAAATGGTCTAATAATAAAATACTTATGATAACTATATGTAAATAATTATTAACGGCTATTACACTAATCCGCTAACTACAAGGAATTTTGTCGCCAAAAGTTCATAAAATATTGTTTCGTTAATTGCCACTAAAACCTCAATTAATGTCATTTTGTATTTCTATCTTTAATTTATAACTTACGGATTTCAAAAATTTTTCATTAAAGATAGCTATTAAAATTTTGATCACACCTATCGTCACTAAAGGTCTAAATAGGTTTTCATATAGCTACTATCGTTAAATCACAACGTCATTACAGTTTCTAAACATTATTGCTAAAGACAACAAACTTTAATGCTCACCAATTCATCGCTAAAGACCCAAAAAAATTAACTAGGATTTCTGACGTAAAACTAGCCTCAAGTTTTTGGGGTGTTACAAATGATTTGGCTGATTGGGTTCTGGAAACCTAAGTTATAATCAGAATCCTATAGTATAGAGAAACATTTGAAGTTGCTAAATTGCAATTTTGTATGTTTGACAATATTTTAGACAATTATATATAAAGTCACGAGAACTTCTACTGTATGGGTGGAGCAGTCTTAAGATGTTAAGAAGAAATGTGATTATAGTTGGTGAAAAGCCTAACTAAGGTTGTCGGATAACATGTAGCATGATAGTTAGATAGAGCTTTTGTAAGCCTGTGCTCGGTACGTTAGAGTGTTAAGATTTTGGAAGTTTTTAGAAGGTTATGTGATCTTGTGAAGTTCTGCAAGTGTTAGGGCGTAAATGATGACCTCTAAGTTTGAACTTAACATTAAGGTTTGAAATGGGAATGATGACGTTTAATATCCAACGGTGATACATTTTGGTACGGAGGCCAAGTTTCTTTTAACTGGAGGGGAATGTAATGCCCCAGATCTCAAATTGGGTTTGCGGTGAATTTGTAATTACTTGAATATTAATGACCATCGCTTGTTGGATGAAACTCTATTGTTTAGCGACAATTAGCGATATAAATGGAGATAGGGTTGCATTATCGTGGAGGTTAAGTTAGATATATCTTTCAAGCACGCTGAGTCATCGAAAATCGATACATGATTTTCGGATCTCAGGTGTATCTATAATCTTTTTGCACACCCTTTGGATTGAACACTTAAAATTATTTTTGGGTAAATGTAGACATATTTATTATATTAATGGAATAGATGCACATTAGCAATTGTTGTTCAAGTTAGGTGTGATATGCTGAATCTTAAAGTGATAAGAGTCATGGGTTATTCCGATGTTAAAAACCAGGTGGTGCCCAAATATATGGATCTAAGGTAAGTCATTGGTTATATTTAAGTTGATGTGCTCAATACAGTCCTATTTATTCTATAAGGTATTTCTAGCTTATAGTAGATAAGGCAAGGGTGACTAGAAAGCTCACGAGTATAATTTGTTCGGATAATTGTCATAATATAAGCAGTATCTGGTAGAAGTTGCCACAGCTTTGTTGGCGTTGCAAAACCAAGAGGATATAGATAAATATTCGGTGATAAAGGGGGTTTTGAAGTTCTAAGTACATTGGAAAGACAAATAAGTCTCAAACTTCATAGCCATCGACCTTGAGGTTCTACGAATGTTAAAGCATGAGTAATAGTCTCATAGAAAAATGAACTAGTGATACGACTTGAATGGAAATTGTAACATCTGAATATTTGTGGGACATAACTTTCGGTGTGGAGTTTAGGCAGTGTACTGATATTATTTGGTTGCTACTAGAGTTACATAGTGAAGCATTGGACATTATCAATGCTGTGAAATTTGAAAACGACTTTTAATGGGAGAAGGATGTAACATCCCATACCCAAATTAAGATTAAGGTTAACTACTATAAATTTACTTGGACTTTAGCAACGGTTTAATGGTACAAATAGAGAAAAGGTAAATTGTAGGGATGCCGTTTATAGTATAGTAGAGCTTGTGATTTAAGAGTATTGATATTTGAGGCATTGTATGGACAAAGGTGTAGGACTTCATTGTGTTGGGATGAGGTAGGAGAGAGACGATTATTGGGACCAAAGTTGGTACAATTGACTACTCAAAAAGTTGATTTGATTAGGGAACGTCTTAAAGCAGCTCAGGACAGACAACCCAGTTATACATCTCACTGTCGTTGCAAACTTGAATTTGAGGTGGGTGATCACACGTGTTTTTTTTAGGGTTTCACCCTGGAAGGGGGTGATGCGTTTCAGTAGGAAGGGCAAGCTCAACCTTAGGTTCATTGGGCCATTCGAGGTTTTAGAGAGGATCGGTCCGCTGGCTTACAGGGTTGCATTGCCACCAGAGCTTTTGCACGCTCATAACGTTTTCCATGTTTCGAATCTGAGGAAGTATGTTTATGATCCGACGCACATTGTGTCGTATGAGCCTCTATCGATATAGGAGGATCTTTCCTACGAAGAGCAACCTGTTGAGATTTTTGACCATCTTGATCAAGTGTTAAGGACAAAGTCATTTCCTTAGTTAAGGTTTTATGGCAGAACCATGAGATTGAGGAGACCACTTGAAAATCTGAAGAATATATGCGAGATACTTATCCACACCTTTTTGGTGCCTTAGGTACATTTTGATTCCGAGGATGGAATTTTTATTTAGAGTGAGAGGATGTTAGACCCCACATATTTAAATGCTTATATATATATATATATATATATATATATATATATAGAAAAGAAAATAAAATTAAAGAGTTTGGGGACGTAATGGGTATTTTGAAATTATAATTGTTTTAAGAATATAAGTATATACCTTTTAAGACTTCTGATTTCATACGTACAATATTTTCATAGGAATACAAGAAAGTTCAGAAGAAGTCTCAAGAGAATCCCTAGGGAGAGACCTTTAGAGATCAATTTGAGGTAAGAATTTAATTCGATCATTGAATTGAGATTCGTAGTAGGAACTCTACGAATTTTATTTGTTGTTAGAACCTAATTTGAATCGTTGGGTATGTTAATTTTTAGGATTTTTGATGCAATGGATTGAGAAGATCGAAGTTTTGGATTTAATCGTACAATTAAAGGTAAGGGATTACTTTTGAAAATCAAATCGGCGTTGGATCAATCATATATTTTAATGCTTTAATTCTTCAAATTAGATGTTTCGATTTTCGTGTTGTTATTGTGTATTTTCGGCTGAGGTTCTTAACGTTCTCTTGATGCCTCGATTCCTGCGTCGTACACCGTTAGCCGTCCATTTTGTGGTTGCTGACCTATTTTTAGTTTATTATTGTTTCGCTTATCGCGTCTATAGCCTTCATTCTTTTGTTTTTCCTCGTTTTATGTATCATAAGAAACCCAATCTGCAGCCTTGCACTTGGTCACATAGCTCTGGGTAGGATACCTGTCAATGTTTTATACATGCTCCTTTTCTTCTGTTGACGCAAATTCATGGCCTTAGCTCTGAACACCAAGTGACATGATTGCATTATACATGAAATACCAATTTACTTCTTCATACGTGTGAGCCTGCTAATGGATTGCCACATGATGTCACTTTGAAAATTAAAAACTTTGTCTTTCTCCTTTTCTTCTTAAGTCTTACGTTAAGCTCATCATTCCATATGCCTTGGCTGTACATGCTTTTCTTTGGCTAGACTAATATTTTTCCATTTGTTTGTACCTTGACTCCATTAGTTTGATTTAAGTGTATGTTTTTGTATCCGGTTCATCAGTTAGTTGCATTGCACTCATATTTCAGGGATTTTAATTTTGTTGAGCTGTCGTTTTATTGATTTAAATCCGATATTGAGTTAGTTATGAGATCATTTGAAATATCGTACGTGAATTGATTGTAAATTTCTGTTTATCTTCTCACCGTATCATTGTGTAACTTAGAGAAGATACCCATTAGTTCTCATTTTCTATACAATTTGTTGGTATCGGACAAACTATTGGATCTATGTGTTAACAATTTTGTGAGCCATGTCACACTGTATGTGACTTTTCTGTTTCCGACTTACCCACATAGATTGAAACGTGGGCTAGCTCAGTGGGATGAGCTAGGGATCACGATCTTATTTTCTGAACCTGGTTCCACGTGTCAGTGATGGCATGTGTGACCTCATTTTGAATGGCTCTCTAGTGTCCGTCTATGTGCAAAAATACATTTTGAAATTCTGTCTTTGTACGAAACATATTTTGTAGTTTGAAAATTCTGATTCGTATATTTTCTGTTAAAATTATGTACGTCCGAGATCTTGTTTTCTCAGATATCTTTGTATCCCATTTTGATTGGTCCGTTGAGCGACCTACTGGGCATTTGTCTCACTCTCTTATTATTTTACTTTCAGGTGATCGGTAGAGGGGATTGGATTACGGGCCTAGCAACGTAACTGAAAGCTAGCGAGTTTTATCTCAGTGTCAGTATTAGTATCTTTAGATGTAATAATTAAGACAAACTGAATTTGTTTAGATTTTATTTGGAACTCCGAGTCAGAGTAATTTGGATTATATAAATGCTTTAGGCCGCTATGGCATTTATTGATGTATCGTTGGGATTAATTAGTACATGCTCTGAATGACCACTTGGGGAGACTTTGAGATTTTGAGGTTTTTCGACTCTGTTTATTCGATATTAAGGCTCCGAAAACTTGGGGCGTTACAGCCGGCCCATTAACACCTCTACTTACAACGAAAGTGAGCAAGATATTTGAGGATCTGTATATTCTATATCAAAATTCCGCTGACATGCGCTAGCGAGCTTCATCGTCGAGCGGTAAAATATATTATGCATCATATCTTAAGGGCGTTGAACACCTAGTAGCAAGAGAACTACCAGCGAAAGGTACTTCTAGTTTGGCAGGTTCGTTTATTTTTCTCTCTTTTAATGAGATTGATTTGTATGCAAATACTAATCATTATTTTGCTTTATCAACGGAAGAAGAGATGAATTTTGATTTGTTATCTTTTTTGGAAATTTTTTTTATAAAACTTTATCCCAAATTGTCCGAGATGTACTATCGGTGCAAGCCTCCATGGTTTCTTCAGAGTCGGTATTTTCAGCGAGCGGGAGGGTGTTGGATGACAGGAGGAGTCGTCTTAACCCTGAATCACTTGAGTTATGTGTATGTTGAAAGGATTATCTTGATGCAAAATATCACGAGCAAGATAAACCGATCGATGATAGGAAGAGCAGCGATTCAGACATCAAAACACTTCCGAATGATGCCGTAATTTCCTTTACTTTTCTTTTTCTCAAGTTTTTAGTATAAATTATTTTCAAACAAATTAAGTTAGTCTAAAGTAAACAATACACATGAGAAAATTTGATAATTTTCCTCACTTTTTTTAATAATGAATCTTATATATATAAGAGATTTTGCTAGCGCGATCTGGCCGTCCATTTGTTTTTCAAAAGCTATCAGTCGTCCGCTACATAGTGTAGCGGACAGACTTTTTTACCATATTTCCCCTCTTCCCTCATCCGCTACACTGTATAGCGGACAACTTTTTTGGCCTGCTATGTGACGGTCAAAAAGTCGTTCGCTACACTGTGTAGCGGACGACTTTTTGACTGACAGTGTTCAAGTCATCCACAACCCCCCTGACAGTTGTCACACCAGTGTAGCGGATGACTTTTTGACTGACAGTGGTTAAGTCATCCACAAGCCCCCTGACAGTTGTCACACCAGTCTTGGGGTGACAGGACTATTGCTTTGTCCTTATCCTACTGTCTGCGATACTGTGTAGCGGACAACTTGACGGTTTTTTCTATCTGCTATACTATGTAGTGGACTTGACCCTTACACAAGCCTACTCCGAAACTCTTATTCATTCTTTCTTTGAAACTCATTCTTTCTTTCTTCTCACAATTTTTCTAGTGGCGTTGGCAAGTAGATCTGTACAATTTCTTCCAAATAAATCCTTTAATCGTCTCATCAATCACGTAAGTTCACAATCCAATCCTTTATTCTTTTATAATCTAGATTTGTTATGAGTATTGCAGCTTATGCATGGTTTTGAATATGTATGCGGTGGATCGTGCTAGCATTTGTCAATATATGTGTATTGCTTATTGTGTATTGCTTATTTTTTATTCATGTGATTTCACTTCATATATACAGCATGTCAACTTATGTGAACACATGCTAGCGTTGTATGTTTGAGAATTTTTACGCTTCCAACCTTGCCATTTTTTCATAATTTCAGTTGCAAAAAATGGATTTTAACCCTGGACCAGAAGATCCATCCGTATTATACGACCAAGCAAACCATGTCAGTACGCTCTTATGGGATGGTGGGGTAAGATCCTTATTTTATCAACTTTCCTATTCTTACGAACATTGTATACCGTTTTTTTGGTTAAATTGTATTTATTAATTCATAGGAAAGAGCACTTCTCAACACAGTAGAAGTGTCCGATAATTTCAAAGCCTGGAAGTTGAACAAATACCAGAAATGGTTACTGCGTGGGATTGGGTTTGGGATTTTCACGCATGGGCAAATCTTTCAACACCTTGACCGGCACTTAATAGGTGCCCTTGTTGAAAGGTGGAGAAGTGAAACGAATACGTTTCACTTCCCTTTCGGAGAGATGACGATTACCCTAGAAGATGTAGGGTTCATCTTAGGGTTACCGGTGACGGGACGGCCGGTAATTGCTCCTCCGTCGGAAGCAACGAATAAGAGAACCGCTAGGGACTTCTTTACTTCGATACCCCAGGATCAATTTAGCACTGGTGGTATCAAGTTGAAGTGGTTGGTAGATACCTACAAGGTTCTGCCGGAAAACTACACGGACGAGATGCTTGTGTTGTACACACAAGCTTTCCTCTTGTGGGTGATGGGGGCAATTCTGTTCCCAACAACGTCGAAGAATACGGTCAGCGTCAAATATTTACCGTTGTTGGGTAACCTGCTGGAGGTTGGGGATTATGCCTGGGGTGCAGCAACTCTTGCGTACCTGTACCGAGCATTGCACAAGGCAACGAGGGCCGACTCCAAAGCTATATGTGCATGTCTCTCGCTATTGCAGGTATATCATACAAATCTTGATTACGTGCTCTTTTTTTTTGTTGAATCGACAAGAAATTTTGACGATACTTTATTTAATTTGTCTTTGCTCTCAGGTGTGGTCTTATGAACACCTTGCTACCGGCGCACCCAGGCGTAGGGACGGAACGGATAATGTGTGGCCTCGGTTGTGCGCCTGGGAGTACAGTCGGAAGGACAGCCACTACCCAAGGAGAGACGATCCCCATCACAACATTACGTACTATCAGAGGGAGCTCGACTCGCTATCTCTGGGCCAGATGCGATGGGCACCGTACAAACGTTTGGCGCGACGGGTGGGGGAGTCGTTCGTCTTCACGCTCTCTGGGTTGCAATGCACACCCCTGATCCACTTTGAGGTTGCAGAGTGGCAGCTACCAGACCATGCTATGTGCCATTTTGAGTGCCTGCAAGGGTTGCCAGCTGATGCGCCAGATATGAGGGGTAACAGGAACCCACCAGGTGTCAGACGGTTTGGCAAGGCGAATGCGCACGACTTGTGCGCACGAGAACTTGAGGTTTGGGATTCCTGGCAGGACACGCTGGCGGCCATTGTGTCGGAGCCTGACCCCGTGATCAGCATCGAACAGTACAATGAGTGGTACTACCGCATCACCCGGAGGAGAGTAGCTCCAGTAAGGTTTGAACGCGGAGAGAAGTACCACCCTAGGGGTCAGATCGATGAGCAGATGGCATACAATCTGGTAAGTTTCCCAACCAGTGCTTTTAATTGAACTTGATGATTCTAAGTGTGTGTATGAAGTTACTTATTTATTATCTCTTTGGATGTAGGTTAATGCCTCGTACGCCTTCTTCCAGAAGTTGAGTGAGCGAAAGGATCTGGTGGATGCAATGGGCGAGGAGCTTCACCAACAGGCTGAAGCGTTGGCGTATGGCTGCGGGAATTTTTTCGCATATGGCTGCGTGATCCATTGCTAGCGCAATTTGGCCATCCGCAACATAATATAGCGCAGACGGTGAAAAAAATTACTATTGTGGCGCGCGATCTGGCCGTCCATTCTCGCCCGTGGATGGTCGATCGGGCCAGCAACTTGGGTTAAGTTGCTAGCGCTAACAATGGATCAACTCCTTATATATATATATATATATATATATATATATATATATATATATATATATATATGATAAAATGCTAGCACTAACAAGTTGCCAACTCTCTGGTTAATATCTTTTTCAATGTCTCAACTTTTAAGCAGTTCACTTAAAACACCTCATATTTCTTAAAAGACTAAGATTGACCTCTTTCAAGACTAGAACAAGTTTTTCTTGACCAAAAGAGAATTTGGCCATAAAAAAATTGGTATTAGAGCCTAATCAAAGGCGAAATTCAACTGACAAACTCATGAAAATTTCTTATTTATTAAATCATATGACATGAATTATACACTTAGGGGACCATGGAGTTGAAAAATTACTAAATCAAATAATTGATGTATCTCGTGAAACTTTAAATATTTGTAGAACTCTAAACAAGATAACATCTCAGATATTAACTGAATTACGCAATTCAGATAAAGGGTTAGGAAGTAAAAACCACGTCCTAAACTCAGATAACCTCTTATCAAACTTTGAAAGTTATGACACCATCATAAATACTATAGCAAAGAAATTTCATATGTATTTGAAGAGGTTATATCATACAGTGGTAACAAAGGTGAAAGAAAACCCTCTTCGAGTGGCTTAAAAAACAACAAAGATCCCGTAAAGGGAATGGGTGCTGAAGAAATAAAAAAATAATAAATGACTACTTAGACCAAGTAGAAAAAGAAAAATGATTGAAAAAATCAATGATGAATGAAATAGATCCAGTTGTTATAAAAGAACAACAATATAAACAAGAAGAAAAAGAGCCATATCAGAACTAAATAAGACATTTGCTGATATGAATTTATCGAACGGAGAAACCGATCCAAACTTGTAGAAGCGTGGAATCCAAAATTAAATTTAGAAAGAAACTCTAAATTTAATAACGCCCCTATAAGGGAAAATTTAAAACAAGAGTTTGTCCCCAAGAAGGGAAGAAATGAACCTATAAATCACTACGGCATATATCTTGATATCAATTATTTCAAATATTAAAGAAACAATCGATAACTTGGCACAAGTCTAAAGAATTGCCATAATAGATGGTAATTTAACAGAGAGACATGCTATGAAACATTTTTTTCAAGCAACCCTGCAAGGAAACACAGGTAGGTTCTAGAATAGCATAGCAGATAATGAAATGATAATTGAAGCCCAGAGCAAGCTCAATATTTCTGAAGAATGGATAATGTTTTATGCAGAAAATCTATAAATAATATAGGTATTCAAGAAAAATGTGCTTTCACAATTTTGACAAAACTATAAATATGTGATATGTACTATTTTAAAAATTACACTTATGAATTTTAAAAAATATTTTTACAAGTTAGAACTCAGAGACAACCTCCATTAGCAAAAACAATTTATTACCAAACATCCTAAACTATGGGACGAGTTCGTAGAAAAAGAATTCACTAAACTTCTAAACGACGGAATACTTTGCGATTCCTTAGGAGGGAGGATTACAGCTATAGAAGAAGTTCTAAGGAAATATTATATTGAAGGACAGGCAATAAATATATGAAAAAATCTCATATGAGTTACGACTGCTGTCCTAAAGTTGATAACATGGTAAATAACTATGGATGCGAAAAGAAGCCAAACTTTACGAAGAAAAAATTCGAGAAGAAACGGTTTGGAAACGAAAAAAGACATGTGAAGAAATGGAAAAATTTACAGAAAAGAAAATTTAATCCATCAAGAGAAAAACCAAAACCAGAGGGAAGATATATTAAAAAGAAATCTAATATTCCGTGTAAAAAACCTTTATGTCCAAAAGGAAAATCATCAGAAAAGTGTGACTGTTGCTGGTTATGCCACAAAAAGGACATTATGGACATAAATGTCCAAGAAAGAAAAGAAAACAAAATATAAGATCTTTCTTATTTGCTGAAGAAAAAGATACGAGCCAGCATGTGGATACGAATTAGATTCTAAAGACGAAGAAGAAGAGCTTGTTTCAGAATACAACTACGAATCTGATGATGAAACAATATCAGATGACGAAGAAAGTTTAAACAGAACTTTGAAAGGCATATGCATAATCTTCATGATGTCAGAAACCTACGACCATGAAAAAGAGATGATTCCTTTATTTAAAAACATAATTAGTCAGAGTGAATCAATTGAGGAAGAAACTCCCGGTTCCACTATAAACTATTAGGAGATACCTAAATCAAGGTTGGAGAAATATACAAAAACTTCATATTCAGGTTCAGGAGTAAGATGAATGTAGAGATATATGAAGGAGAAACCTCATTAGGTCAAACTGAAGAAAGAATACTAGACATTCCTATCTTCAAGACAAATAAGACAAAACAATACCTTCGAGAAGGATATCACTATGTTCATATTGGTATGATACAAGTTAGTCTTTTGTGCAATATTCATAGATGGTAGAGATATACTAGTAATCTGTTGTTTAACAGATAATCGATGAAAAACTTTTGAAAAAGCCCTAATAAGGGATATCCAAAGTAATTTGTATAACAGACCAGTTTGGTTTAAAACTATGCCAAACTACTTTATATCCTTAGAAGAGCCTTATCTTAATACAACATTAGGACTGAAGATTCAAACTCAAGGCATGAACGAATTATGAGAAATCTGCAAACATATTGCAGTACAATACCGTATAGTTTACAGAGTGGTAAATACCACTAATCCACTAAGTAAAATACTTAATAATGAAGTTGAATTATTTGAACAAACAAGTAGTAATGTCCAAGTAATAAAAGCACGGAAGATAAATCCAAAGTAACTATCATGGCCTAAACAATGGGTGATAAGAGAATAATTAGCTAGTAAACAACTAGAACACATGCAAATTAGAGAAATAAAGGTGTTGTAATTCTTGAAGAACCGAGGAGACATTCTAACTTTTCAATACCTTCCACGTCTACAAATATAAAAGGCAAAGGAATGGAAAAAAAATGGTAGAAGAAGCTATCAAAGAAGAAGACAGTTCTGATTAAGACATCATAAGATACAAAACAGTTACCATTCCAATCAGACAAAGTTTGTCATCACGTGTAGAAACCATACATGTAATGACCACAACATCAATGAATGACACTGTCAAGAGGCTTAAAGAAAAAGGCTTGACAGGAGATAAGCTTGAAAAGGGTATTCAAGACATTATGAGCATTATCAAAAGTAAAATAAGGTCCAAAAAAATGAATAACAAAAGGATGTTGGTAAATCCAAACAATTCTTATATAAAATTAAGTTTTGACTTTCAGGATTATCACCCTTTTAAAATAGATGTTTTAGTGGATACTGGAGCATCCTATTGTCTGGCACCACCAGAATTTTTACCCTCTAAAAAATGGATCAATATAGATCAACCCATGAGCATGTGAATGGCAAATGGCGGTGAGTTCGAGCTAGAATATGAAGCATATCATATTCCGGTCATAATAAATGAAAAAACAGTATATTACAGAGTGATTAATCAAATTCGACTCCTTAGACGATGATTTTCTAATAGGAAATGTTTTCTTCAAATAAACTAAAAAATCGAACATTTATTCAGGAAGAGTTTCATGTTGAAATATAACGTCAAAAAATTTCGTTGTTAAAATATGCTGCTCAAAAATTTAAATTTGGTTTTCATCCAGAAAAATTAGGAGAAATTCGAAAACATATCAAGAGTGAGTCTCTCTATGCAGCCCAGCATGGTAAAGAGAATAAAGAAGACTCATGAAAAATGTTACTTGAAGAAGAAGTAACGAAGGAAGAATTACTTAATGAAGAAGTAATCAAAGAAAATGACAGTTGGATTAAGGAAATAAAACCAACAATATCAATGCAAGCAAGGAAAATAAATTCCTAGTCTTGATAGTATAAAAAAGATGTTAGAAAATAATTTTAGTGAAGAAACGATAAAATTATGGGAAAAGGATAAACATTGGGCGACATTGACCCTCAAAGATAAAGATTATGTGGTTAACGTAAAACTAATGCAACATAGTCTTGTGATGGTTCAGGAATTTGAACGATAGATTTCTGAAATAGTAAAACAAGGGTTAATATGACTAGCGAATCAGATTCAGTGAGAGTCCTCATTCAAGTCCGGCTTTCATGGTAAAAAATTATGTAGAACAGGCTAGAAGAAAAACCAGATTAGTCATAGACTATAGAGCTTTAAACACAACAACAGTCAAAGATGACTATAAAATTCCAAACAAGGATATGCTGATAAACAAAATCCAGCTAGCCAACTTTTTCTCAAAATTTAATTTAAAAAGCAGATATTGGCAAATCAAAATAGAAGAAATATCAATTCCATTAATTCCTTTTAGCTCACCAAAAAGGCACAATGAATGGACGGTATTACCATTCACATCGAAAAATGTTCTACCTTTATTCCAAAGAAGGATGTAACGACCCGATCCACGCCCCACCACAGGGCAATGCCTCCCTCAAAAGGGCTAGCCAAGTAGGTACTTATGAGTTCCTTGGCAAGGTCTTATAAGGGTCATCTCATACTATTCTACATCCGATGTGGGATATTACAATCTCCCCTCCTTATACCTTAGCGTCCTCGCTAAGGCTCAATCACACATAGCCCAGAATCTTCCTCTTTAGCCAATGTGGAATATACTGGGCTCACCCTTCGTTGCCCCAACCATCCTCTTGATGTGGGATATACCCGGGCTTGCCTTCGTTTCCCCAACCATCAGCAACCCGACTGGATAGCCCAGCCCGAGTTTTCGAGAGTCGGCTCTGATACCATCTGTAACGACCCGATCCACGCCCCACCACAGGGCAATGCCTCCCTCAAAAGGGCTAGCCAAGTAGGTACTTATGAGTTCCTTGGCAAGGTCTTATAAGGGTCATCTCATACTATTCCACATCCGATGTGGGATATTACAATATCTGTAACATTTTTAGAAAGCTCGGAGATTACTATGTAGTGTAAATAGATGATATATTCGTAATCTCAAAAACTAGAGAAGAACATAGAAATCATCTAAAAAAGATAGCAAAAAAATTCATTTACCATGGATTAATACCATTACAAAAGAAATGTGAATGAAAACAAACCACCGTTAACTTTCTGGGATTGAGAATAGAAGACAGTAGAAAAATTGTCCTTCAAGAACACAGCTGAAAAAATAAAGCTATTTTCAGAACAAACCAATGATGTAAAGTAACTTCAAAGATTTATTGGATTGTTAATTACACAAAAAAATTCATCCCGCATTTATCAAATCTAATAGAAGCCTTAAGTAAAAAGCTTAAAAAAGAAAAATGGATATGGGAAGATGAAGATACCCAAAATGTTCTATCAATTAAAGGCGGGTTAAAACCCTCCCAAAATTAAGCTTACCAAAACAAGGAGACAAGTTAGTTCTAGAAACTGACGCTTTTAAAAATTGTTGGGGTGCAGTATTAAAGCAATATCCCCTGATCAAGCTGAAGAACAATTGTGTGGATACTGGAGTGGAACCTTTAAGGATGCAGAAACTCGGTATCATATAAACGAAAAAGAGTTTTTAACTATAAAACGTGGCATAAAATCTTTTTACATATTTCTAGTTTCAGAACACTTTCTTATCAGAACAGATAATAGGTGTTTTAAAGCTTTCCGTAAAAGAAACCTAAGAGATTTTAGTCAAGGAAGGCTTTATCGATGGCAAGAATGGTTAAGCTATTATACATTTGATGTAGAATACATCTCACCAGACAAAAATGCACCTGCAGATAGCCTAACCTGAAAATTATGCTTCATGATGCAGGGAGTTGTTGTTACCCCCAAAAAAGACTACTCAAAAGGCCTTAAAAGAAAGGTATGAAGCAGGAGATCCTGAAGTCAGTCTACAAGGAAAAGCATCAGAGAAATTCGACTACTACGTCATTTTCCCTAAAAAGAGAAAAGAAAGTTTTTTGTCACTTACAAATTCTCCCCCCATAGCGAAGTGGATGTTGGAACTAGAAACCCGAAAGCCCTAAATTAGGACGATACAAAACTAAGTGTTCAAATACAATGCATAAGTTTTGAAATAAAGAGTAAGGCTGAAACCTCAACAGCAAAGCGCCCTAAACAAGTGGACAAGAAAATAAAAAATTACTATCCTAACAATAAGGATCTAAAAAGAAAAGTGGCAACTGACGGAGATGAGAAATCTTCAAAGCAAAATGCTACCATAACACAAATCAATGGTAAAAAACAAAATCATTTTATGATCTAGGGTTTTGTGAAGAGAGTAAAAATCTCTTTGGAAATGTCTGGCATTATCTAAGGGAAAATTACCGAAAAGAGTTACAAAAAAACCTCACTCAATTAACTGATTGTATTAAGCACTCAGTAGAAAGGCTTAATATAAATGATGAAGAAAGAATGATAGTCCTACAAGAATAGGAAGAAAGAATTTGATTGCTAAAAGAACTAGAATCATTGGTCCCAGCTGATATCACTACAAAAATAAAAGAACTAGCCAGGAGGGAAAATGAACACGGAGAGATCCTTCACAAACCACAAATGAAAGCATTCCTGAATTAAGATTATGGATGGCCAAGCCTCACATTACCATCGGACAAGGTTAATCTTAAATGGATTGAACATGGACTCGTAGACACATTCAAAATAAATCAAGATGATTGGTAACTCATCGATAGTCTCCTAGCTATAGTTAGATATGCTCTTGGAGTTATGAGATTAAATCGACAAATTATCACAGTCCAAATACTGTCAATACTAGCAGAAAGAAGCGAAACTAAATTCTATCGACCATACTAGATTTGGTTCATTTATCCATTCACTAATAAAAAGTTAATGAATTTCTACCAACCGCATAAGGATGAGCTATGGAACACGTATATAATCTGAAGAAAGACAAGATCGAAAGAATCAGTTGTGTTCATGCAACCATTGAAACCATGACAGTCGATCCCATAGAAGCATATTTTTGTGATGGATGAAGGATAATATTAATCCTGAAGTGGTGTAGAGCATCCATAGAGCTCTCCAAACAAGGTCAAGATCAAGTAATCAAACTCTATGAACAGTTCAATGGCCAAGGAAAAGAAGAACTTGATCTGCCTAGTCAAACTTTTGAGCTGTACAATAAGGTGGGGGACCACAGGATAAGCATGATTAAAATTAACATAATGGCCAGCAAAAGACAAAGCCAAGTGGAGAAGAGAATAAAGATGTGTGCCATAATAAAATAGAAAAGATGACCCTACGAAAAACAATAGACGATTTTCACTATTGAAGAATCTTATATACCTAATCTTTTCATCGATAAAATGGGTCGAAATAATAGCTAGAAGGCAGAGGAAGTTTAAGAGAGTGTGAAGTATGTAAGAGTGTTAAGAGTATGAAGTGTGCTAAGAATTAGTGTGTGCAACAATAGAAGAAACTATTCCTTTCTACTCCTCCTTTGTAATATTTCATTTTCAGTATAAGTAAAGAGGTATTGATTTTAGTACAACATTTTGTATAACACTTTTTAAACCAATATCCTGAAAGCTTGAGAGTGTTCGATAATAGCTATTAGCCAATTGTGAGGAACATAAGGGATCGAGCTATGTGTCCACTTGGTAATAAGTTTGGTTATCGAAAAGTAACAGAAAAAGCATGGCAGACGTATATTCAAGGACCAAGAACCGCATCTCTCTAAGTAGCATTATATCCTGAAATAACCTTATAGTTTATATTGTATGTGGCCAAGTATTAGGATGCAGAAAATAATATTTTTTTAAAATTTTGGGGCTAAATTACAAATATGTCAAAGTATTAGGGTTATCTAGCATTATTGAAGGAGAAGATTAATCTAGACTGCCCATAAATCATGGATAAATGATCAGATTGCGTTGACAAGTAAATTAAATTGCTTGCGCCTATAGTGGATCGCGTCTAATTATATATATATATATATATATATATATATATATATATATATATATATATATATATATATATATATATATATATATATATATATATATATATATATATATATATATAGGACCGTGATCCACTGCCAGCGCTAGCACTGTCCGCTATATAATGTAGCGGACGGCCAATTTTCGTCCGCTACATTATGTAGCGGACGGCCCAACAGCGCTAGCAACAGTGCTAGCGCTAGCAATGGATCACGATCCATATATATATATATATATATATATATATATATATGAAAGCCGAAATTGAAAGAATGTTGTCTAGTCATCGCTTACTTGGATACTCTCTTAGTTCATATGGACTTCTCTATTTTAAATTTTAAAATATTTTAAATTCACTTACCTTTGTAATTATGATTTGAACTCTCTCTCTTTCTCTCTCTCTCACACACACACACACACACACACAAATTTTGATTTGAATTTCTTGTTTCCATTTGAAATTCAATCAATTATATAGATTTTACATTTTTGTCTCTTCTATGTCAACATGCCCCACTAAAAAAAATTATTTACATCTTTACAATTTCTTTAATTCCTAGATTTTGACAAAAATAATTCTTTATATATTCCTTTTTAATTTTAAATCTTTTTTATTGTTTAGGAAAACATAATATTCTTCATCAATCTTTCTCTTAAATTACCATAACCTCTTTCCTTTTATTTCATTACAAGTTTTATATATAGTTTATGCTCTCATTTTTTTCCAATCATTTATTACATATTATTAATCTTATCTTTGTTATCTTGAGTAATACAACCTCAACACATGGGTTATTATTGTTAGTATTATGACAGTAATTGTTATTAGTTAGGAGAAACTATTTTTATTATTTTATACACTATTTTTCATCTTCACTGGTCACTAAAATGAGCAATTATTCCTCAAGTTTATTTTTAACGATAAAAAAATTGGTAGGAGAACTCATTTAAGAAGGTAAGAATAAATTTTTGATTATCTTATTGTCATATCAATGTTGTAATTGTTATTAGACATACAAATATGAAATTTCTCAATAAGTATTTTGATAGATTTTTTATCCGTGTGGAATGCACGGGATCGATCAAAACTAGTATGTACGTATGTATGTATGTGTGTGTGTGTATATATATATATATGTGTGTGTGTGTGTGTGTGTGTGTGTGTGTATACATACATACATATATGCCCTCAAAATATTTCAAAATTACAAAATGACCCCAAAAAATTTTAAAATTATATTTTTATCCCAAAATTAATTTAAGCTCCCACACTCAATGAATACCTAAGCATTGCTCAAAATTAACATTCGTTTATGTTTTGGGTTGCTGATAGTTATTTTAAAGGGCTAATTACACCTACGTCCCTGAGGTTAGGGGGTAATACAGTCAAGGACACAAAGTTTCAAAATATAACATTCCGTGACCAAAAGTGTTTCAAATGTATCACCCGTGTCCATCCGTCAGGTTTCCGTCCAAAAAGTATACTTTTTGTATGATGTCATCAATACGTATTTTTAAAATGACGATACTACCCCTTGTACTGTATATACTGAATATTTTTAAAAATTTTATATTAAGATTTTAAGCCTTAATTTATAAATTAGGGTTTTAAAAACTTAATTTGTTCTCTATCTTTGCATTAGGCTTTGAAAACCCTAATTTGCGAATTAGGGTTTCAAAACCCTAATTTGCGAATTTTGGTCAACCCACCCACACCAGCCAATTGAGAGAGAATAGAAGGGGACGGCGGGCAATGGAGTCTTGGATGGTCGGTGATGGGTGGATCTATTTTTTTCGGCGAAGAACAGAAGGGGATGGGACGATGGAGTCTCAGATGGTTGCGACATGTAGATCTGTTTTTTCCGGCAAAGAACAGAAGGGGACGGGGGGCGATAGGCGACGGGTGGATATGTTTTTATGGCGAAGAACAGAAGGGGATGGGGGGCGATGAAGTCTCGGATGGTCGCGACATGTGGATCTATTTTTTTGGCGAAAAACAGAAAAGGACGGGGGGCGATGGAGTCTCGGATGGTCGGCGACTGGTGGATCTGTTTGCGACGATTGGGGGCTGCGGTGGAATTGCTTTGTTCGGGGAAGAACAGAAGGGACTGCCGGGGTGAGGGAAGGGGTTGTCAGTGAGGAAGGGGACTGCCGGCAATGAGGGAAGGGGTTGCCGGGAAGGGGCTACAGGGTTGCAGGGGCAATCAAGTCTTTTTGTCAAAACCGTTAAGTATTTTTGTATTTCGTTTGTCAATGGACATAAGTGTTACATTTTAAAATTTTGTGTCCTCGGGTATAATTACCCCCAAACCTGAGGGACATGGGTGTAATTAGCCCTATTTTAAACCTCTTTAAAAAAGTATTAAATATTACAATAGTAGCGACGGGTTAACGCTGGTGGGGGTGTGTAACACTCCGATATTTTTTGGACCTAATTAGAAATTTTAGCGGCGGATATATGTTTTTAGCTACGAACATTTAGTTACCATTGATATATTTTTAGCGACACTTAGTATAGCAGGTTATCTAACCAAACCATTAAAATTGTTTGAGCACCTAAACTATAGTAAATAATTTATTTTGGACTATTTTGTAATAATAACAAGTTGTGGGTGCATCTTTTAATAACTAACGAAACTTTAGGGGTTCTTTTTGGTAATTGTCTTTTTAGGGTTTTACATGTATATATAGTCGTATACTATACATCAGTCGTTCCCTTCCCCACACCCAGTTCTCTGGTTTTACGATCAAGTGAAATAGAGAGATATAGAGAGGTATAGAGAAAGGATCAACAGAGAGAGAGAGAGAGAGAGGCTGAGAAAGGGCCAACAGAAATTTCGGCGATAGGAAAATCCGTGATCAAAGTGCAAATCCGGCTAGAAGCAACGAACAAATATCGGTAAATATCCAAACTATGTTCCTCGATTTAATTCATGAAATTTAGTGTATTGCGGGGCTGAGATGTGCATTGTGAGAGTGTGTGAGTAAGCTGTGTGTGAGGTGTTTAAGAGTGAACCATTTAGAGAGCATACTGTGTGTACAGAGAATGGGTGTGGCCGTGGGATTGCTTGTAAGGCAGTGAGTGATGTATAGGGTGGTCTATATGGTTTGCGGCATCGAGGTGATGGTGGTGTAGATGGCTTACAGTTGCAAGGTGGATGGTGCTTACAGCACCAATATAGTGCAGCGGGTAAATGGTGCTGGTGCATCTCAACCTGGAGTTTTGGGTGGTCGCCATTAGTTAAGGCGAGGGATAGTGGGTGAATTGGTCTGTTGTTTGCTTTGTTTTTTATTTATTGAACGACGAGTGGAGGAAAGAAAATGGGTTTTGAAGATGGTGTGGGTTTACTGTATGTGGGTGCGTTGTGGCCTTGTTTTTGTGTATGCCGTGTGCCGTGAGTGGTTGGTGAAAGAATAAGGGGCTGTTTTACGGCTTGTGGGTTTGTGGCCATGGCAGCCATGGCTGCGGATAGGAAGAGAAAAGCTTTGGGCACGTGGGAATGCAGTGTAAGAGAGAAAATGGGCTGCCGTAGTTGCAATTTACAGTGTAATGTGTTGTTGATGGAATGGGTTCAAGGCTTCCATAACCGTGTTTGGTGTGAATTCAGTGGTGTTTGTGGGTACAAGATGAGTGTAGTGTGTGTCTGTGGTGAGATATGTGTATTTATGTATATGTTTGGATGTATATGTGAGTGGGTTTGATGGAAATAAAGGCTACGGCAGTGAGTGTAAGGTGCAAGGTGTGTGTTTTGTTGTGTGAAAATGGTGTATATGTAACAGATGTGCGTGTGTGCGTGTGTGTGTATCTGTGTGCTTGTTAGGAAATAAAGCTGCCAACGCAGCTAGTGTGTGTGTGTGTTGCATGCGTGAGTCTGTGTAAGTGTACATGTGTTTGTTCATATATGTGTGTGTATAATAGGTATACAGGTGTGATTTTGTGTGTGAGTTATGCTGTGTGAATGTAATTTGTGTGCATGTAAGTCAGCCAAGGGGGCAGACTGGGTGAATGCATGTGTTGTGTGTGCGTGGGTGAGTGGTGAGGTGCATGTGTGTGAGTAAATTTTGCAAGAAAGGGAGCTATTAGGCAGTAGCTGTAATGGGTGTGGTGTTTATAGTATCTATATGGTGTATTTGTGTAGCATTGAGTGGCTTAACAACAAGAAGGGAGTTAGTGGATCTATTGGACAAGAATACACGGCAGTAGCTGAAATAGTGCACTGTGTATCAATGTTTGAGTGTTGTAGTCCTGTGAAGTAAATGGTTGAATGTGAGTAATTGTGGGAGATGAGATAGTATTTTGATTCTATTAGAGTGAATGAAGGGATGAAAGTGTAAGTGTATATGTGTACGTGTAGTTTCTAAAGAGAGGAGTGAACAGCCGTGGTGTAAGAGTGTGTGTTCTGAGTATGGCTGGAAGGAAAGAAGAAAAAGGGATGTACGAATCGAGTAACAGGTTGATGTTAAATTCGGCACGTGCATATGTTAGTGTATGCTTATCATTAGCACAAGAAATTGTAGACTATTTCTGGTAAAGTTTTATAAATTTCTGAAATCATATGTATTTTTAATATTTTCTAAAAACTTTAGCTTGTAAAATTCTTTTAGAGCCTTTAAACTAACGAAAATATTCTGGGAAAATTTCAGTAATGTTTTTGTATCACAAAGACAACTCAATTTCAGTCTCATCAATTTTAGAGTTGATTTACTATAGTTTCCGTATCGCATTAGTTTTAACAAAACGAATAATTGAAAAATAGTTTTAATGCTTTTTAATTTTTGATTTAAATTTATATAATTTTTATACATATTTTAAAGCTATTACAAAAACTATGGGACTTAGTTTGCAGTTGGAAGTAATTTTGAGAATTTATGGGTTTTTATTGCATTTAAAGAAATTATTTTAATTCAAAAATATTCAAAATATCAGAAAATTCATATTTTGACTTTTTATAATGTTTTAAGCCATAAAGGTGTTTTATTATAATTTAATGTGCATTTGGAGTATCATTACACATTTAAAGAGTGTATAGGGATTTCGGTTAGGTTAGCCACGTGTGAGGCGCGCTTTGGGTGGAGCGATTTTAGAGTTAGAAGTGAGCATCATTTGGGTAGTGGATATTAGGTTATAGTATATTAGACATAGATGATGTTCTAACAAATAAATTGTCAATCTAGGTTCATTCAAAGATTTTTTATCGAGGTTTGGTAGCGTTGCATAGCTTGGACCGAGGTAAGGATTTTTTGTCCGAACCCTATTTCGTTACTCTGTTTTTCAAATGCTTATAGAATAGTCTTACAAACTAAATTGATTGAATTTTATGTTTGGTATAAAAGATGTTTTTGAAACTGTCCATGAATCCCTAATTTGAGCCTGATAGCGATCGTTTGGAATTCATGTTTCATTCTCATATGTTTATTGATCTGACCATCATAAAATACATATTTTGAGTTGCAGTATCTCCTTTCATGTTCATCTGTTTATTGAATTCGATAATCGAAAAGCATTTTCAATTGTAGTTCAATCATTCTCAATGTTGACATGAGTTAGTAACTTGGGAGCCATAAGGATGGTCTGTTGGATGGGTTTAACTAGTACCTAAATGGACTAGTCAGTGTTACATATGCATATGTAAAGCGATCGAGCACTGCCGGGGTGGCTTTGCTTCTGTACTGCTCATGTTCAATGTTTCCTGTTTATGTTTTATTACATTTGAACTGTTTTGAATAGTATCCATTCATGCTTTATTATATCCGAAGTGTTTCAAATGACTATCATTTTAAGGGATTGAGTTGAATACTCATCTCTATGTTTATATCGTATTGTAGTGATTTCATCGAAAGCAAAATCCCTCAAAAAAAAAGTTGTTATTGGACTTGAATGTAAAATCATTCGTTTTGTTCATCTTTGTCTAAGTGCTGTATTTCATTGAAAATACTCTTCAAAAGTTTTATATGAAAAATTGTCCGAATCGTTTTGTTATTTTAAATCTTTGTGCGACCTTACTGAGCTCTCAAAAGCTCACTCCCCTTTGACTTCCTTTCCGCAGGTGACCGCCAGCAGTAGGTTACCTGAATAGGGATTAGAGCCGAGGAAGCGAAAGCGAAGGAATTAGATTTTGGTATTCATCATTAGAACCGCTGCGTGGGTTAATATTATTGTTTAAATTTTCTTAGACTTAGACTTGGTATTTCAATTATGATAGTTGATTGAGAGTATAGTTTGATTGACGAATAGTTGCTCTAGCTGACTGGTGGTTGTAATTAGGTTGAGTTTGAGGATATTATTGTCGTAGTGTGAATGATCGAGTGAGTGTTAACGTTCTGGAAAATTTCGGGATGTTATAGGGTAGGTGGGTTGGGGCTGCAATAGAAGCAGGGTGGGTGGGTGGGTTGGGGCTGCAATAGAAGCAGGGTGGGTGGGTGGCTTGGGGCGCTCACAGCTGCGCAGTAGGAGTGCATGTTGGGGCGAGGACATTAGTGCGGTTGACGCATGTTTAGGCTGCGGCAGCGGTGCATTAAGATGTGGGTTGCGGGGCAGCGACAGTTGCACGGCATGAGAGGCTGCCATGGAAGAAGAGAGGCAACGGAGATGGGCCGCGGGTGATAGTTGGTGGGGTGGGGGCGAGAGAGAGAGAGTTTTTTTTTGGGGGGGGGGGGGGGGAAGGTTGTGGCCATAAGAAAGAAAAGGAACTTAGGGTTTTCCTGATGTAAACTTTCACCGACGGACTTGTTCCGTCAGTATAAGTCTGTAGCGAAAACCTTTATCTAAATATTCTTCCCAAAAAAAAAGTTTGGAAAAAGAAAAAAATACGAAAAGCATATTTACTGACAGTTGATTTTGTCGCCAAAAATCTGTCGCTAATAATATTTACTGACGAATATTACATCGCTAAATGTTATTGGTGACAAACATTTAATGTTATCAGTGAAGGACATTTACTGGTGGCCAAATCCGTCGGTAAAGGGCACCTTTAGTAATGGAAAATGTTACGTCGATAAAAATCCATTGATAAATTAAAAGTACTTTTTCTTATAGGGTTCACTCTTGTATTGGGATGTGTAATGGAGAGTTAGGGTCACAAGCGTGTCAACAACTTGCTATTCTAATGTAAATATCTTAATTCTTGAACGATCAAAATAAGATCGTGCTTCTTCCCACACTAATACGGCACACATTTATTTGGTCAAGCAACATAGGCTAAGGGTGCATATGAAAATAAACATATACCACTAGGATATCACTTTGATCTCAAGCCCAAGACGTATATTTGGATCAGAAAAGGAATCTCAATTAACGAATCGATAAAAGAAGAAATAGGAGAGATCGAGTCTCATCAAAGCACTCAAGACAGCCAGTAAGTAGCAACCTCCTCTTTGCTCGTCTCTTGAGGCCTCTCTTGTTTGTTCAGCATTAATCCCGTATACAACTTCGCTGAAATAAGTAGTCTTTTGATCTAGAGTTCACCACTTTCTTTTTACCGCTTAATCTAGAGGTTGGACTCGTTGTGTTGTTGCTTCTTTTCAGTCAGATCGACTAGCGGGATGATGGCAGACCCCAAAATACAATCCATGATGGCCAGATGGGGTTTCGTAGCTGGTTGTGGCCTCGGACGTGAAGGACAAGGCATGACTGACCCTCTGTCACCTCACCGGAACGAGTTCCGGTTTGGCCTCGGATACAAACCTACTGCAGAAGATTGGGACAGGGAACAAGCCAAAGCGGCCAGAGTCGCGCGTCTCAGAGAAAAGGGTATCGAATAAGACATTCGGATCAGGTATTCTCGCAATTCAATGTATGGTTGCTTCGTCAAGGAGGGAGAGCAGCATCTGTACAACTTGTTCCCTGAACGCCCTATCGTACCCACTGGTTGGAGTAGCTTTGAAGATGATGAAACAACTCCTTAAGTAAGTAAACTCATTTGCGATTCGGTCGAGTGTGATGATGAGGACTATTTGGCTGAGCTGCAAGAGAAGTGGCTGCGACATGAAGAAGTGAAGGAGTATACTGATATCCCAGACCTTTCCAACCTGAGTCTGTTAGAAGAGCCCGAAGAGTACGAGGAAGATCTAGACGTATACTACGAGGATTGGGTCCTTTGCTGAAGATGTGGTACCGCTAGATGTTTAGGGTGACATCAAACAGCAGCTATGAAAGCTTAGAAAAAATTTTCTTAGAAGATGGCAAATACGGTGGCTTCAGAGGCCTACAGACAGGCATTCTAGCGAACCTCGGATCCAGGGTTACCTATGAGGCTATGATTTACTTTGACACCTTTTGATTGGACTTTCTGCTGCAAATTGTTTGACAATATCACTTTATCCAATTCCTCGTGGCACGGCTCGACGTGCTTGTTGAAGTTCATAAAAGTGATTCAATAAACTGTACAATTTACATTAACCAATTAAAATGCATTATAAATGTCTATGTGTGTTTTATTCTTGGAGTATATTGTACCTACAATAAATAATACTTCCATGTACCACTTTTTTGTCTTGAGATACATCTTGTCCACCCTTATGTATCAAACGATTTTGGACAGGTGGACTAGTAAATAGAAGCCAGTTCAATAAAGCTCTAACCCTCCAACCTTCCACTCTAATCATCTCATGTCAGTAAAAGGTTAGGCGCTTTCTTTGGCCCAGAAAACAAAGAGATGATGTGTATGGGATTAGCTGCTTCAATGGGATCTTTTATCCTAATTGGAAGAGAAATTACCAAACGTCTAGCATTTTCTCATGCTTGGCGCCAATGAAGTTCTTAGTTGAGAGAAAAAGAAGACTATGCCTTCGCCATACTCAATCAAACGGGTTATTTTCTCCCCGACTCTGGATCCCGTACTACCGCCCATCAACAGAAAATTCGTAACCCCATTTGTTACATCTTCTCCTTTTTTTGATTAAAAAAGAGAGGGAGGGAGGGAGAGAGAGAGAGAGGGTACCTTGATTAAATAAATAATTGCTCGATGGAACCTTTTCTTCTACTGTGGATTGTTCGAGAGAGATAAAAAAAAGCAAAAATCATTCTCTAAAAAACTTTCTCATAATTTTGTCTCAATAACCACTGTCGATTTTCCCAGTAGGTGGTGACGTGGTAGAATAGATGATGTTTAATTAACGGTTTACGTGTGAGATCTTGGTGGATTCAGTGAGCTCGGCGTCGTTGTCGTCTAGAAAGATTGCAATAGGTCAGGGTGATTAACCACGTTTTTGCATCGGAGATTAGTTTGTGTTGACGAGGGCTTAAGCTATTGGGGTCATGGGGTGCTCTGGTGCTTCACGATTGGGTTGTGGTGGGCAGTGCTCTTGGTGCTTCACGATTGGGTTGTAGTGGGCTTCAGGTGAAGATTAATTTTGTCGTTGGTGTTTGTGCATTTTGCTGTCGAGGTCTATCGTGCTGCCATGGGTTTGAGAAGGGTTGGTGAATCTAGGTCAAGGTTTTTTCTTATACGATTTATTTTACCTTTTTCCCTTTGCTCTAGAAAGGTTTTTTGATTTGTGATTGAATTAGGTGTTGAGGATTCCGCACTACTTGTTGGTTGTTTGTGTTAAGTTGAATTGATTTGGCAATGGGTTAAGGCAGTTTTGGCCAATGCTTGATCGTGGTCCTGCTGGGATTTGGTTCGATGGTGATCGTTTGATAATGATTTGGTTGTGAGAGGCTTTCGAAGGTGATTTGTTTTGGAGATATTCCCATGGGTGTGAGGAGCTTCTGATGGTGTTTTGCTTTGGTGTTCTCTGGGGCTAGGCATAGTGTGATGGCTAGAGAAGGTGGTATTTCTGGCTCTGTAATGGTTACACGGAGCTTGGGGCAACGATACGGTGATGGGGACACGGGTCTGGGACTGGGTTTGGGTAGTAGCTGACAGAATGGTAGTGTATTTTAGTTGGCTGTTCTTTTTTAGTCATTATCCTCTTTTAGCTAATAGTTATCCTATTTAGTAGGTTTTGTATCTTGTATTTAGTTGGTTAATGTATCTCCATAAAAAGAAATGAAAAAAATATATATCCTCGTTTTTTCTTTCCAGATCTACACCAGGTCCTTTTATCTCAATTTTTTCCGAACCTTCATCAGGTTCTTTCAACTCTAATTCTATCTTATCTACATCCGCATCAGGGTCCTTTTCAGCATACAACACCGCAATCTTATCATCATCAAACCACTCTTCTAAAACTAGGTCAAAATTTTTCTTCCATTCCCTGCAGCAATAGCAGGAATGTTGAGGTCATAAATAAATATTCTTTAGCCAACCTTGGCCCATATATCTCAAGTGTCATAGTAGTACAACCTATCTATTGAAATTCTTGTTCTACTCCTCTCATTGACAACTTAGACATCCCACCAGACACTTCTAAAGTCTACAGAATCATTAGCCTAAACTCAGATACCAACTTGCAACATCCTCAACCCTGATGACATCACCGGGCTATGTTATCGATCATAATCATATTCAAAATCCTATGAAGAATACAGAGCAACTACACCTTCATACATCATTAGTCAAAAATTGACGCTCCAAAATGCGTCCTTACAAATTTTTCCTTACAAGCATACATCATACTACAGCAGAAGACTTTCAAATCCTTAAACAACATATAAATTTACAATGTAGTACACGACATTAGTCGTGTAACTCCTATCATCTTATCTCGCAGCTAAATCTTTGTCTTAACATTTCTAGCTTGTCTCACCTCACTCAATTTATCCCATTGCGCAAATTTTCTAGCTTGTTTCCTTTCCCTTCCTAGAGGGTTCTCATGTGTCAACCTTATAGCTTACATAATACAACAAAAGGAATGAGCGCAAATCGCCCTGTAAAGACAACACATGGAGTATTGTGTACAAGTCATTCGAGAGACTCTGAGGAATAATAATCGTCTCAACAATAGCAATGAATCAAGAATATATAACATAATTTGTCAAACGATAATTATTCTTTTGTTAGACTGAGCGGCTTCAAGGCCTAACAGAAAATCATCATTCTAACTTCTTCATGGACAAGACTGATTGGCTGACTCACTGACTATGCAAAAGTAAACATCAATGAAATACAAGTCAATAAAATCATTAACATCGAATAAAATCAATTACAATGTAGACTCAAGACACGACATTCTAGACCCGACCATACATGACTAACTCAACTTGACCAGACAAGACAGACTCCAGTGCGTTTCATCATTTGTCAGTTACTTAATTTTTCACTGACTACCAGTTTCTCCACTTTCACTGGTATTCAACTTAGTGATGCCCCACTATATAGAATAATAATCGTCTCAAGTAATTTTAAAGAGACACGGTCATCAAGAAGGGGACTCACAAAAGTGTTTATCCCTAACCGCGTTACAACTAAAACAACAAGGCTTCATCAACGTGGCAAACAAAGGGAAATTATTTCATCTTATGTCCTCAATAGCAGAATCCAAACTAGAGACACCGGGTCAAAAGATCCATTGGTGCTTCAAACATAACAATAGGGATTCAACATAAGAATCATCAACTGGGTGGACTCGGGAGAAATTTAACCACAAGTCCTCAACAACGCTCTTAAATAGGAGGAATATTAGTTATCAATGAATTAGTATAATAGAACCGCACTGTTCTTACTTGATTGGCTTATAGCCGAAGCAAATCGCAACCTCTAGTCGCAACGAGCGACATTACCTAGTTAAATAATATCCTGCTCGTTAGACATCATTCACACATATACGCACTCTTTATTCTACCCCTTTTCATTTAACCGTTCATAGCGTCTTACGATAGCTAGATAATCTGATCTAATAATCGGATCCTTAACCTAGCCTTATTGACACATTAGTGATAACAAACCCCCTCAATTTAGACGTACTCACACCATGCCTCACTTCCCACCACTTTGGATGCTTAATAATGCACGTTTTTAAAAATTTAACGCCAACATGACAAATTATCAAAATATTCCTGATGGCCGCTACACCCCTAACAACTCAAAACTGATTCCAAATTACTTTTTAGATGTATTACATCTATTTTCGGACCAAAAATTCCCTCAAAAATTTTATAGGAAAAATTACCAAACTACCCCCTCTGGGTGGCAAATTATCAAAATGTCCCCTGGGGATGCCCGGCACCGAAAAAATATCAAAAATAATTTAAAATGCTATTTTAGGCATCCTTAAATTATTTTTGAGCTAAAAAGTATTTTAAAAAATTTTATCCCAAAATCTCGTGTCAGTATTCGAACCGACGGCTTAAAAGCCAGTTTGGCCAATAATAGCTATCGACTTCGAAATTGTCTGAAATTTTAGGAAATTAAACATTTCAGCATCATAGAGTCCTCCGTTAACTTCATTCCCGACCTCAGGAAAATCCAAAATTTTTTCACAATATAGGTCTCCTAAAAATAACTGGGGTCTTTTTTTTTTTGGCACTTTGGCTAATTTTGACCCTAACTATTTTTGAAAAATTCAAATTCAAACTGTTCATTTTTTTTCACTTTTAGCGACGTTTACGGTTCCTATTCAGATTCAAGCACACACTATTTCACCTCCAACACACACAGTTGTCATCTTCAAACTCTCTGCCGATTGCCCAAACCATACAAATCCTATACTTTCTTCCACTTTCATGAACAAACTCACCATAATCCAACCATTAACACCTATTAACACACACTACAACACATTAAACCACTTAAAATTCACCTACCACTTTACTCGTAACAAACCTATACACAAACACTTAGAACACACACTAAACACTGAAACCCTAACAATTTTTTCTTCTTTTTTTTCATTCTAAGCTCTCATATACCTAAACTATAACCAGAATTCAGCACAATTCCCCACCCCCGAACTCATATACACACACCAAAATGCCACATATATACTGCACAAAATTTCAACTAAATCCCACAATTTTCCTAATTAATGGTTCAAGATAAAGGAATTACCCAGTTAAATTTAGAATTTTTTTTCTCTTCCGTCTTCTTCCTTCTTGCTCTATGTTTCTTCTCTGTTTTCTCCTCTCTGTTCTGTTTCTTGTTCTTGTTCCAGCCACTATTCACGAAGTCTTTTTATTGCCCTTTCCAACCCACCAATTTCCTTTTTATTTCTGTTCATTAATCTTTATCCATCTATTACTTTATCATTTTTTATACTTAGTCAGCATAAATTAACTAGGAGATGACAACTCTTGGACCAATTTCTTCAAGACTTGTAACACCTATACCAGCTTTCAAAAATTGCACTTAAGTCCTTAAAGTTTTCAAAATTGCATTTTGATCCCTTTACTTTAGAAAAATTAAACTTTGACCCAAGGTCACACTAACCCCTCATTTAACTCCTAACACTTAATTATCACCCAAAATAATGATACTTAATAAAAGTAGCACCCTTTAATTAATCTAATTCACAGTTAGATTAATTTTTGGTATTTTCAGGGTATCACACCCGCCCCCTTAAATAAATTTCGTCCTCGAAATAGGGACAAACCTCATTCTGCAAACAGATACGGATATCTTTGCCACATCAATGCTTTGGGTTCCTACGTTGCTTCCTCTATCATGTGATTTCTCTAGATAACTTTGACCACGGGTATTACCTTGGAACGTAATATCTGTTACTCTTTATCAGCCAACTTTATTGATGCCTCATGGTACAAGCTATTATCTCGAACTTCAATCTGTTCTGACTAGATCCCATGCTTAGGATTAGGATCATACTTCCTCAACATTGACATGGGATACATGTTATGCAATTGACTCAATCTTGGACATAGATCAAGCCTGAATGCTATCTTCTCAATCCTATGCAGGATTTTAAACGGTCCGATAAATCTCAGACTTAACTTTCTCCACTCTCTGAATCACATGATTCCTTTTCACGGTGACACTTACAAAATTTTCTAGGTCACCTACTTCAAACTCCAACATCCTACGCTTCTTGTCAGCATAGCTTTTCTTCCAATTTTGCACAATGAGATTTCTCTCTTTGATAACAGTCATCTTGTTTTCTATTTCTTTGCATAGTTTCGTGCGAAACAATCTTCATTTCCCCAACTATGATCCAACAATTAGGCAAGAGACATCTTTGTCCATACAACACTTCATAAACAGCCAATTCTATGCTCGACTAATAACCATTGTTATAGAAGAATTCGACTAAGGGTAATTGATCACCCCATGCTCTACCAAAATAAATAATATAGGCCTTCAACACACTTCCAATATTTATATTGTACGTCTTGACTGGCCACCCGTCTGAGGTAAAAGGTTGTCCTCATGGTAAACTTTATTTTCATTTCTTTTTGAAAACTTTTTCAAATTCTAAAGATGAACCTTGCGTCTCTGTCAGAATCAATAATTACTAGAACTCCATAACGACTAATCACTTGCTTAATATAAGTTTGGAGAAGTCGTTCAAAAGAATATTCTTCCCATATAAGAATACTTGGGATGTCTTTATCAACCTGTCCATTGTAACCCAGATAGACGTATATCTCTTACTTGTTCGCGGTAACGTTAACATCAAAATTCATCGTAATGTGTTGCCGTTTCCATTCAGCTACAAAGAGTGGTTGCAACTATTTGGCGATCTTCTTATGATCCACTTTTACGTACTGGCAGTCAAACATCGGGATACAAACTTTGATATATCTATCTTCATGTTAGGCCACCAAAATTCTTTGGGCCATAACCGAGAGTACATGTTTTTTTTTGTCTCCCTTAAGTGAATCGGCAGTTAAAACTATGAGTACCCTTCATAATTTCCTTTCTCAATTCTTCATTATGCAGAACATATATTCGACCTTCACATTCGTAATTGCCATTCTCATTACGATCAAAATATACTTTTTTCTTTCACTTCAAATCCCTGCTGGATCTTAAGCATCCTTTTGAACTTCGATTTTAAGTTTGTTCACATGCTTAATGATTTTGGCATAGTAATCATCCCAGTCAGTTTTTCCCCAATAGGGCATCTTAGAGAAATTCTCAATGACTCTCCCCTCCAGCTGAGCTTAGAAAGCTACCAAACTCAAACATCGATGTTCGACAGTTCACATTTGTCATCTTTTTTATTTTTTTACCTGACTCCTCTAACATTCTTCCGCATGAACCCCGTACATTCATATTTCCCAATCAAACTTCATATTTCTTGAATTTGACATACAACTTAGCTTTCTTAAGATTTCCCAAAACTTATAATTGCATAAGCTCTTCTTTGCTCTTAGTATCATTCATAAGGCCACCAATAAGACGATGACACACTAACCAAGTACGCTCAAAAGATTTGATTTCATAAATGCCACAGGGCATTAGCTAATCCACGTGGCATTACCAAGAACTCATAATGCTTGTCTCTATTTCTAAAGTCAATTTTGACAATTTTGTCCTTCTTTATCCTTAACTGGTGATGACCCGTTTTAAGGTCAATCATCGAAAGAAAACCCTTACCACCCTACCGCTGATTAGCATGTCATCTGTATCAGGCAGTGAATATTTATTTCTAAATGTCACTTGATTCAACTCCAATAATTGATACATAGTCTTATACACCCCTTTTGTTTTTGCTTTCAATGGCCATCACCCTCCTTTGGGGCACTTCATTACAATGTGCCCTGGCTGTTAATATTTGAAACAGCCCATTTGATTCATCTTGCACATTAGCTTAGTGGCTTACTCCCATATTCAAGACATGTTTTAATTACTTTAGGATAATGCGTACCCTCAAATCTGCACCACCTATACCTTATATCTCCTCTTCTTTGTCCCAAATTTTGTCCAGACTGTTCTTCGTTTATTCTCTCCTTACATTTCTTTCCACTTCTCCAGTTTCAAACATGGATTCTAACATACACTTTTTTTTATTTTTTGTCCCTATTGCTCAGCTTTTCGACTACTTCAGTAGTGATTCCCCATTGAAACGTCCTTACTTTTCTTTTAAAGGATTATTTTGAAACCCTCCTCAAATTTGTTTTGCCTTTCAATTTTCTATCATCACCTAATGAGGGCAAAACAGGCGAACTCACCAAATTCTCTGATATACTTTTTCACCTTTCTATCCTTATACTTTAACATGAGAAACCTATCTCCATCTTACTCTGCAATTTAAGTTGAAAATATTTATCATCAACATGTTACATGCACCTATTTCGGGTAATCTAGGCTAAATAAACTACTTTCCTTAACTTGTTTTTGCCCGTTCTCAACAACTTATAACTCGCCTTGTACATATGACTAGCGAAAATAATATTTTTGATGTTTTCCTCACATCTTGTTACCTCACTACCTTCTCCACCTCTCAATTTCATGCGGTTATCTGCACTGGACTATTTCCCTCCTGTGAGATTCCACTCGGGCAGACATCCTGAAAGTTTCGAGATCTACATTCCTTTCTTCTTTTACTGGGGCTGTTAGCAGTAAACATCGGTCGTACTGTTAGAACCCCTATAACCTTTTGTAGAAGTCCCACTAGCTCTTTCTTGAGGTCTTATTGACCTAATGTATCCCCCACTTATTCCTTTTACCAACGTTCTCAACGTTCACCAAAATCACTTATGTTGAGGGTCTCTCTCGATTGAAAACTCTCTCTCGTCTTTCCAGGAAAGAGTAGCACAATTTTAAAATTATGCACCATATTAACAAATTTCATGCTCAAACAGCTAATTGTTTTCATCATTAGACAACCTTTTGCTATAACAGTAATGTAACTGATACTAGTTCCACATCACCATTCTCCTTTTCAATAACAACCTTAGTTACGATTATGAAAGCGGACTCTACCCCCGCTCGTACAACCATCAATCTAGGAAAAGCCATAACGCACCTTCAACCATTTTAGGCTTCAATGACTCTCACTTAGAATCAAGTGTTGCCTATGCTCAAATAAAACCCTATCAGGAAGGGTAATCACGATCAACCTCCCATACCTTTTGGACAATCCATATATTGGCATCCACCGACTCGAACTGACTTGTCGATTAGTCCATTTTTTCCATCACTTTGAAGTGCTTTCCCTTCCAAAAGTTCATTAAAACTCTACTCACTCTCGCGCTCGACTCCTCATTTCTTCATTCGAGGTTTACACTATAAAAGTATTCAACCTCAACTATCTCTCTCCACCAGGTCCTTTCATCTCAATTCTTACCAGACCTTCATCCGATTCTTTCAACTCTAATTCTATCTTATCAACATCCCCATTAGGGTCCTTTTCAGCATCCGACACCGCAATCATATCATCATCAAACCACCCTTCTAAAACAAGGTTAACAAACATTTTCTTCCATTCCCTGTAGCAATAGTAAGAATGCTGAGGTCATAAATAAATATGCCTTAGCTAACCTCAGCTTACATATCACAGTAGTTTAGCCTACCTATTGAAATTCTTATTTTACTCCTCACGTTGACAACTTAGACATCCCACAGACACTTTTAAAGTCTACAGAATCATTACCTAAGCTTCGATACTAACTTGCGACACCCTCAACTTGATGACATCATTGGGCTGAGTTATCGATCATAATTACATTCAAAACCCTGTTCAGAGCAACTACACCTTTATACATCATTAGTCATTTACTGACGCTCCAAAATGCATCCTTATATAAATTTTCTTACAAACATACATCATACTAAAACGGAAGACTTTCAAATCCTTAAACAACATATACATTTATAATGTAGTACATGACTGTAGTTGTGTAACTCCTGTCAACTTATCTCGCAGCTAAATCTTTGTTTTACCATTTTTCAGTTAACTTATCCCCTTGCTCAACTTTTCTAGCTTGTTTCCTTTCCCTTCCTATAGGGTTCTCCTAGGTCAATCTTATAGTCTCCACAATACAACATAAGAAATGAGCGCAAATCACCCAGAAACATGGAGTATTGTGTGTAAGTGTTTTGAGAGACACGAATGAATAATAATCGTCTCAACGATAGTAATGAATCAAGAGTATACAATAAATTTTAGCATCAATATAATTTGTCAAACAATAATTTTTTTATTGTTAGACTGAGTGGTTTCAAGGCCCAACAAAACATCATAATTTCAACTTCTTCATGGACAAGACCAACTAACTCACTGATTATGCAAGTGGACATTAAATAAATATATATAAAAAAGTAAACATCAACAAAATACAAGTCATTAAAATATTAACATCGAATAAGATCAATTATAATGCAAACTAGACATGACAGACTAGACTCGACCGGACACAACTAACTCAACTTGACTAGATAGGACAGACTCTAGTGCGTTTCATCTTTTGTCAACTACTTAATTTTTCACTGACTATCAGTTACTTTACTTTCACTGGTCACCAGTTACTCCACTTTCACTGGTATTCAACTTAGTGATGCCCCACTATATGGGGTGTTCATCTCAGTCTCAAGTAATTTAAAAGAGACATGGTCATCAAGAAGGGGACTCACAAGAATGTTTATCCCTAACCGCATTACAGCTAAAACAACAAGGCTTTATCAATGGGGCAGACTAAGGGAAATTGCTTCATCTTGTGTCCTCAATAGCACTATCCAAACAAGAGACACCGGGTCAAAAGATCCACCGGTGCTTTAAACATATCAATAAGGATTCAACATAAGCATCATCAACAGGACGGACTCGGGAGAAATTTAACCACAAGTCCTCAACAACGCTTTTAAATAGGAGGAATATCAGTCATTAATAATCAACGACATTCCATAACCACCGCACAACAATCTCTACATAACATTACTAAACAACGACGTGGTGGACTCGGGAGAAATTTGCCGCAAGCCCTCAACGACGTTTTTAGATAGGAGAAATGTTGGTTACCAATAAGTACAGAAATTACACTAAAAGAACGCATCAATCTCTATGTAACATCATTAATCAACGACAGGACATACTCGGGAGAAATTTAACCACAAGTCCTTAACAACGTTCTCAACCAAAAGAAATATTAGATATCAATAATTACCGACATCACACAAGAACCCCTACGCAATATCATCACTCACGTCGGGATGCTAATCGAATCGAATCATAGCATACTAGGACACGAATTAGTCTTACCAAACCTCATTAATGAGGTGGACTAAGGGAAGGTATTCTACCTTAAGTCCTCAGCAGCATATTTCATATAAACGAATACCGTTACAATGACTACCGGTACCTAATATAATAATAAGATTTTAAGATAAATGTCCTCAACATGGCATGCTAATTGAACAATGAATTAGCATAATAGAACCTCACTGTCCTTATCTGATATGGCTTATAGTCGACGCAACGAGCGACATCACCTAGTCAAACAATACCCTGCTCGTTAAACATCATTCAAATATATACGCACTCTTTATTCTATCCCTTCTTATTTAACCGTTCATAAATGTCTTACGATAGCTAGATAATCTGATCTGATAACAGGATCCTTAACCTAGCCTTATCGACGCATTTGTGATAACAAACCCCCTGAGTTTAGATGTATTCATGCCATTCCTCACTTCCCACCACTCCAGATGCTTAGTAACGCGTGTTTTCAGAAATTTAGCGCCAACATGGCAAATTAAAAAAATACCCCTCGATGGCTGCTACACCACCAACAACCCAAAATTGCTTCCAAATCAAAATTTAGATGTATTACATCCATTTATGAATAAAAAATTTCCTCAAAAAATTTTAAAGAAAAAATTATCAAAATATCCCCTATGGGTGATAAATTACCAAAATGCCCCCTTGGGATGCCTGGCATCAGAAAAATCTCAAAAACACTTTAAAATGTTATTTTAAGCATCCTTAAATTATTTATGAGGTAAAATGTATTTTAGAAAAATTTGGCCCAAAAATCCCGAATCGATGTTGTAACATCCCAAAAAATTTTGGAACGTTAAACAATCAATCGATCAATTACTTAATCATTTAATTACCTAAATTCAATAAGAAAGCCCAATGTGTATCACAGCTTCTACAATAACTCAAAATCTCAATCATATTTTTTCTTAAATAACACTAAAATTAAATGATCGTCAAACTAAGTTAAACATTGCTTTCCCTCACAGGGGCTTAACTAAAAGAGATCATAAAATTTCCAGTCGACTTCTTATTCATGCTCTAATCACTCCAAATATCCTAATGCCGATGATCACCTGCGGAAAGGAAGTCAAAGGAGAGTGAGCTTTCGAGAGCCCAGTAAGGTCGATCAAAGATTAAAAATAAGAAAATGATACGGACGGTTTTACATTTAAACCAAATAACAACTTTTAAAACAGAGACACAGAACGATTCAAACGATTTTCTATATACAATCAAATAAAAAAATTTAAAAAAGTTTTCAAAGAAAACCACAACATTTCAATACAAACATAGGGCAACTCAATCCCTTAATTTAATAATTGTTTCAAAACATTACAGGTGCAATAAAAATAGAAACAGGAAACATTAAACTTGAGCAGTACAATATAGCAAACCATCCCGGCATTGCTCGATACGATTTACATATGCATATGTACACTGACTAAAACATATAGGTACTAGTTTAATCCAACCAACATACCATCATTATAACTCCAATAATACAGACCATCCTTATAACTCCCGAGTTTACTAACTCATGTTAACATTTAGAAGAAGTAAAATATAGTTAAAAATACTTTACAATAAGTGAATCAGTAAACAGATGAGAATGATACATGAATTCCAAAAAATCGCTATAAGGCTCAACTAGGGTTTCATGGATTGTTTCAAAACATCTTTTATATTAAACATAAAATCAAATCAATGTAGTTCATAAAGCTATCATAATAAAACATTTGAAATCAGAACGATGAAGTAGGGTTCATATATAATTCCTTACCTCGGTCCATGCTAAGCAATGCTATCAAATTTCGATCAATAACCTCTGAATAAACCTAGATTGACAATTTATTTGTTAGAACACAATCTATGCTACTATACTGATAACCTAATATAAGCAACCCACCACGTGTTCACTTCTAACTTCGCACTCGGCTAACCTACCCAAAAATTCCGTACACTCCTTAATGCGCAATAATATTTCAAATATATTATAAATTACAATAAAATACTTTTATAGCTTAAAACTTTATAAAAAGTCAAAATATGAATTTTCTGAATATTTTTGAATTAAAATAATTTCTTTAAATGCAATAAAAACCCATAAATTGCCAAAATTGCTTCTAGCTAAAAATAAACTCCCATAATTTTTGTAACATCTTTAAAATTGGTATAAAAATTATAGAAATTTAAATAAGAAATTAAAAGGCATTAAATTTGTTTTTAAATTATTCATTTTTCTAAAAACAATGCGATACGGAAACCATAGAAAATCAACTCCAAAAATCATCAAATTCAAACCAAGTCTTATTTATACCATAAAAACATTATTCTAATTTTTCCTCAAACATTTTCAGGGTTGAAAAGCTCCAAAAGAATTTTACAAATCTTAAATCACAGAAAATATTAAAAATACATACGATTTCAGAAAATTGTAAAACTTTACGAGAAAATCTATTATAGTCTAACATATTACACTACAAAATTTTACATACTAATGATAACCGTGTGCTACTCTATTTACATGTCGATCCTAATGCTAACTCAAATTTCCCGCTCCGTACTCCTCTCTTTACTCTCTCTCTAAACCAAAACACACTCACCAGCTCATGGTTACTGTTCATGCAGCTTCCCTTTCTCCCCATTTTCATCTCATAACCACCACTTGCTCACACATGAAACACCACTCATAACACACACTATACACACACATATACATTATGCACTCAGCCTTTAAATTGTTTACAGACCCATAACCTCACACATTTGTTCACTCAACACACCCGTTTATACACACAGATTACACATTCCATGCACTCACATTCAATTTCTTTTCACGGCACACCGTGCGCGGCACACACACACGCACACACACACACATGAACAAACACCCACATGTATGTCCAACACAGCAAAGTAGCAGTCTTCCCTTCCCTTTCATCCCTCTCACGTACACAGCTTCTCACATGCACACACCATATTTGCACACCCACTATATCACTCCATCCACACACACATATATACACTTGATATATACCTACACTACCTAAACACACACATATGCAACACACCTAATACTACATACAACACACACACACACACACACACACACACACACTCACTACACCCACATTTAAATCACCTCCACGTAGCTCACACACTCACCCAGTCGCTACACCCACACATCACCCTGTCTTAGGTCGCTTTGTTCGAAACATAACGGCGCCGCAAACATAGTTTCATGGAAGTCCACACGGCTCTCTAGTGGCAACCATGGCACTCACTCCCTTCTTGCTCCCTTATTCAAGACCCATTTTCATACACTTACATGTACACAGCACACCCACATCACACCCTACATAAGGTAGCCCCTCCTTGCTCTCTTTCTCTTCATGACCACTCCATTTCACCCACAATCACACACGAAAAAACAACCCTCATGTAGTCTTCTCTCCCCTCACACACGCACACACAACACATGCAAACAACTATGTATACACGCACATGCACAGTTGTATATGGGGCTATTTTGGCAGCCCCTTCTTCTCCTCAAACGCACCCGCCCACACACACACACACACACATTATATATATATAGGGAGCTGATCTGTTGATAGCGCTAGCAAAATGGGTTAAGTTGCCAACACGATCTGGCCGTCCACGCCCGATCTGTGGACGGTCCAGATCTTTTTTTTGTATTTTTTAAGTACGTCCACTACATTATGTAGCGGATAATGTTTTTGACAAAAATACCCTCCAGCTCCATCCGCTATATTATGTAGCGGACAGAGGCAGTACCTTTTTCTGACTCTTTCTCTTTCCTTGCTCTCATTAATTTTCTGACACAATGTCTGACTCTCTCTCTTTTTCTCTCACCACTTTTTTCTCTCTTTCATCCTCCTCTCTTCCCCCTCCTTTCTTCTTCTTCGCTCCCTATTTTTTGCACTTTTTAAAAAAACTGTACACTACATAATGTAGCGAACGATATTTTTGACGAATATTCCCTTCATTCTCCAAGTCAAGATATTATATTTTCTAAAATATCGTCTGCTACATAATGTAGCGGACGATATTTTAGAAAAGAGAGAGCCAACCCCCACATCCATTCTCATTTTCTCTCTCTTTAGAAAAAAAAACCATTCTATTATTCAGCTCTCACTCTCTCTCTCTCTCTCCCTCCCCCTCTCTGAACTACATGTTCTTCTTCATCGCCTCCGCAGCCCCACATCCATCATCATTGCTATCACCTTTAGAGAGAGTGACAAAGTTCGCCATAGAAGCCTCGGTGTCGCAGCCGTAGCCTCGGCGCAGCCGCCGCCACCGCTGCCTCTTTGTTCATTAATATTTTCTCCAGATTTTGTTCTATTTTGATTGGACTTAGAGATTCACGTGTGGTCAGATTTGTGATTTCTCTTATGTCGAGGTTTGGGGGCGGCAAAGGGTCACATGGTGGTTGGGGGATGCGGAGGTTCGGATGGTAGTGGTGATGGGTTCAGCGGCGGTGGTAGAGTGGTGGTGGTTATGGGTGGTGGAGACACTTCCTGGAATCATTGTTAGTTTCTTGGTTGTGGTGGTTTCTATTAATGCAGCAGCTATGGCTGATCTTGATGATTTTGGTGCAGTAGCTTTGACTGATCCTCGCAGTTTTGAAGCAGCTTATATGCCTGTTCTTGATGATTCTGGCGAAATAGCTATAGCTGGTCTTGATGCTCTTAAATCAGCAGCACCAGATACTACTTCGTTACATGATTTTTCATTTGGTTAGGAGACTGCATAGCATGCACCAACATCATTTAACGCATTGATTGCTGCTCCAAATTTTGAAGATGGAAATTATATGAGCGTGTTGTTTGACTGGAACAATTTCAGCTGCAAGATGTGCGTTTAACTGCATTGAGAACAATTTTCAGCAATTGTTTGACGTAATTTTGTACTGATAGATCACATGACCTCTCTTCTGGTACCTAGATGTCCTACTGTTGAATCATTGATTAGTGTTATAATGTATTTGAGTTAAATTTCTGTCGATTATAATGCTCGGATTGATAAATCAGTTTCTCATTATGGCTACATTGATAAATCGATGGTAATCAAAATTATCAATCCGAATTAAAGAAGAAGAAGAAAATGTAGTTCAGAGAGGGGAGAGAGAGAGCTGAACAAGAGAATGGGTTTTTTTTTTCCTAAAGTGAGAATGGATGTGGGGGTTGGCTCTCTCTTTTCTGAAATATCATGCGCTACATTATGTAGCGGATGATATTTTAGAAAATATAATATCTTGACTTGGAGAGAGAAAGAGAGAGAGCTGTATGTATGTATGTATGTATGTATACATACATATATATATATACATACATACATATATATATATATATATATATATATATATATATATATATATATATATATAATGTAGGGGACGGTAAATTATCGTCCGCTACATTATGTTGCAGACGGCCAAACATCACTATCAACTTGTTAGCGCTATCAATGGATCACGCTAACAACTTAACCCAAGTTATATATGGGTCGGGGAGATCTGGCCGTCCAGTCTCTCCTGTGGACGCCAGATTGTGCTAGCAACTTGGGTTAAGTTGTTAGCGTTATCATTTTATCATCTCCCTATATATATATATATATATATATATATATATATATATATATATATATATATATATATATATATATATACACTACACTGTTGCATTACCATGGCAGCCATGGCTACCCATTTCACTATCCCTTTTCCACAATACGCAACACAAATACTCCCCAAAACACACACGGACACACCTTCACATTCACCGCTATGGCTGCCCACCCACAAATTCAGCCTCTACTCACTTAAAACAATGAGTTTAATCAAGAAAAAAGGAGTAAAAGTCTTACCGAACAATCGACCCGATCTCCGGAATCCGATGCCATGCTTTGTGCAGCCTCTCTCTCTCTCTCTCTCTCTCTCTCTCTCTCTTCCTCCCTCCTTCCCCTTCATTTTGATTGATTAGGCTGTAACCGAAAGCCAAATTAAGGTAAGGTTTAAATTCCCCCTTAATTCCTTTCATTTGTTCTTATCTGATATCCATCCAAAAATAGAGAGTCGACTACAAATTTTCAAATAAATTACTAACGCTGCTTTACTAATCGTCGGTAATAGTTGTCGATAAAATTCGGGCACACTAATAAAAATTTGGGCACGTGAATCATCACTAAATACATAAATCGGTATCCCTTATAACTACAATCGTTAAATTATAACTTATGTTTTTCTAAAAATTTTGCTAAGAATCACAATGTCTAATATTCACCAATTTGTCGCTAAAGGTCTCCAAAAATGTCATTTACGCTACTTGTCACTAAAGAACTCAATCAATATCACTTATAATGGCTATCAATAATTTACAACTTATGGTTCTTAAAATTTAGTTGCTAAAGGTTATCTACGAAATATTGTCTATGCAAATTGATCTACATATTGCGTGAAAACCGTTGCTGAAATTTTAATAAACTAGCTAGACAATATCAAGGTTAGGGGTATTACAGATGTTCAAACCTAGCGCGTAAAAACTAAATCAGCCAAAAATAGCTATCGACTTTGGATTGTCCGAAATTTTAGGAAATGGAACACTGCAGCATCCTAGAGTCCTCATAAAATTTTCGCACAAAACCGCGCTAGTATGATATTCTATTTTTCACCGTAAAGTTCCAAAATCATCACGTCCGTTAACCCTTTTCCTGACCTTAAAAAAATCTTAAACTTTTTCATAATATATGTATCCTAAAAATAACTAGGGTATTTTATTTGCACTTTGGCTAAATCTGACTCTAACGATTTTTTAAAAATTCAAATTCAAACTGTTCATTCAACTTTTTCACTTTTTACGACACTTACAGTTACTGTTCATATTCAAGCACACATTATTTCACCTCCAACACACATAGTTGTCATCTTTAACCTATCTTCCTCTCTCTGCCGACTGCCCAAACCAATACAAATCCCATGCTTTCTTCCTCTTTCATGAACAAACCCTCCATAATCCAACCTTTAACACCTATTAACACATTACAACACATTAAACGACTTAAATTTCACCTACCACTTCATTTGTAACACACCCATACACAAACAATTAAAACACACGCTGAACACACACTAAACACTGAAATCCTAACTGTTTTTTCTTTTTCTTTTTTCCATTCTAAGCTCTCATATACCCAGACTATAACCAGAATTCATCACAATTCCCCACCCCCCAACACATATACATACATCGAAACACCACATATATACTGCACAATTTTTCAACCAAATTTTTCGCAATTAATGGTTCAAGATAAAAGGATTACCCTGTTAGATTTAGGGTTTTATTTTCCCACTTCCTTCTTCTTCCTTCTTCCTCTCTTTTTCTTCTCTTTTCTTCTCTGTTTTTTCCTCTCTATTTTGTTTCTTCTTCTTGTTCCAGCAACTATTCACGAAATCAATAAGAGTACATGTGATTTCAGAAAATTACAAATTTTTACCAAAAATTCTATCTTATCATAAAGTGTCTTTACTGCAAAATTTGACACGTTAACGGTCACTATGCGCTACCCAAATCACGTGCTGAGCATAGCATGAACTTGTGGTACACTTGTGCAAGTATAGGGTACCCATGTTCAGTACTGACCCTAACCTACTTCACTAGCTCCTTTATTCTCTATACTCAATCTCCAACTCTACAGGCCACTCACATACCTCACTTACACAGTGTATTCACATACACACACACACACGCACTCTCTCTCTCTCTCTCTTCTTTAAGAGATAATCTGATTCCTTCAAAGAAGGAAAATTCCTATCTGTCTTCTGAAATCCAATCTCTCATAAGTGTAAGAATCCTTGTAGAAAATGAGTCACTGGAGAAAATTTCTACACAAAAAAGGGGATTTAGAGAAGGAGATCGAAGATCTGAACTTTCACGCTTTCAAAATTTACACAAGGAAGAGAGAATCTGGATATACTTTTGGGGAGAAAAAGATGTGTTTTTGAAAAAAGTGGAGTTGGTTATGATCCTTCAAAGAAGCAAAAGGATTATAAAAATTTCTTTAACAAAAATCTTGCTTCCTGCTTTCCATTTACACTTTGTACAGTGTGTAACAAGAAGAGTCACTTAGTTAAAAACTGCCCTCTGAAAGCTGTTAAAAATCGGGTAGTTCCCTCTAAAAATAAAAATAAAGTAAAGCAAGTTTAGGTGCCAAAGTCTTGTCTATCTAATCTTCTAGGACCCAAGAAAGTGTGGGTACCTAAAGGAACAAAACCAGAAAACTGTTGTAGGTATGCTTGAAAGCAAAGACGGATTCAAACAAATGGATCCTCAACAGCGGATGTTCAAGGCATATGACAGGTGATCGTTCTCTGTTTTCTCACATCACTCCAAAGGATGGAGGTCTTGTCACTTTCGGAGACAACTCAAATGGGAAGATTATCGGTAAAGGTAAAATTAGTATCGGTTCAGTTTTAATTGATAATGTGTCTTTAGTTGACGGTTTAAAGTTCAATTTGATAAGCATTAGTCAACTAATCGATAGAGAACACAAAGTTCAGTTTGAAGGCGATCACTGCCTGATCAGTCATGCTTCAGATGGAGACACCTTGGTTGGTAATATTTACACTTTGTCTTTTGATGCATTTGATCCTTCTCGAGAAGTATGCCTTTCTATTCAGCACAACGATATTTGGTTATGGCATCATAGATTAGGTCATGTGCATATGGATCTAATCAAGAAACTTCTCTTAAAAGAGCTTGTTAGAGGCTTACCAAAGTTAAAGTTTGTCAAGGATAAGATTTGTGATGCCCGTCAATATGGCAAACAGTGAAAAACCTTTTTTCAAGCCAAAAAAGTTGTTTCTACCTCCCGTCCTCTTCAACTTCTGCATTTAGATCTTTTTGGCCCTACAAAAAATGCTAGTCTGGGTGAAAAATTTTATGCTTTCGTCATTGTTGACGATTTTTCAAGATACACCTGGGTTCTTTTTCTAACTCATAAGGATGAAGCTTTTGAAAAAAAATTTAACCTTGTAAAGCTTCTACAAAATGAGAAGGAGTTGAAACTTGTAAAAATTTGAAGTGATCATGGCGGTGAATTTGAAAAAGATTTTATTCCCTTTTGTGATCAAAATGGTATCTCTCATAATTTTTCTGCTACTCGAACTCCCCAACAAAATGGGGTTGTAGAGAGAAAGAATCAAATTCTTCAAGAGATGGCCAGAACCATGCTTCATGAAAACTCTTTGCCAAAATATTTTTGGGCTAAAGCCGTCAGCACTTCCTATTATGTGTTGAATAGGGTTCTCATTAAACCAATCCTTGATAAAACTCCTTACGAACTTTTCTCAAATTGAAAACCAAAAATTGATTATTTTAAGGTTTTCGGTTGTAAATGTTTTATTTTAAACAATCGTGAGAACTTGGGTAAGTTTGATGCGAAATCAGATGAGGGAATATCTCTTGGTTATTCACTCAAAAGTAGAGCATATAGATTTTATAACTATAGGACTTTTACAGTTGAAGAATCCATGCATGTTGTGTTTGAAGAATCTAATGTCGAAAATCCAACCAAGCATGCATGTGATGATAGCGAAGAACTCTCCCTAGACTTAAACAACAAACTAAATGTTTCCTCAAATGAAGGGAGTGTTCAACATCATCTCACAGAGACATTATCGAAACTCAGCCTCTTCCAAAAAGCTAGAGATTTTCTCCCAGTCATCCATTAGAGCAAGTCATTGGCAATATTGAATGCGGAGTAACAACACTATCTACAGTAAATCTTTTCTGTGTCGATTTTGCTTTTCTTTCTCAGATAGAGCCTAAAAACATTTTGAAGGCTCTAAAAGATGCTGAATGGATTCTTGCCATGCATGATGAATTGAATCAATTTGAGAGAAGTGATGTTTGGTCACCAGTTCTGCCTCCTTTCAACAGAAGGTCATTGGCACCAAGTGGGTTTTTTGAAACAAACTTGATGAAGATGGCCATATTGTTCGTAACAAGGCTAGACTAGTTGCTCAAGGATACAATCAAGTCGAAGGGGTTGATTGTGATGAAACCTTTGCACCAGTTGCTCGACTTGAAGCTAACCGAATGCTTTTGGCATTTTCATGTCACACGAATTTCAAATTATTTCAAATGGACGTGAAAAGTTCCTTCTTGAATGGGGTAATTCAGGAGAAAGTTTTTGTTAAACAACCTCCAAGTTTTGAAAACAAAAAAAAACCCTAATCATGTTTTCAAACTAACAAAGGCATTGTACGGTCTTAAACAAGCTCCTCGAGCTTGGTACGATCGTCTTAGCAGCTTTCTTATTGGTCATGGATTCTCTCGTGGCAAAGTCGATACCACTCTTTTTACGAAATATAGAGATTTGCATATCCTTATAGTTCAAGTTTACGTTGATGATATTATTTTTGGTGCTACTAGCAATGATCTATGACAAGAGTTTGCTAAAAGTATGAGCAAAGAATTCGAGATGAGCGTGATGGAAGAACTCACTTTCTTCCTTGTAATTCAAATCAAGCAATCAAAAGAAGGCATCTTCATAAGTCTGTCCAAGTACACATGGGAGCTTTTGAAAAGGTTTGGTATGAATAATGCTAAACCTAAAGGTACCCCCATCTCTCCTAGTGTTAATCTTGTCAAAGATGAAAATGGTAAAGATGTTGATAACAAACGTTATCATGGTATGATTGGTAGTGTACTGTATCTTACTTCCTCTAGACCTGATATAATGTTTAGTGTGTGCATATGTGCTCATTTTCAAGCTTGTCCGAAAGAATATCATCTTACTGTTGTTAAGCGAATTTTCAAATATCTCTTAGAGACGATAAATTTAGAACTTTGGTATCTGCGTAGTTCTTCCCTCGACCTAGTAGGTTTCTCCGATTCTGATTATGCCGGATACCTTGTAGATCGTAAAAGTACTAGTGGCACTTGCCAGTTTCTTGGTGATGCATTAGTGTCTTGGCATAATAAAAAATAGACTTCTGTGGCGCTTTCTACAGCATAGGCAGAATATGTTGCGGCTGGAAGCTGTTGTGCTCAAGCTCTATGGATACGTCAAACCCTACGAGATTTTGGTTCTAACTTAGACAATATTCCTATCATGTGCGACAGTAGTAGTGCTATCGATATTAGTAAAAATCTTGTTCAACACTCAAGCACTAAGCACATTGATATTCGTCACCATTTTCTTCGAGACAATGTTTAGAAAGGTTTAATTGAACTCAAGAAAGTTGGTTCGCGAGATCAGCTCGTAGATATTTTTACCAAACCTCTAGTGGAATCTTGTTTTTGTTCTCTTCGTTGTTGCTTAGGAATGTGTGATCTTAGCTAAAATGCTAATCATCCATCTTTTTAAGCCTTGATGGCATGGGTTTGGCGGAGGCGCTGCTGTGGCGTCTCCTCTTTTCTTTCTTCTGTTTTTTTTTTCTTTTTTCTTTTTGGTTGTTGTTGTGATCACAACAGCCCCACGGTGGTTGTGCTCTTCTCGTGGCCGCTGTGGCATAGATCAGTGGCTTGACGGCGCTTGGGCAGCGATGGCACTTCGGATGACGGCATTTGGGTTCCGACCCATGGCCGGCGCTTCGGATGTTGTTGATGCTACTCCGGCAGCCTTGCGACTGCTTTGTGGCCGTATCGACACGACGTCAGGGGAGGTCGCGATGGATGGCGCTAAGGGCACTGATTCCTGTTTTTCTAACGGCAACAGTCTAGGATCATTGATCTTGAAAATTTTGAACTCTGAATTTTCTACGAACAATGCATTTGTATTTTTGCGACTGAGACGTTAATTCAATCTAAAAATTTGTGGCGACGGTAGTTCTGTCAATGGTTCCGACAAGTCGTCGCCGACAATTTGGGATAAACTATTTTCTTGAGGTTAAACGGCTACGCTGGCCGGTCCCAAGGATGGCGCCAATCTGTTGATGCTAAAAATATGTTTCGCGTACATTACAGAACCCGAGCCTGGACCGATGACCTGTAAGACAAAAAACGAGTGACCGCCGGGTGGGGTTGCTAACGGAGAACTCTTCGATACTTAAGTCAGAGCGCAGCTAAAGAATAGTAACTTTGAAAAAGCATGAATTATCTAGTTGTCTCGTACCTGGAGAGGTAGACCCCTTTATATAACTGTAGGAGAAGACCCCTAGTAGGACTGGGCTGTGGGCCATATGTGTTAGGATCGCGTTAGGATCCTCGAGGATCACATCACGATCTCTGATAAGATAATTATTGATCTCTCAGTTTAACTGGGATTGCCGGGTATTCCCCAATTATTGGAAGTTATATTTGAGTTATATCAAACCCTATAAAATTGGAGTATATATTCGATGACGATGATCAATTAGCTCTATGGTTGGAGGAGAGAGAACAATCTTTATTGGATAGCCAAGATAATTATGAATGGTTAAGTCTTAATGACGAGGACTATGTAAATGCACAAGCAAATTTTGATACCGACTCTGATAGTCATACTGGTGCTCTTTTAAGTCCGTTCAATGGTACCAGTGGTCATCACGTCAAAAAAATGATGAGTCTTTTAAATACCCTTGTAATTTGTCACCTTATCATGCAGAGATTGGATGACAAGGATCTCATGAAATTAAATAATCGGCTGTCATCCACAATTGTCACATTCAAAAAATTGGGGAGGGTCCATGATATATGGACAAGTAACACGTCCACATGTCAAATAATGCCCCAGTTGACGCTTCAAGAAACCTAGAGGATCATTTCGGCATGCACGGAGATGGAGGATACCTACAAGAGCCATAAACCATCTATCCTTCCTATCCCTAACTTTTTCGACCACCACCATCTACTATAATCCATCAGTCACTCATTTCCTACCACCATAGTTTTGTCATAGCCAGCAAACTCCAGAGAGTTATTCACACGGTTATGTTGTTTTGCTAGTGTCTCAAGACTACATAATTATTTTAGGTAACAACAACAAGAAGCCATTACAAAAAAGCAAAAAGAGCAAAGAGTATAGCATTTAACCCCGTCGAAATACTCTCTCTGCCCAAACCCAATATAATACTTCACACTTTTTAATCTTCTTACTCATTTCTAGCTACGATCTTTTTCTAGATGTAATCTCTAACCAATCTTTCGACTTGTGTATTCCCTTCTCACACTTCATAACTGCTTTATATGTGGATAAAATATATCTATGTACATATATTATATATATATTTCTTCGTTCATTCCCATCCAATCACAAAAATATCCCCCATTCACCAAAGTTGTATCTTTCCTTATTCTTGACCAGCTACCAGTTCATATCATACCTCTTTGGGACAATAGTTCAGTGGTTCTTCACCAACCTTCTGACCTTAACTTCTTTTGAATTAAGTCTTCCAATTTACTCACCACCCACTGTCCCAACAACCACTGATGGAAGAACATTTCCAACCTGATGGAAACATATAGGAAGATATTAACCTGAATATGCAGTCATACATGCTCCCTCTAAATGAACAGATTGTACGTATTGCACGTATGTGTACGAATGAACTTCTAATCCGTAAATTTCTAGATTCTTGTGACTTTTATGAAAGGAAAATTCACTGATGAACCAATGAATGTTTGTCGCTGCAACGTCCAGTAATTGTCATAAAAGTACCTTCACTGTTTCTCTTACAATTCGCTATACCTTCAAACGCATATCAGCATGGTACCCATGTGTAATCTATGCTTCGGTGAAATTCCGCACGGTTGATTCGTGGAAGTGGGTGAGCAAGGTGCCTAGCGATTGTTATATTATTTTATCTGGCTGAAATGATAAAGCTTGTTGCTGGCATTATTCAAGAGATCGATTGGTCTGATCAACTACAAAAGAACAAGGATTACTTTCGTACTAAAGTGCGTATCATTCCTGATGCTCCTCTTCTCCCTAGGGTGTTTATTCATCTCCTTGATAATCATGGGGTTCAGTTCCTCTGATGTACCCATGAGAGGGTTTTCATGGCATGCTTTTGGTTTGGCTGTATTGGTCACAGTAAGACACAATGCAGATCTTCACTACCGGAAATAGTTGATCTTCTTGCTCGAATGACTGCACATATTCCTGGTCCCGACCTTTAGGAAACCTTCTATCTGGACAACTACACTACCAAATTCTGATTGGAATAAAACCTCTCGATTTTTGATTTTTGGTGATAATGAGGGACTTCATCTAAACCATGCATATGATGCCTTTTCCCCAAACCTATCCCTGGTAGTCAGGGATGATGAATCCTTTGCACTCACCAGTAACTCACTTGCCCCAAGTTCCAGTGAAAATGAGGAGGATAATCTCGCTGAAGCAGATGGAGATATTATTCATATAGAGACGGATGATCTCAAGAATAATCTGGTTGAAATAAATCTCAATCCTACTCCCCTCAACAATGTTATGCCTACAAATATGAAAGATCAAATAGGCCATTAGGAGCCGCATGAAGATATGGAGGAGAATCTTGACGACAATTTCGGCCAATTTGATAACCTACCTCCCATTGTTGATATTTTTGCAAATTTGGAACAATTGCTGGTGGAAGACATGATGGATATGGAAGAGGATCAAAGCTCTGAAGCTCAAACTATGGACGATGAAAATGAACCTGAAGAAACTAACGACATGTGAATTTGAAGGTGATACGTCGTCGGACAGTGACTTCTTCAGCTCCACGTCAGCAAAAACCTTACCGTAAAATCTTTTGGCAATGGATACTTACCCGTCGATCTTACAACCCGATAACGCTGACCAAATCCCTGCCCTCATATTTGCCAAAATCCTGGCCAGCATTCCCTCTGATCCTGGCGCTACGTCGCCACCACCAGGGGTGTGAACACGTCGATAGACAGCCAAGTGCAACCGCTAAACCGTATCACCCATGCAAATCAGATCTATGCCTTATCCTATTCAAATCCAATCTCTTAACAGCATATCTTTATGGATAGGGGATGTGGACTTCTCTTCATCCCCACAAAGAAATCACATTTTTTTACTCAATAGCCCAATTGAGAATACCCAACCAAATCCATTACATGTGATGAACCAAGTGATGGCCCAGCCCAATAACTATTTTAATTGGGCCCGTTTTATATTAGGCCTGTCAGACTGTGGCCTTCAAATGTTTGTTCACTCAACCAACATTTCTTCACTAATCGATCGTCAGCCTCAAGCCCAAATTAACCGTTAGCCCAACCAATAATACCTCAACATAGCTCTAGTGTTGTTTCCGCAAACCGTATGACCACCATGGTTAACCTAGCCTGGAGTTTTATCCCTATTCAAACAGAAACACCTCATCTAGAGTGAATGTTCATGGCCTTTCTTCTTGTTCAGCACCATCACAAATTAAACCCGTTAAGCATGTGTTTAACATATCTTCTCTCCCTATATTAAACTACCCTATGTTGCAATCCAGTGTAAAACCACACACTAACCTAGAAGATATCCACCACCCTCCACTTCTAACTAACTTTCTCAATACATTAGTTGACCTAAACAGATTGAAATGTGACCTTATTCTCTCCATTCATCCAAGCTCCTCGCAAATTAATAAGCATCCTCGAGAACTATTAACAAGGGACTCATCTACTCTTGCTATTTCAGAACTGCAAACACCTCTTGTATTCTGTACTATTGTTCAAACAAGTGTCCAATTTATTGCTCCAGAGTTTAAGAATGATAGTGTTGACGAAGAAGAAAAGAAACTGCAGCTGAATCACACAATCCTTTAGACTGCGGTAGTTAGTCTAAATTACATGATCATGGCTAGAGTAGCACTCATCATAGCTCCAAACCATATTGTTATGATATGAAGGAGGACATAATGGACACTGCTGGATCTAAACAATATATCTAATAATAATGCTAAGGACCCTCAAGGTGTACTTTCTCTCCCTACTACCCTTTTATTATATAATTTAGCTTTTCTTGCAACTCTTATCTCATCATTCATGGCTGTCTATTTATGGATTGTATTACTACGCATACTTATAATATCGAAACCTCAAAATTTGACTAAAAAGGAGAAACAAAATATGTTTAGAGGAAGAAAAATACCAGATGGAGTTGAAGAATTGGGGGAAAAACATTGTTTAGTACGCGTGCTTTGTAACTCGAACCAAAAATTGGTAGTTGAAAAATTCCTGATCAGACTATGAGCATACCAAGATCATTGTTTTGATGGCCATTACAACCTTATACGCTGCTCGGTTGTACCCTCTGAGATGTCTTTATGTTGTTCTCGGCCTATCTCACTTAAACGTCAGAAACTAATCCTGATGGAATCTGGGAAGAAGTGTACACGGTGCGTGTGGATTAACCATACTAGGAATAGTGGGTCTGCTTCTGACTATGTTATGGTGGAAGGCAAGGAAATATCTCATGAATTCTAGAATGCAGGGAATGTTGGATTCCTAACAGCCTAGCTCAACCCTTTGGTAAATGTTATGTGAAGTTTTGGTAGTTGCCCCTGAGCAAACAGCTGGACCTGCCAAGGGTTAGGTCAAGCCCTCACGGTTCGTGCAGCTCTTAATTTGGCCGGACACAAGCCGGAGTGTATCTTTCTATAAGAAACAAAATTACCACATAATCAAGTCTCCCCGTTGTTAAGTTGGGGTATATATCTTCCACTGGAACTGACTCGATAGGAATAGTTCAAATATCTGACTCCCCCAGCCCAAATGACGTTGCTGGAGGTGAGATGTCATCATGTGAAGGTCACAATCTTGAATACAACACAGAGCTACTACAACATCCAAATTACAAAAGAACGTCACAAAATGCATCTTTATAAAAGATTTCTTGAAGGTACACATTGTACTACAGCGAAAACTGTACAATTAATAATTACACCAAATTTGCATCATCGTAGAGATACATCCCTCACAGAACGTCAACCTAATTTCTCTTTACCTTTATCAAATCCTTTTCCTCCTTCAAACCTAGTACCTGAAACACACATCAGATAAATATTGAACACAAATCGCCAGTAAGGATAATACGAGGAGTACAACGCACAACCTTTTCGAAAATATCAAAAAATCGATTATGAATTCTCAACGAAAGCAATGAATTTAAGAATGTCAAAGGACAAACATATGCAATCACTTTGATACATCACCTTTGTTCAGACTGAGCGGCTCAAGCCCAACAGAATATCATCATTTTCACTTGGATAGACTCAGAGACTATGTATATGCAATGCAAGAGAAGACATTAAAGCGAGTGATCATCATGAATAACAAGATAATAAAATTATCAATAACAACTAAAAATCAATTGCAATGCATGCTCGACTTGACACGACACGACACACTCTGACGCGCTTCATCCTTTTTGTCAATTACTTTATTTTTCACTAACCGAATAGAAAGAGATAATTTTCATCAAAGGAATGGACTTAGAGAGTATTTCGATCATAAGTCCTTATCAACGTATCAAGCTTAATCAACGGGCAGATTAAGGAAATTTATTCTACCTTAAGTCCTTAACGACATAACTCAACAAGAGGTACCGTGTCCAAAGATCAAGCATTCTTCAAGCATAACAATAGGAGTTCAACATAAGTATCATCAACATGGTACGCTAAACGAAACAATGAATAGCATAACAGAACCGCACTATCATTACTTGTATGGCTATTTAGCCAAGGAATTCCTCGCTTCCGAATTTTCTCAACGAATGGAATTACGTATTCAAACAAAATCTTTCTTGTTAGAGAGCCTAAAGATACAAACACACAACTAACCTTACCCCTTTTCGCTTATTTGTTTACAATTTATTACTGCTAGTCCGTTAACCGAATTTGCCTTAACCCTTTACAGTGCATTACCCGCACTACCATCCTTCTAAAACTTATTTTAACTCAAATTTCTCTTTTCTTATGCTTCTTGTTTCTTAATCACGAGTTTCCATAAAATTTGAGACTGGATGTGAAAAATTACGAAAACACCCTCTAGCATAGATAAAATTCCTAAACACCTCCTGCCAACTCTTGCACCAATAAACACTTCAAAATGACTCAAAATATCATTTTAAAATAATATAAACTCATTTTTAGACGAGAAGTCATTTGGTAAAATTTTATCTCAAAAATCCTATCATGATATAACCAAATCGAGCGTGAGGGAGCCAATCTTATTAAACATAACAATCGGCATCAAAATGCCATGATATTTTAGACACTCCAGTGCCTCCACTGTATAAGATCTCTATAAAATTTTTAAATTAAAATAATCTAAATTGGTATTTTTAAAAATTCAAAAATCTATTTTAAGGATAAAAATATTTAACATCTTTAGAGAACTCAGAAAAATCCCAAAACTTCACAGATTGTCGATCTTTTAAAAGCAACAGGGTTTTCTCTTTTGTGTTTCACCAAGTTCTGGCATAAAACTATTTTTTAGAAATTAAGTTTGGAAAACATAAAAAGTCAAGATTTTAGTAACAATAACAATCATTATTCATCGCTTAATGGATCAAAACACATATTTCTTCACCGCCAACAGTCATCTGTGTTTTCTTCTGGGTTCTTGCCCACCTAGATTTTCTCCCCTCCTTCACACACATGCATATTTTGCACAGATATACAATCATTTCTTGTCCCCTTAATTCACTTTAATTTCACTTCATTTCTAATTATTTAATACCATAACGACATTTAACATGGAAGCATATGAAAACATAAAAAATTCAGCCTTAATTTCCCATCACACACCAAAACACAAAGAACACACACTTAAAGCTAATTTTTTACCTTGTTTTGAGGATCTATAACTTCTTTGATTCTCCACGAAAATATCTTTTGTTTCTTGAAAATTCTTTCTTTCTCTCCCTTCTATAACTTCTCTGTTCAGTCCTTCACAAATTCTTCCAGGATTTTATTCTATTTCTCCCGCAAACAACTGGTCGACCCACTAGAGACTGATTTTTGCTTGACTGTCAAGGTCTATAACTTCTTCAATTCTTCACAAAATTACCCTATGTTTCTTGCGTTTCTTTTCCTCTCTCTTTCCTTTATAATTTCTCAATTGAAAAGATCCCAAATTCCCTCTAGAATTTCCTTTATGCTCCCTAAAACAAATGCCCTTAAATACCACTTCAAGCCAACTCAGCTTCCACTTGGCTTCACATGCACACTTCACCTTTTGAGAGTTTAAGGTGCTATTTCCCCTTGTCCGTGGCTGTTTTTGGCAGTCATGAAATCATGCAAGGTTTTTTTTAATAATAAATAAAAATTTAATTAATTAATTTTTTTTAATCAGGGATATTACAGAACAAAATGGGGTCTTTAAGTATGATGAACAAAGGATGTCACTGGTCTATCCCTGATAAGCAGCTCATTTTGGGGGGATTCTGTCTCCTTGGATAATGGGCTTTATCAATGGACAACCTAATCTGACTAAAAGAAAAGTTGCTTAGAATAGAATATATAATGCAATATCTGGAATACGATTACCTATGATGCTGATTGATGACTTTAATCAAGTCTTAACACCTTAGGATAGATGTGGCCCAAATTACATATGCATTCCATGCTAAATATTTCGACAGACTTCTTGCAATCACATCACTAACCGGCATAAAGTGGATGGGATCGCTGTAAACTTGGACAAATGACATAAATGAGCTGGCGTGGACCTATGAGAGACTAGACCGGGGTTTTGCTAACCCAGCTTGGCTACATAAATTTTGGAAAGCCTAACTTCTAAGGCCCCATTTGACAAAATTTTTTTCCCTCTTTTTTTTTCAGTTTTAAAAACTGAAAAAAAAAGAGCGTTTGGTAACCATTTTTTTTTCAATTTAAAAAACCAGTTTTTAAACTGCAGAGTAAAAAAAAAACTCCAAAAACTGGTTTTTTTTTTCACTTTTGGTTTTTTTTTTTCGACCACCACCACCACCCTCCCACCGCCGGCAGCCACCTCAGGCGACCACCGCCGGAGACTGCCGGCCGCCGGCAGCCACCTCCGGCCGCCGGAGACTGCCGACAACCACCTCCGGCCGCCGGCGACCACCGGCAGCCACCTCCGGCCGCCGGCAGCCACCGCCGGAGACTGCCGGCAGCCACCTCCGGCCGCCGGCGACCACCGCCGGAGACTGCCGGCAGCCACCTCCGGCCGCCGGCGACCACCGCCGGAGACTGCCGGCAGCCACCTCCGGCCGCCGGCGACCACCGCCGGAGACGGCCGGCAGCCACCTCCGGCCGCCGGCGACCACCGCCGGAGACTGCCGGCAGCCACCTCCGGCCGCCGGCGACCACCGCCGGAGACTGCCGGCAGCCACCTCCGGCCGCCGGTGACCACCGCCGGAGACTGCCGGCAGCTACCTCCGGCCGCCGGCCACCACCACCGGTGACTGCCGGCAGCCACCTCCGGCCGTCGGCCACCACCACCACCACCGTCGACCACCGCTACGCCCCACCACCGCCACCGCAAACCACCAAAAAAAATGTCAAAATAAAAAGGGTTACCAAACACAAAAAAAAAAAACCTCAAAAAAAAAGGGGTTATCAAACACCCACTTGTTTTTATAAAAAAAAAAAATTAAGCTGCTCTTTAAAAACTGAAAACCAAAAAAAAAAATTTGTCAAACGAAGCCTAAATCTCATGATACAAACTTCTGATCATGGCGACAATATTTTAATCATAAACCCTGAGTCCCTCTTCTTACCGGGACTAAAACGCTTCGAAACTATGTGGCTAAAATACCCCCAAGGACAAACAAATTATTAGGATTGCTTGGTCCACCTTCATCCCCAAATCCCACCTCTTCAAAGTTATGGCATGGGGCAAAATCATGATGAAGATCACCATTATCTAGAATAAATAGTGCTTCAGAAATATTGATGCTCAAATTTTGAACACAATTAAGCACTTCCAGTCACTACTATCAAATAAGGGTGCACAAATTCTGGAACAAAAAGCCAGAAAACAACTACTTTGGCTCCTTAAATTTGACGAATTACGCTGGGCGCAGAAACCAAGGATTAAATGGCTACAATTGGAGAATAAAATACAAAATATTTTTTCATACTTCTACACTAATTACAGGATGCGAATGGTCAAACATTAGACTCTAACTTGTCAATTTCTAGCTGTCTCGTAAATCACTTCAAAACAAAACAAAAAAAATTATCCCCATAAACAGTCTAGAGCCCAACAACCAGTTCAACAAAGTATTTCTTCCCCATCCAGAATACTTCTCCCTAGCCAAATTGAGTGGTTAGATAGACCATTCACTGCTATTGAAGTTAAAAAGGCCCTGTTCGATTTTCATCCTCTTAAGGGGAATTCCCTCTATCGCCCACAAACATTGTTGGTCTTTTATGGAACGGATCCATCACGGCTGTTGTTTTATCTTTGCTTAGGTCGAGACATATGTTAACTGAGGTGAGTAATTCCTTTGTTGTTCTTATTCCAAAAGTAACCATACCAAAATGCCCTGAAGACTTTAGACCTAGATTGTTATGTAACACCATTTATAAACTGATTTCCAAAACTCTAGCTAATAGAATAAAACATGTCCCAACCATCTCATCTCTAAAGGTCAAAATGCTTTTGTTCCTTGAAGACATATAAGTGGCAATCTCTTCATAGCTCGGGAGCTCACCAACAAGATTCAGAAATACACCAAATCTCGAAATCATTTGGGGGCAATAAAAATGGATATGAACAAGATGCATGACCGTGTTAGCTGGGATTTTATGAGAACTACACCACACAAAATGAAATTATTTGATCTTGATGCGTGTTTCTACAGTCTCATGTCAAATCCTTCTTAATGGATCTCCATCTTCTGTCTTTAAACCAACTTGTGGTTTATGCCAGGGCGACCCAAACTCTCCTTATTTGTTCATTCTCTATGCAGAAGCTTTATCCTCAACCCTCGATCTGGCCATGGCACAAGGTTTGATTAACGAAATAAAGACTGGGATTTATAGTCCACCCACTAACTATCTTTTCTTCGCTAATGACACATTGATCTTCACGGAACTTAATGACATCTCTTGCACACATATTAAACAAATTCTAGACATATATGTGCAGCCACTGGACAAAAATAAAGTAGAGCAAATCATTGATCACCTTAAGCCCTTCGACAACCCTCGCACACTAACAACATGTTTCCCAGTCCTTAGGGTTCAAAACTGCAGACAAATTTGGCAAATATCTTGGAGATACTTTGGATATAGTCAAGCACAAGAAATAATTTTTTTCATCAACTTGTTGGACAAATTTGTCAAAAGTTTACAGGATGGAAAATCTTCCTTCTTAATAAAGCATGTCGCGCTACCCTTATCCAGTCCACTCTCTCAGCTTTACTCATATATCATATGCGAGTATATCTCTTCCCTCAATACGTTTATAAACAGATTAAGCCCACATTTTCCAAGTTCTAGTAGTCAAGTGATGAGAACAGGAAGGGTACTTATTGGATCAACTGGCATTCTACACGTGCTCCAAAAGAAATAAGCAGCCTTGGTTTCAAGGATACCGTCTCTTTAATCAGACATTAATGGCCAAAAAAGCTGAAGGATTATGACAGAACCTGATTCCCTCTTATCAAAGGTTCTCATAGGAATATAGTGTGCCCGGCATACTTTTGAATCATGTCCTTGTATTGGTAATTTTTCTTGGGGTTGGCATAGTATCTTGGCTGGTAGAACCATTTTATCGCTAGGTCTCAGATGGCAAGTTGGAACTGGATCCAAAATCTCTATTCCTAATATGGATGGGAACTTGGATCAAATTTCAGACCTCAGCATAAATCGGTTCAACCATCCTGCCCTCGTTAGTGACCTTATTCAGCAAAACGCTTGGAATACCCATCTTGTTAGAGAAAAATTTCCACCAGATATAATCACCAAAATTCTCGCTATCCATATCTCCCCGCACCCAATTGCCAATCAAAAAAATGGAAAGCTACCTAGACTGAAATTTTCTGTCACTTCTACTTACAAGCTCTTATACCTTGAAAGGAACGCAAATAGAGCCAAAGTCGGTAGCCAACTCTCTCTAGCACCCTTAGATGCACCTTTATGGAAGACCCTGTGGTCTCTACCTATACACCACAAAATTACCTTTCTGTTTTGGCAAATACTTTTTATTCGTTTACCAACCCGCTCAAACATTTATAAATTCAAGATAATTGATTCACCTTCTTGCCTCTTGTGTAACCTTCAGCCAAAACTTTAGACCATCTCTTTGTTCCTGTGTTAGACCTATCTAATTTGGCGGATCAATAGGACTTCAAACAAAATAAATTAGGTCATTGTTTAAAGTTTGGCTTATTGCTTGGCTCATAAGTACCGCCCTTATGCGCAAACATGTATCTCAGGATATCAATTTAGCATCAACTATTTAGCTTATCTGGATTACATTTTTCGCTCTAAGGACTTAATGTCTAGTGACACCTTACACAAAATCCATAACCTTGTGCATATGATACTCACCTACAATCTTAATCTTCGGAAACCTGGTCCCCGTGTCACCAGTCTCAAGGAAAATACAAACTGCCAACCATAATCCCGACTCAAAGTCTACACTGCTCTTATGATCTAAATAATACCATTAATCTTTTCCTAACCATCTCATATAACAGGAATGTGGTTCTGCAGCATTCTCTACTCTAGCATCAGATTTATATACAGCACTAGCAAAGGACTCTTGCTTACAACAAAGTGGGCCCACACAAAAAGAGTTACTACAAATCAACGTGTTCACCTACTCCTTTTTACTTTCTCAAGTGTCGGATACCGAAGATATCGTGGACTCTATGAGAGCAATTATATATGACCTCTGCTATATTAATATAGACTTCCATTATTACTATTATGTGCATGGCCAGCAAGTCACAGCTAAAGGAAGCTCGAGATCTTGCATCTTTTGCACGTTAAGCCTGGATCGAAATTTACCAGGACTGGTTTGATGATGGTTTGATGATGTTTTGTGTGTGTGTGTGTGCATGCTATTCTTGACTTTATTGGAAAAAAGAAGAGGGTTAGATGACGTTTAATTGCTGACACTTATAGAAAATGTCTTAAACTAGCTCTAACTTGTGGCACTTTCACTATAACGTTGCAAATTTGCCGACACAATTATACTTGACCTAAATTGAATATTAACAGTGCTAACAACAGCTGGAATAGACTCATGTTCTCATGTCTTTCCCCATTTTGGTGCTTTCTTTTGTTTCCGTTCTTGTTACTCGATATCACTTTCCAAATCATATAAAGCTTGCCAAAGCAACAAATAAAGGAGCTCTGTGACCGTAGACGGTCCATAAGAGGGACTTAGATATTCTGGATTAAGATATTCTGCTTTACATCACCATTACATTATCACTATAACTTTGAGCAACAATAACAAAATACTTTTAGTGACGTTCTTTAATCACTAACATTGTTACAGTACAGATACTATACAACAGATGATCCTTATCCTCATAATAAAAGTATGATGTAGCAAAAAAAAAAAATACAACCACACAAGCTCTCCATAGTCCATGAAAGAGCCATGCAGAAGATGTTAAATTACCAGTTCTTCTAAAAGTTTAAGCCATTAGAGAGCTCGCCAACCAATGTTATCGTTCTTTAACACTTCGACTCACTTGCAAGTGCTCGATTGACGACGCATGTTATTGTCCTTTAACAAATAAACTGAGTTTCCCAATGTGGATCATTAGTTAGTCTGGGACAAGTGGCAGTTTTTGTTGCAAGGATGACACTTCTAAATTTCTTACTTTATGTCACTTTTAAACTAATGTAAAATCAAGGGTAAATTACACTTATGTGTCCAAGATTTTGGTAAAATTACACGCGTGTCCATAAATTTGAAAAATAGGCACTTATGTCTTTTGACCTAATAAAATACCCAAATACATAACAAAATGGTCAAAATGACCATATTGTCCATGACTTAAAAGGTAAATTCTTTACCATGCCATTCAAATTAAATGTTCAAAAAGAATTGAAACCCTAATTTTCAAATTAGGGTTTCAAGTCATTCATTTATCTCTCTAATTTTCAAATTAGAGTTTTAATTCTTTTATATTTGAAATCCTAATTTTCAAATCAGGGTTTCAAGCCATTCCTTTGTCTCCCTAATTTTTGAATTATGGTTTCATTTCTTTTCATTTGAAACCCTAATATGAAAATTAGGATTTCAACTCATTTCTTTATCACCCTAATTTTCAAATTAAGGTTTCAATTCTACTTCAATTCCAACATTTATTATCCATAATTTCAAGAAATCAAAAGGCATTGGGGTAGGGGAAGTGAGGGGGACGACGGGGTGTGGTGGGGGAAAGGAAGGGAAGGGGAAGGCAGCAGGGGGGATAGGGGAAGGGCGAAGGTAGCGGGGCGGGCGACGATGCCATGAAAGGGTGGGGGGAAGGGGAAGGGGAAGGGGAAGGAAAGGCGGGGGACGACGGGGTGGGGTGGAGCGAAGGGGAAGGCGACGGGGTAGGTGAAGGAAGGGGGACAACAGTGAGGGGTGGGGGAACATCGGCGTGATGGTGGGCATTGGGAGCAGTGGGCATGGTGGTCAGCGGTGGGCATCAGCGTGATGGTGGTATAGTTGGGGCAACAACATGGTGGTGGGCGGTGGAAGCAGCAGCTTGATGGTGGGACAGTGAGGGTAGTAGCTTGGTGGTGAAATGGTGAGGGCTACCGCATGGTGGCTGGAGAATGCACTTGTCTTATGGAAGAAGAGAGAAATAAGGGGAAGGGAGAGGAGGCTCATAAAAGAGAAAAAGGGAGGAGAGAGAAGAGAGGTAACAATATTCTAAAGGTAAGACTGTCATATTTTGAAAATACGTATTGATGAGATCACAAAAATACACTCTTTGGACGGATACTTGACGGATGAACAGAAGTGTTACATTTTTAACGTTTGTGGTCACGATCTGTTACCTTTTAAAACTTTTGAAACTTAGTGTCCTTGACTGTAATTTCACCCTAACCTCAGGGACATGCGTATAATTAACCCTAAAATCAATTCTTCAACGAGAACGTCTGGAAGAAATATATTGTTCAACACTAATGTAAAATCAATTCTTCAACGAGAACAATGTCTGGATGAAATATATTGTTCAACGAGAACAAGCACATAACCCACATGGAACATGTATCAGGTTGTGATGACTAATCATACCAACTTGCTATGCAATAATTTGAACGAGTAAAGATATGTTATCAATCAGGAAAGGGAGTCTTTCTGCTTCGTGGGGGCTCTAACCTGAAAGAGTAAAGATAACCACTCGACCTCACCTCATTGTAGTGCAAATTTCAAATTTCCAAGATTTGATTTTCCTGCCATTGTAGTACAAATTAAGTTCAAATGCACCTTCCACACCGAGATATTGTGATTTGTAGTCTACTTACTGAGACAATAAACTTCGAGACAATAGGCCCTCGCTTAGCATTGATATGAAATTTGTTCATGAACTTGATGGTAGAGATCTAACAAAAGGATCATATACAGAGAAAACCAGTGGAGCTCCTCAACAAAATACTTGATTCTTTACTGACCCGAGTTGCATGACATGACAAACTAGGTAGATATTCTAACATAACACGTTATTAATTCATGCTTCATTGTATTGCTGCCAACAGCCATCTTGGCAGTCTTAGTGAATCCTTCATCCTAAGCCTCGTAAAGAACCCAGAATACAGAAGATGTAATTCATCAAAACATATCATAAGTGTTACTTTACATGCCATGAACAAAATCATTGAGGAACAAAAAGCAGAAAACCTCAGAGAGTCGGACAAAGCAGAGAACCATAGATGGCAATGATGGAATTGCATAAAGGCCATAAAAGCTGGCGAAATGTGTAAGCAAATGTTGAGTGTTCATAGTGATCTACAAGCAAAAGAACAACACAGGTAAAACTTTGATCCGAGAAAGGTACTGAATCAGAGATAAAATATTGTAAGTTACCAAAGCAAGTAAGTTTTCTCCTATTAAAGTTGGGTATACGAAAAGACACCCAATGGCACCCATGGCTCAGACCTGCAATCCAAATGGATGCCACAATGGAAAATCACCAATACAATAAAAATACAAGCTTCAAAAGGAAGAGTTCAACGGTTAAGGATGGAAACACTACAAGTGAGCAGAAGAAGATCGAAAAACCCCAAGTAGCTCTTAACCTGATAAGATTCAGGAGAAGAAACATCCTGTTACACTTTTGTACATATAGGAAAGCACTTTTCTACACAAAACTTTACCCCTTTAGTACAAAATAGAAACACCATGTTCGAATTAAAATGAGACTGGTATTTATACCAATGGAGAAGCATAATTTCATGTCCTTTCTATATGATGCTTTAGTCATATCTGTACTTATGCGATAAGGTTTTGCCCTACCCCCCACCCCATCATTTTACGTCCCCCACCCCCCACCCCAAGATGATTCAATTATGTTATAGTAAAAATATCTCAATCCATAGATTCTATTTGCCTCCGTAACTACTGCAAATAAACTCCTGTTGAAATTAGCTCGGTTAGATGCAGTTCGGGCAACAAAGAAATTTTATATTTGGTAAGGATAATAGAAAAAGGAAAGGAAAGGAAAAATAGCACACTGAAATGCATTTTAGGCAGAGAACACAGCTTTCACCCTCAAGAAATTTTGTCATCTTTGTAATCTTCAGAAATTTATAGTTCTGAAGAATCATCATCATCTGCCAAACAAATTGGCAAGAAACTTGCCCAGATGATTTATCAAATTATTATTCCAAAGAAAGAAAGAATGATAAGTGCAGTAATCATAAGATTGACGTAGAAGTAGCAACAGCCTTTGTTACCTCCACAAAGAACCCATCGGAAGACCAAGGAAACCATGCAGTAGCTACAAGAGAAATATGCATAAATCCAGTCAAATAATCAGTTACTCTGCTTGACTATGTCTTTCAGCCAAAACGCATATCATTTTTCAAACTCAGAAAGACATAAACTACAGCTATCACCAAAAATGTCTCCTTAGCACAAGATTTCAGCTCAATAAAAACCTGTTGTTGAAACTATGGAATGGAAAAGTAGTTAGTAGTAGTTAATACAGCTTCCTTTTTCCTTTCTTTCTTAAGAAGTAACGTATACATGAGCTGCAAAAAGCTATTGATACTTGGGAGTAATGTTGGGCTATAGCACTCTGCTTAAGGTTTGCCAGAAACGGAAGGCTCAACACTGATATAAAAATATTTATGCAAGGGCTTATGAGGTCAAATAGATTTACTTACATGCTAAAGTCATAACTCTCCCAATTTATTTATGTAGGTCTCTGGGCATGCTACGTTAAACACTGAGATGACAGCTTATGATGCATGGCAATTTTCATAATTGCAGGATAAACGGGGAGAAGGGGGCCCGAGGTATATATGTTTCTTTCAGCACTGCTGAAGAAAGCTCTTATCACCAAATGCTATAACGGAATCGTTAAAATTAGGGACAGAAGTATGTTATGCATTCACATAAAGTCAACAATAAGAGAGCTTGGATCAAGATCATGAACATATTACTTAGCTGCACAGAAGTAACAAAAGAAGAAACCCGTATCTTTGTGAGGCATATCCTTTATATGGAAGATGGGCAACTATTAAAGTCTCTGGCCACTCTTCGGAAAATCAAGGCAGATGTTTGTCCTTTTTTAGTTTGATAAGGCCTGTGTATGTTCATAACTGCTTCCTAAACTCCTAATCCGGAACTCAGCTCTTATGCATGCCTTCAGTATGTTGCTTTTATGGATGGCGGACTGCTTGAGGAGTGGAAGAGTACCGCTCTTCACCTATACCCCTTGACTCCAATACACGGTATCGGTTTTGGACACCAAAACCTGTAGAAGAGTCGGACTCACCTCTTTTCCAAATTAGTGGACACATACTTTTGATGTTTCTAGGAAGGTTTGTATCAGTTGGTAGACTTCAGAGAGAATTTTTTGATCATGTTTCAATTTGGCTTCATTATCTTCTATTAGCTCCTCTTCTTTAATCTGTGCAGCTAAACACTGCCCCACCTGCAGTGCCTTCATGTATGCAATTCATGTATGTGTTCAGGATTTGGTGTTGGTCCAGTTGTTTGATGTTGCTGAACTCTAAGCCATAACAACTAGCAAACTTCATACATATTCAGAAGAAGCAGCAGATTGATTTTGGGAATAAAATTAAACTACTATAGATGTATGGAAACCTTGCTAATATTATAACTACAATGTTATTACTTTGGTATATAGCTCCATTCAAAGATATTACTTAGGTAAATTTGTGGCAAAAATATTTCCAGAGTCTGGAAAGCATAAGGAATCAAAACAACGAGCTGGAGATTCAAGGATACTCACCAGGTAATTCAATGCTTTCAGTGGACCAGACAAGACAAATAACAGTACAGTGGTAGCTATCGGCAACGATGGTACCTCTAGGTGATATCTATTGATACACATCCAATTTGAAATATTTTTTTTTTATTTTTTTAATACCAGAAAATGGATAGTGACAAACCATAGTTTTTTTTTTTCAGCTGCAGTATTCCATTTCAGTGAGGAGAATACTATCGACAAGGCAAATAAATAGCCAAACAAATTCTGTCCAAGAACCATGCAACAAGTGTCATTTGAAATGACTGGAAAAACATAACGTAGATGACAGCAAATCTTATGAACAACATTTTCTGGAAAATTACAAAACAAAATTGACATTACTACACGTCAATTGTATATTACCATGCCGTTTAGTTACTGATCACTACCTAAATGAGAATAAAGAATCAAACAGCAACATGAGCGTTTGCATGCAAACATTCTTTTCTTTTCCACCGTCTTTTCAGAAATTAGAAGTCAAGCTTCTAGAAACTGAATAAGCATTTTGGATGAACTGTCTAAAGTAAAATAATAGCTAATGATAGTTATCAGGCAAAATCCAGATTAGTGCAAGATAAAAGACTAAAGGGACTATTTGTGAAGTACTAATTGCAAGCATAGGGGCAAGTCTGGGGCCAACAAAATATACTGAGTTTTTATAACAATTAAGCTTTACTTTGTCTTTACTAGTGTAGCAATTTTACCACTAAATTACTTCATTTGCCACTGAGTAGAACTTGGGCATCATGTTTCTTTATCGGAGGCCATAGATTTTGAATTATTTGATAATTTTGACTTTTGATGTCCTAGGGTTGAGCTTCCAAATTATTCTTTGTCCCTCTTGAGAACTCTTTCTCCTTATCTACTTCATAAGAGATTCCAAGTTTCTCAATTAATCGTATTGTACTACTGTTCCACATTAATTCACACATTCTCTAACTTGTTGTCACCATTTTCATGGCTTTTCTTGATCCTCGTTTAATGTTGTTTACGCTATTCCAAGCATGAATATTTCGCATTAAAACTTGGGCGGATCAGCTGTTCGAAGTAGAGGTGTCAATGGGCCGGGCCAGGGCCAAACAGGGCTTCGGGCCTTGCAAGCCGGGCCGGGCCCAATGTGAGGATATCCTGGCCCGGTTCAAGCCCTAGGCCCTAACTTTAGGGGCGGGCTTGGGCCAGGCCCGGGCCTGAATAAAAAAATATTTTTTAAAAAAAAATCTTTTTATCTATGTTTTATGTTATAAGAAAATTAAATTTAAAATAAATTTGTTTATAGGTCTTCCCTCCTTTTATTTGGGCTTAAGATCGGTTGTTATATATATAAAGGATTAAATTGAAATAAGCTTGTAAATAAGCTTATTACAAAAGAAAGTGAATTGAATTTCAAATCCAATTCTCAATTTCATATTTAAATCCTAAAAGAATTGGTTTCAAACAGACCGTAACTTATGCGATTTAGAACAAAAAAAGATCTAACCTATGAAGCACCGGTGCGGCAGTCTGAGGGAAGCACCGGCACCGGATGCGCGTTGGGTGCGGGTGCGGGTGCGCGCTGGGTGCGGCATGGGTGCGTGTTCGAAACTTTTTTTTTTCAATTTATTTTTTGGATCTTGGGTGCGGCTCGGATACGCACCCAGGGATTTTTGGCAGAGTAGAAGAAGAAAGAAAGAGAAGGAGGAGAAGAGAAGAAGGAGAACAAGAAAGGAGGAGGAGGAGAAGAGAAGAAACAACCTGCGCCAGCGCGGCAAGGGTCTTTTGGTGATCGGCAACGGTCTTCCGGCAATCGACGACGGTCTTCCGGCGACCGGCGAGGGTCTTCTGGCGACAGCGCCCCTCCTTGCCCAGATCTGAGTTGTGACGGCTATGTTATATAAACAGGGATAAACTTATAAGCTAGGGTTTTTCTGAAGTTTCTCTTTATTATGTTTGACTCCCCCACTTTGTTAACAATCTTTTAAAATGGCCCCAAACTTTTTAAAATATAACAGAACTTCTACAAACTTTGTCATAATTGATTATGCACTTTCAATATTTCTAAAGCAGCCCTCAAAATTAACAAAATACCTTATTATTTGTCTAAAATAGCATTATTTTTCTTACATATCAATAAATTTTTGTCGTATCCCTGCCGCACCCGTATCCTATTTTTTGAAAAAATGACGTATCCGCGTATTCGCACCTGAATCCATGCTTCTTAGGATCTAACTAATGATTTAAATAGGAATAGAGGCTTTATTTTTGAATTTTTTTGCAAGAATAACGAGGGTTATATTCGTAAGCTAAATGCAACTTAAAAACTAATATTAACCTAATCATTTTAAAACTCAACCTAATCAGTATACTGACGTAGTAGAACTTAATTTTGATTCTTGTATCCTTAAAATCACTCTCTAATATACATATAAAATTTAGATATCAGAAAAAATAAAAAAATCATATTATATTTAGAAGAAAAAATGATGTTACAATTGAAATACAAACAACTCATGAGACTTAGCACAAAAAATGATCTAATAAGTGATTTAAAATTTAGATAGTCCTTAATATTTAAATTTAGTTAGCTTCGAATGACAACGAGGGTTATATTCGTAAGCCTTATGTAATTTTAAGAAATACTTCCAATTATTATATACTCAATCTAGAAGATAACCAAGTTATTAGGACTTATTTTTTTAATATTGTTTTCTTAAAACCACTCCTCAATGGAAATATCAAGTTAAAAAACAAAAAATAATTTGAAAATTAGAGCTGGGCCCCGGACCAGATCTGGGCCGAATCCAGGCCTGTTCAGGGCCAGGCCAAACCCGGACTTTTTTAGGGCCAAGCTGGGCCGAGCTTTTTCCTCCAATTTTTAGGCCTAGCCCTGGCCCTATGGACCAGGGCCGCACTGTTCATCCCTTAGGGCCAGGCCAGCCTGGGCCACCCGGCCCTTTTGACACCTCTAGTTCGAAGAAATGATGGTCGTTGGTAGACAAAGTTTGGACATTAAGGGGCCGTTTGACGGAGTTTTTTTTTGCTCTTTTTTTTTCAGTTTTAAAAATTGGGAAAAAATGGGGTGTTTGGTAACTCTTCTTTTTTCCAATTTAAAAACCCACTTTTTAAATTGTAGAGTAAAAAAAAAAGGAGAAAGCTCTTTTTTTTTCACTTTAAATTTTTTTTTTGAGACCTCCACCACAACACACCCACCGCCGGCAGCCACCACCCATCGCTGCCCGGCAGCCACCGACAACCACCTCCGACCGTCGACAGCCACCACCGCTGGCCGGAGGCCACCTCCGGCCACCACCGCCGCCAGACAGCAACCACCGACAGCCACCTCCGGCCGGCGGCAACCACCACCGGGCGGCCACCTTCGGCAGCCACCACCACAGCCACCTTTGACCGCCGGCAGCCACCACCGGGCAGCAGTGGGCAGTGGCCACCACCGTTGGCCGGAGGCCACTCCGGCCACCATCGCCGGCAGCAACCTCCGGCAGCCACCTCCGGTAGCCACCGCCCATCACAGCCAGACAGCAACCACCGACAGCCACCTCCGGCCGCCGGCAACCACCACCGGGCGGCCACCTCCGGCCACCACCGCCGCCGGCAACCACCTCCGGCCACCACCGTCGGCAGTGACTGCCGCGACAACCGCTAGCCACCACCACCGTCGACCACCGCTACGCCCCACCACTGCCACCGCAAACCACCATAAAAAAAAAAGTCAAAATAAAAAAGGTTACCAAACACCCAAAAAAAAAACTCAAAAAAAAAAGAGTTATCAAACACCCACTTCTTTTTGTAAAAAAAAAAAATTAAGCTGCTCTTTAAAAACTGACCACTAAAAAAAAAAGTTGTGTCAAACAGACCCTAAGATTGATTGAATGCTTGGACCGATGTTCACTCTAGTACAGGTGTTTGGCCAAGACAGTGAACTGCTTAAATCAGGCTCCAAAGGTAAAAGGTGACTAAATCCAGGATCCAGAACAGTGGGAACCTGATTCAATGACTTTTGGAAAATCAAGTTTGATGAAATAATCTACCAAACTGTACTAAGAAAACATTGATGTCACTTTCAGTACTGTCAATGAGAACATTAAATCTAATACATTATGCTACATAAATATACTTCCGGCAGTCTTCACTTAAACACGTTCAAGAGTTCTCAGCTGGTGCTTTAGCAACTTTTGTGCATTCTAAGTGGAATTAAGCTAGTTTTCAGCTCGTGTTATGAATCAATAACTCATTTTTCTTATTGTGTAAACTCCATTAAGATCTATTTCTAGATCCAATCTGAAATAGAATTTGAATGTAGAAGCAGTAGGGGGTTTTGAGAGCAAGGAGGGATGAGTAGAATTTCTTAGGTGAGAGATATTAGAGACACTGAAGCTCATTCCATCAAGTCAAAGAACACTACACAAAGGGCCTCTCAAGTAGGCATAGAAAAGTTGGTGCCCAAGTTGTACATAATGGTCACATATTAAGTAGCTTCAATGTAAATAATACTCTCTCTGTCCCACAAAAATTGCTCTATTTTGACTTGACACGCATATTAAGGATTTAAGTCACATATCGTGCATTTTCCATTCTACCCTTTAGAGAGAGAAGGAAAGAAAGTGGGCGAGGAGAGAGAATGGGTTGGTCAATCAAGAGAATGATTATATTAATATGCGAATCAAGTTACAAGAGTAGCTAAGCTACTTTCCTGATGCGCCCCAGGATAATTCGTCTTCTTAGTTACACGAGGTAGCTAGGCTATTTTCTAAGAAGACCAAAGAAACTTATTTCAACCATATCAAAAAAGAAAAAAAAAAGCAAATACTACCATGTGAGCCTAACTCCTAATTATACTAAAACCAAACTTGAACAAAACTCCAAAGCAGCTTCAGCAATGAATTGGAATTGTTTGGCTGCCTTGCAAGGGAAGGAGCAGAATTCTTTTTATTTTTGGGTTTGAGCAACTTCGGCAATGCATATCAAGAAAACTCACCTTGATGTAACTAAAAAGCTGTTCTTTTTTTTTTCCAGGAAAATGCACTTGAAACAAAAACATCTAGTCTAAATCATCCCCTCCCTAAAGTCCAAAAAGCATCATTAAACATCTACCCAAGCAATCCAGAACTTGGAGACTACTCCAAGTTATCTTCCCAAGACAACTCTGCAGCAGAGAGGCATGAGAGGTCCATTGCGGCACCTTTACCAGCAGCAAATCCACTGTGTATTTCGTCGGTGCATCATCCGGGCAGATTCAGAAAATGATGCAGTGATGCTCTAAAACCCACAGCTATGAACCACATCCACAAATCCAATAATACATAAGAAAAAAACTTTAAAACTATTTGGTACCTGCAGAAAAAAGCATAAGAGAGAAGGAACGAAGAAAGGAAAAGAAACCCAGGAGATGCTAGTCTACTATTACACCAAGAGCCCTTAGCCCATACACTGTACCCCCGACCCACCCCACCCCCTCGCCCCGACCTACCCCATCACCACCTCGCACCCCGACCCCACTGCCCTCTTCCACCAGGAAGCGCATATAGGTATAGGAAAGGGCCTCTTCCACCAGGAAGCGCATGTAGGTATAGGAAAGGGCCTCTTCCACCAGGAAGCGCATGTAGGTATAGGAAAGGGATTGACAGATATAATGAACTTTAAATCCCCAAATTGGGGAAACCAAATCGAAAAAGAAAATCCAAAACCCAAAACCCAGAGAAAGAAAACCAAAGAAAAACAAACTCTCTACACAAGCACCAAGATCCACCCTACTGAGATAAAAGTGGAAAAATCTAAGGTCCGAAATCAAATAGAGGCTACTTATGGTGTGGTAACTGTCGCGTAGGTAGGAACGGCCAGGAGAAAGAAAATGGATTAGTGGATTGTTAAATGTAAAAAGAAAAATAGAATTGAAAAATGTAAGAAAGTGGGCCAGGATTGAGAAAATGAGTTCGTGGTCAAACGTAGACAGAAATAAAATAAAATAAAGGGTAAATATGTAAAAGTACTTATAGAATCTTTCTTAATTTGGAAAGTGAGCAAATTTTTGTGGGACGACCCCAAAAAGGAAATATGATCAATTTTTGTGGAAAGAAGGAAGAATTAAACTTCTTAAGTCCAATAGACATCACAAGTATAACCACAACCAAAATTTCATCTATTACTTACGGACCTTAATTTCATCTATTACTTATGGACCTTTGCCAACGCATGTCATAGATAAATAAATGGATTTTTCTTGGCATATCTCCTTAGCTGAGAAAAACTATTGTCCTAACAATCATGAAAGGAAGCTGCACCAAATAAAGAGGTATAACATGGTCAAACTCATCCTCCGTGATCAAGATGGCACTGACGTCTCAACAAGTCTTCAATCGAAAAGAACGTGCTCATGATCCACAGTGAGTTAGCACAATATAATTGGCAATGACATAATCAACTGGAGTAGACCACAGATGCATTAGGTCCAAGATTGCACATGGCTTAAAGGAACTGGGCTCACGAAGAAACTAAAAACTTTCTCTAGGCTCGGCACTTTTCCAGCATTCTCAAGCTCTCTTGGGGAATGAAATTTGTTTTTCCAAACATAGTCAACTAAGAAGAACCCCATTTGTTGCCGTAAGGTAGAGATCTCCAGTATTTTCAACAATCTACAGTCAGGTAGAGTCATTTCTATCATACCTCCATTTCCCACTTTAGTCACTGAAACTTAGTTACTAATTTACTATCATATTTGAAACTACACATCCATAGCATACTGCTGATTCGCATGGTCAAGTTTACCAGTTCCTTCAAGATGGAAGACTTGTTTCGACACATGCTATATTGATAAAATCATGCATGAATGTCAATGCTGATCCACCTTTCTTGTTATTACTTACAGGAGGAGAGTTTTCACAGCCGACGGGAATCAATCGAAACAAGAAGTGCCTAGCAAGAAATCACGACAAGCGCATATGGTACTTTTGAAATTAGCTTGCTTGGCACCAAGTAGCTTGGGCACCAATTTTCCTCTTGTCTATACAAGAGGCCTTCTACGAAGTAATACGTACTCTTGAAACTTGATCTTAACTAATGAAGGTGTTGCTTCTCCCTTCTCTGAGAGTAATGTCACCAAAATTATCCTTTTGATTCATCTAATAGACAGACAGAAAACTCATTTTGAGCATTCTGAAAAACCTATCCTCCATGATCTTTAACCTCCTATGGGTATCACAATCCCTTATTATACTACACATGAATCCCGAGTATTCTCCAATATCTACATTTTTTTTTATCTTTCCCAACCATGTAGGAAGCAATATTGTTGCTACATGGATGGACTTACTTTGAGGTATTTCAATCCGTCAACCTAACAGTTGTTATCCCTAGTAGTTTACCATACCCGCTAGTTACCAAACTAAATCCATCTGTGCTCTTTCGCTCATTACTGTACTCAATTGCCAGATAAATACTATAAGTGAAACTATGTTCTTTTTGCCAAGAGACTGCCATCGTGTGCAGGTTTTGCGAAAGGGAATATGAGGAATCACAAGTATGATGCTCACGATATTGCCAAAGATTTTCAGCCATGGTCACTATTTTGATCGTTATCGAACCAATACGCCACAACAAATATGTAGCTGGCTTATGACAGGAATTTGCTATTGGTATAGTAACGATCCAGTAAAGCAAAGATCCAGATTCATTCAGCATTATAAAAGAGTACACAGGAAAGCAGTACTGCAAAAGATTGCTAAAGCTGGAACAAAAACCCAATACTGGACATTTCAGTCTTTCGTGCCACAATCATACGATGAATGTTAGTGATAAGCTACACAATGTGGGCTATGTTCCAAGGCCATTCAATAAGCACGCCAAGTGTTCAATGAAATGCGTCAATGAAACATGTAGCTAGTACCTCACTTGCAAGAGAGGTGCTCAAGATATAGGCTAACCCACCGAGGGCGGCCAACATCGAGCACTCCACCAATCTCACTGTCATCTTGTGAACTTCTCCCTCTGGCGTCAAATCTTCAAACTCCTCTGCCACCGAAGCAAAACCAGAGTTGTCTGCAACCTTCACATTAGCATTTTTGAAGCTATGATAGTTTGGTTTAGAGAGAGAGAATGAGGGGAGTTTGGTTTTGTTATGGGTTTGGTTTTGTTAAGCTCAAAGTGGGGTTTAAAAGGCAAAATACATGCTTCTCTCAAACATAACAGAGTCCAAAGGATAGTGATAATAATTCCAAATAAAATACAAAATCAAGTATGAAGAACTTGGTTTCATATAAAATTCCTTACCTTAATCCAAGCTATGCGGCCGCTACTATTCAACCTCTTTCAAAAACCACAAAATAACCTAAATTGACAAATTAATTATTAGAATGCAACCTAACCTCATAAATTATTAATCCAATGTTAATTCTTAATTGTTTCTTACTCCGACACTCTCAACATAAACCAAAACGAAACAAATCCCTCGAACGGCCAAACTTAACTGATAACCCCGCACACTCTATAAAGCATTAAAATACCCCCAAAATCATGATAAATCCTTACAAAATACTTTTAAAGCTTAAAACAACATAACAAGTAAAAATATGAATTTTTTGGATTTTTGAATTTTTTTTAATTGAATTTTTTTCTTAAATACCAGAAAAGCTCAAAAGTAGTCATTGATACTTCTAACTCAAATCAGAATTCCATAATTTTTAAAGTAGTTTATAATATATAAGAAAAATATTGAAACTAAAATTAGGATTTTAAAAGCATCGAAACCATTTTAAAATCATCCGTTTAAATCAAATGCTATATGGATAAAGGTACTAATTCAAGTCTAAAATTTACGAAACTGAACTTGCGAAAATTATTAAAAAATACTAAGGGTTCGTACGTTTACCATATTTGGGTTTTTTTTTCAATGATGATAAAGAAGATTCTCTTCTTCTTTTTTTGTATACTTCTATCATTTTTTGTTTTCATTTTGGATAAAATTTATCAAACAGTAACAAAAAACTAAAAGCACCTCCGAGGTGTTTTCAGCCTTTCTCACCCAAACTTAACCTAATGTAAGAAAAAGTAGATGAAATATTTTGGTGAAATGATATAAGTACATGATCGTATTTTCTAACTGAATACAAAAATCATTAAAATGAAAACATAAAACGAATATGATAAACATACGGGCCTTAAACAATTTTTTTTTAAAATTGAAAGTCTTCCAATAATTCTAATATTGCCCTAAGATACCTTTTGTAAATTTTTAGCATTTTACGATAATTGTATGATACCCCACAGCCATGTGGTATAACTGTGCAAGAACAAGGAACCACTTTTAAATTGCATAAACCCAATTCGTTATAACCAATTTTTTTCCTCCCACTTCTGTCCAAACTGACTACACACACACACCCATCACACCCCCCCCCCCCCACCCACACACACGTGTGTTACAGGCTATCCCTCCCATTTTCCTTGGATACACTGTCACATATATACACACATTTCACACATTGTACAGTCCAATACACGCACTTCACAATCACACACACATCTAATAAATCCAGCACAGCCATACCCATTGCCTCACAGCATTGGCTTTCTTCACACACACACACACATTCTCACATACACTAGAACACACACATCACAACACTACACACACTTTCATGGCAGCCTCAGACACCCATATTGTTGTACACACACATTATACGTAAATATTTTACACACTACAAGAAAAAGGCTTTTAGCGACGGGTAAATCTGTCGCTAAAAGTTCAAAATCCGTCGCTAAAAGTTTTAGCGACAGATATACCGTCGCTAAAAATCCCTCGTATAAAAGCCCGTTACTAATAGTTTGGCGACGGAATTTTCAAATCCGTCGTCTAATATCGCACTTTTTTGTGACGGATTTATTTATTAATTAGAGACGGAATATCCGTCGCTAATTATATTTTACGTATTTTAATTTATTTTCTGTTTTGTGAATTTAGCGACGGAATAATATTTTGGCGACGGAATATTCCGTCGCTAAATAAGACTTTTGGCGACGGAATATTCCGTAGCCAAGCGTTAGTACAAGAAACACATTTGGCGACGGAATTAATCCGTCGCCAAAAGTAAAAAAAAAATTTTAATTTTTTTTATTTTTCTATTACCCATACCTGTAATGAAATTTCAATTCTCAACAACGCACAATAATCAATACACAATCCTCAACAATATAATAATCAATACACAATTCTCAACAGCGCACAATAATCAATACACAAAGAAATATATACAATCAATTTAAAAAATAGTCATGATGTACAAGCCGGGTGGGGGAGGGGGGGACACGCTGGGACCGGGCGGGGGGAGGGGGGACACGCTGGGACCTGGCACGAGAAGGGGCTCATCAGGGGTTGCCGAGTCCCGGATCTGGATCCGGGGCAGACTCGGCATGTCCGGCAGGGGTACCCTACTGATCCTGCTCCCTGATCATCCTCAACACCACCGTAGCAATGCGCTGGATCTCCTCCTCGTCCAACGGATGTCGAGGAGCCGGTGTGCAGGGGCAGCAGGGGGAGGACGCTCCTATCACGGCACGAGCAGTCGTGCTAGGCAGGCCGCGTATGCGGCCTTTCGGCCGATTAACGACCTCCGGCGTATCCAGCCATCGCTTCAACACCCCAGTACTCGCACCCGTACTAGTGGACGCTGATGGTTGTCAGCACTCCCTAAGCTGTTCATACGAGGCCTGCAAAAACAGTGATTTAAAGATATGTTAGGGCATTAATTAACGCAACAGACATTGAGGATAATAAGAAAAAATTAACAACTTAATTTGACTCACATCGATCCGCCGGGCAATATCTGAAACATAGTCGCCGGCCCGGTGCGCCTCGTCCTTGTCCTTCTTCCGCACGTGTGTCTGATTATACGTCAGAGCTACGACCTCATCCTCCTTCAGATCCGGGTTCTGGACCGCATTCATGTGTCGGACGATGTCGTGTGGCATCGATCTCTGTTCTGTCTGTTCTCGGCCCCCTTCTTACTCTTGGCGTCCCAGCCTGGATCCGCAGCCCACCGATCTATCATCTCCCCCCATACAGTCGGAGATATCCAATGTGGGGGATATGTCTTCATCTCCGACATCGGGGCACCATCGGGCAGCATCTTCTTCGCCCGGTCCCGTGCGTCGTGGAGCCATCGGCGGTAATTCTTGGCGATGTAAGAAAAGAAGGCCTGCCGCCCCAGTGCCTGCTGATCAGCCAAGTCAAACGTGAACCCCTCCTGCAAGGCATTCAATAACACAAATTAATTTAGAAAACAAACTCTAATTAAACAAATACTATCGCAGGAAAAAATACTTCACCGTACCAGCCACTCCTCCCATAGGGACTCCCTCGCAACGGCATCCCAGTCCTTCCAGTACAGGCGTGGCTCGAAGAATCGGCCCTTCACAAGAACGCCGATCTTCGTCCTCGCCTGATTCTCCAGGATCCTGCCAAAGAAGTAAATAAATAAATTAATACAGTTCAAATATAAATTAACATCCCAAATTTTAAAATAAGGCATGATGTGATTTTTTTTACTTACAGGCCCTCCTAGGTGAGCGTAACTCTCTGTTTACGCTGGGGGTCGATGCGTACCCCGCGTGTCGGGCCACGGCCTCGTCGAGATCCTACAAAACACAGACATTAATACAGTTCAAATATACTACAAATATAAATTAGCAAAAATGTACTAAACACCGTTATCAACTATACCGGTGGTAGAACCCACGGAAGAAGGAGAATCAACGCGCGGGTGGGATGAATCTGCATTGGACTGGGGTGACGGTTGGGGCTGGGGCTGTACATGATCACTCTGTGCCTCGTCATCAGTGAACAATGACGAGGTGGGACCCACCGGGGAGAAGCAGCTCGGCGTCCAGCCCGGCCACGAATAGCCCGTATCCTATCCATATCTGACTTCGTATAGATAAATTACAAAGACATTAACACATTAAAAACAATAATTTGGCAGAAATCATCATCGGCACTATATATATGAACGGAGGTGCAAAAACACATCAATATGAACCAAGTTCTAAAATGTTACTACATTTTTTTCGTGATGTTACTACATTCTTTCCATGATGTTACAACATTACAAGTCAATCATTTTCAGTTTGGGAATCACCATCATCTTCATCACTAGACTCGTCGTCCTCTTCTTCGTGGGACTCGTCGTCCTCTTCATCTTCTAATTCATCCTCTTCATCAGTAGACTCGGTCACATCATCTCCAACACTTTCCACGTCTTCCGCGTCATCATCTACGACTTCTTCTCCTACATGAAGTGTTGTTGGAAGAGGAAGATCGTCCTCCTCGTTGTTGACCTCAACAGGTAACAAGACAGGTGGTTGGTCGGCTTGAAAGGAGTCTACCTCACTGTCATATGTCACGGGCAATTTCTTGGACTTGATAACTGTATACCAATGAGATTTGGGATTGGCGACGTCCTCTGCGTAAAAGACTTGTGCAGCTTGACTAGCAAACACAAAGGGCTCGTCTGATGCAAGTCTTGACTTGACATTGACATCTACAATCCCTTGAGAGCTAACACGGATTCCTCTACTGCATGTGACATCGAACCACGTACACTTGAACATTACCAGGCTGTTTTGGGAACCCAGATATGTTAGCTCAACAATCTCATCTAGCTCTCCGTAAAAGTCCATGCAATTCTCAGCATAACAGTCGCCGTTGACCAAGACTCCACTGTTTTGGGTTTGTTTTGTTCGGTCATCATCTTTTACGTTAAACCTAAACCCGTTGATGATATAGCCTCCAGGACAGGATGTTTGTTTGTTAGGGCCTTCAGCTAGTAATTTCAAGCAGGAGGCCACTGGTCTATCCATTGACTGAACCTATTGTAGATGACGGTAAAAATTAAGGATAAATCAGTATACTAATTGGCCACAGAACTGTATATAACACATAATATAATTTCGTTAAGGACTTACACGGCTTTTGAACCACTGTACAAATTGTGATTTCCGATGAGATTCAATCCAGCGGGATCAGTGATTAAAGATTCCGCATCGAACTCACTGCAAACCAATATAGTTGACTCGCTTATCACACACTTTCAATTATGTACAGCAATGTAAGTGAATTAAGACATTAACTTACTCAACGAATGCCGAAACTTCATCGCAATTTAGAAGGGCATATATTGTTGCAGCACTGTACTCTTCATCCGTTAGCCATCGAGTATACGTTCGGCCGAACGGACTACCTGACTGCTTGAATATTGACAATTGCCCTTCCAAATTTGTGCTTGATCCGGGCTCATTTCGGCCTAGTTGATTTAACCTTGTATCAACATCAGGCCCGAAATATTGACTACAAAAGTTTACAAGTTCTTCCATTACGTAAGCCTCCGCAATTGAGCCCTCAACCCGAGCCTTATTGCAGACTTTTTTCTTTAAATGGAACATGAACCTAGAAGTTTAGCGAATCGAGTTAGGTGGAATATCAATGATAACAGGTGTCGCATTAAGTGTAAACGAACAACTGTAACAATTTAAAGATTACCTCTCGAAGGGATACATCCACCGATATTGCACGGGTCCACCCATCTTAGCTTCATATGCCAAGTGAACAGGCAGATGCTCCATTGAATCAAAGAACGAAGGTGGGAAGATTTTCTCCAGCTTGCAAATCGTCACCACAATGTTCTTCTCAAGCACTTCCATGTTACTCACCCGGATCGTAGAAGAACATATATCTCGAAAGAAATGAGATAATTCAGTCAAAGTCTCGCAAACAACCCGTGGCAACAGTCCCCGGAAGGCAATAGGAATGAATCTCTCCATGAATACGTGGCAGTCGTGACTCTTCATCCCTTAGAACTTGCATTCCGATACATTGCAACAACGAGATATGTTGGCCGCAAACCCATCCGGAAGCTTCAAATTCTTAACCCACCGACAGACCTTTTCCACTTGTTTCTTGTCTAGACAGTAAGGTGCTTTCGGAAGTATCGTCCTCCCGCTGACTGTCCGAGGATGCAATTCACGGCGTACACCCAACTGTTGTAGATCCCTTCTCGCTTTAAGGTGATCTTTCGATTTGCCTTTGACATTCATCACTGTGTTGAACACATTATCAAAAACGTTCTTCTCAATATGCATCACATCCATGTTGTTTCGGATAACGAGCGTCCTCCAGTAGGCTAACTCCCAGAAGATACAAAATTTTCTCCAGTTGTGCTCTTTCCCATACCCTGGAATCTTCTGATCTGGCACACCCTTGCCGTGTGGTATGTCAGTATCAAGTGCCTCCAGGTGTGAGAGCACTTCTTCACCAGATGGGTAGTCCAGTGTGACAACCTCACGCTCGATTGTCCCGTCAAATTTATCCTTCTGCCTACGAAACTGATGGCCCGGTGGCAAAAGCTTACGGTGACATCCGAACCACGAGGGCTTTCCGCCGTGCTTTAACGTGTGACCGGGGTTCACGCCCATACAAGTAGGGCATGCTAGCTTCCCATGTGTGCTCCAGCCACACGTCATTCCCAATGCGGGAAAATCATGTATAGTCCACATCAAAGCAGCCCTCATCTGAAAATTCTGTTTAAGGGATACATCATATGTTTTGACTCCATGATTCCATAACTGTTTTAACTCATCAATCAACGGCCTTAAATACACATCTATGTCCTTGCCGGGACTCTTCGGCCCCGGAATAAGCAACGACAAGAACATGTACGGCTTCTTCAGGCACATGCCAGGTGGAAGGTTGTACGGGACAATAATAACAGGCCAACAGGAGTAAGGCGTGGTAGACTGACCGAAAGGGTTGAACCCATCGGTTGCCAGACCAAGTCTAACATTCTAAACTTCCTGAGCAAAGACTGGATGCCTGCGATCAAACTCCTTCCACGCCTCTCCATCAGCTGGGTGTGTCAGCACATCGGCATCGTTGCTACGAGTCTCACGGTGAGCCCTCATATGTTCAGCCGTATTGGAGGAGTAGTACATTCTCTGAAGCCGTGGTGTGACTGAGAAATATCGCAATATCTTCCATGCAATGTTTTTCTTCTTCCCTTTGTCCGGTTTGTACCTCGAATGATCACATACTGGACATCATGACAAATCCTTATTCTCTTTCCAAAACAATACACAATCGTTATTGCACGCATCTATCCGCTCATAGCTCAACCCAAGTTTCCTCATCATCTTCTTCGCGTCATAGTACGACGGCGGTAGCTTTTCACTTTCGGGCAGAATTTCTTTGATTAAGGTAACAAACTCGTTAAAACCTTTCTCACTCAGCCCGTGGTCTGATTTCAACTGTAATAACCTACTAACCGCAGACAGCCGTGTGTGTTTTGGAGCTCCATCCCACAGCGGCTCTTCCGCAGCTCTCAACAACTCATAAAACTGATGAGCCCCCTCGTTCGGCGGTTGGGGACAGTCGTCACCACCGTTGTTACCCCAGTCAACATTAGCATACCCAGCATCCATAATCATATCTCGGTAATCATACCGTGCCTCCTCCCTAACTTCAGTTTGACTAGCCGGGTTGGAGGACAATACTATCGTTTCCTCGTGCTGCGTCCACCTTGTGTATCCACCCATAAAACCGTACCGACGAAGATGCCATTTTACTTCAATTCTTTTTCTCCAATGCAACAACTCACATCTACCGCACGGACACCTTATCTTATCAAGGTCAACATGTGCAGGATGCGCGTAAGCGAAGTCGAGAAATTCGTCAACGCGACACTCAAAATCATCAGCGTTCTTCCTTTTCATCCAACTTCGATCGACCGACATGACGACTGAATTATCGTACTTTATACCACCTTCAATTAGGACCAGTCATTAGGCAGGGTCGATGTAAATATGAATGCATGAATGTGACAACATGTCTATATATTTCTCCTCCATTCTCTAATAGGTAGTGGTCCTATCCCATTCAGAAAAGCACATGTTTATAAAACAGTGAAGAACTCATGCTTAGTCCTATGTCTGCGGAAAATTCGGCAGCACTTCCCCGCATTTCTCCAAGTACACGACATCGATTAGGTGTTCTAACATTCATCTAACCTTGCCTTGCAAGGTTTGACGGATGTTAGAACACCAGATCTGTATGCACCCGGAGAAACACATGAGAACGTGTACCAAATATCCACGACATAGAACACAAGCATGAGTCGAAATACTGTTTTATAAACACATAGCTTTTCCAAATTGTCCAAACTGGACATCCAAAGGCTCATTACAAAGCATTACTTTGTAATGAGTACCTTTGAACGGGAACTAAGGGTTTTTATGCATGCATGCATTCAGAAATTGATAACATATGCAAGAATCTTTTCAAAATATCAAAATTACAAAAAGATCGTTGCATATGTTACCAATTCCACTTTAAATAGAATTCGTTGGCAACGAGTTGAACCATCTCGTTGCCAATGGACTTCTCAAAACAACAACTAATATAAAGAAGGCAGGGTTTGTAAACAACGAGTAATTGAACCATCTCTGGGCAATATGGAGTGATTATGGGATGTACAAGGGTTAATTAGGGCTAACTTGGTTATTAGGGTTGATTACGAGTATCAAGGTTTAGGGTTTAGCGTTATGGGAAAAAGTTAATCTAATTAGGATTTATTAAGATATGTTAGGGCTAATTAGTGTTAATGAGGAGTACCTTGGGCTAATTATAGCTAATTAGGGTTGATTATGACTAATTAGGGTTATTTAATCCTAATTAGGGTTTAATTGTGCCAAGTAGTGCTGATTAGTCCTAATTAGCGCCTAATTAGGCTTAATTGGGTTATGTTAGGGCTAATTATTGTTAATGAGGAGTAGTTTCGGATAATTAGAGCTAATTATGATTGATTAGGACTAATTAGGGTTATTTAGTCCTAATTAGGGTTATTTAGTCCTAATTAGGGTTTAATTATGTCGAGTAGTGCTGATTAGTCCTAATTATGACTGATTAGGCTTAATTAGGTTATGTTAGGACTAATTATTGTTAATAAGGAGTTGTTTCAGATAATTATAGCTAATTAGGGTTGATTAGGACTAATTAGGGTTATTTAGTCCTAATTAGGGTTTAATTGTGCCGAGCAGTGTTAATTAGTCCTAATTAGGGCTAATTAGGCTTAATTGGGTTATGTTAGGGCTAATTATTGTTAATGAGGAGTTGTTTCGGATAATTACAGCTAATGAGAGTTGATTAGGACTAATTAGGTTTATTAAGTCCTAATTAGGGTTTAATTGTGCCGAGTAGTGTTGATTAGTCCTAATTAGAGCTAATTAGGCTTAATTGGGTTATGGTAGAGCTAATTACGACTAACTAGGCTAACTATAATCAATATATGCGTAATTGGGTTCATTTGGGCTAATTTGGGATAAATACAACTAATTTGATTTTCATTGGTTTCTTAGGGTTAATTAAAACTAAGTAGGCTCGTTAGAGCTAATTAGGGTTAATTGATATATTAAAATATTATTAATCAGGACTAATTACAGCTAATTATAGCCAGTGCTGGAACCACGATGAGATTCCAGGGGGTGCATGCTAAAAACGTCGCGTTAACCTAATTAACCTAAATTGTATGCACAGTCAATAATCTCAATTCTGACACCTCATATAGGGTGTCGATATGGTGTCTGATACGTGTCTGACATGTCCGGACACATGTCCGACACGTGCGACACCTACGGACACGTGTCCGACACCTACCGACACGTGTCCGACACCTATCGACACGTGTCCGACACATACCGACACGTGTCCGACGCCTCCGGACGCGCACCTCCGGACACATCGGCATACATTGATTTATTTTTTAATTGTCGGACACTGTCGATCAGACGTGGTGTCCGTGTCTGCGCTAACTAACAGGTATCTCAATCCAATTGGGTCTCATCCTCCGTCAACAATCTCAATTCTTAAATGCTCAATGCAATAAAAATCACACATTCAATCCAATTGGGTCCCATCCTCCGTCAAATATCTCAAATGCTCAATGCACGATTAACAATCTATAATCATAAATTAACAACCTAAAATCATCAATTATTAATCTCAATTACTTCAAATGCACAGCTAATAACCTAAAATCATCAATTAACAATCTAAAATCATCGATCAATAATCATAATTCTCAAATGCACAATTAACAGCCTAAAATTATCAAACAAATGATCAATGTTCAAATGGAAAAAAATTGTTCAAAATGCACATATCCGATGCGCTTGAATTATTTCAATTTGGGGTTCGATTCAATTAGGACAATTAATTTAGGGTTCAATTAGGGGGTTCAATTACTTCAATTTAGGGTAGTCCTAGTTCGATTTAGGGTTCAGTTCAATTGGGGCATTCAATTAGGGGGTGCAATTAGTTCAATATAGGGTTCGATTGGATTAGGGCATTCAATTTAGGGTATAATTAGGGTTCAATTACTTCAATTTAGGGTTCAATTAGGAGTTCTATTAGTTCAATTTAGTGGTCGGTTGAATTGGGGCATTCAATTAGGGAGTTCAATAAGTTCAATTTAGGGTTCGGTTGATAATTTAGGGTTTGATTCTATTAAGGCATTCAATTTAGGGTTCAATTACTTCAATTTAGGGTTCGATTGGATTCTATTAGTTCAATTTAGGGTTCTGTTGAATTGGGGCATTCAATTTCGCATATCAATTAGGGGGTTCAATTAGTTCAATTTAGGGTTCGATTGGATTAGGGCATTCAATTTAGGGTTCAATTAGTTTAATTTAGGGTTCGATTCAAGAGGTGTCCACAAGTATAAAGCCAAAATATGACATTTTTCGGTGTCGGTGTAGATCGGACGCGGTGTCCGTGACCTACCAACACCTCGACACCTCATCGACACATCCAGACACGTGTCGGACACCTCCGGACACGTGTCCGACACCTCAGGGCAACAATGCAATTGGGTCCAATCCTCCATCAACAATCTCAATTCTCAAATGCAATAAAAATCACAAATGCAATCCAATTGGGTCCCATCCTCCTTCAACAATCTCAATATCTCAAATGTTCAATGCAAAATTAACAATCTAAAATCATCAATTAACAACCTAAAATTAAGGTGCACAACCGTCAAGTGCACAAATAATCAGTCTGCAAATTGTGCTATTGTGGAGGGAAGAGGGGGGATGGGGAGTTGCAAATATTCAGGCGGGAAGAATCGAATTCAAAACCATGAAAATCGGATATTTGATAATACCATGAGAAGTTACCATATGTTCTGAAAGCTTAAGGATTTAAACAATAGCTCAAGCATTGTATATCATGCATTAAAAAGTGTATGGTCTTATTTTGGTGTTCTAATGAAATAGAGCATCATAAAAACAATACCGACGATCCTCATATGCATTCAAACAAATCTAATGTTTAATGTTTTGAAAACCTTGAAGCATTGCCACGTTCTCTTTTATTTTTAATTTTTACAATCTGTCAGAGAATACAAATGGGCTCCCTGATCACATTTATGAAGAAGAGAGAGAGAGAGAGAGAGAGAGAGAGAGAGAGAGAGAGAGCGAGAGTACTCCCTCTTTTTGATAATTTTATACCCTCGACATTTTCTAAAATTCTAGACTAGTTATTGAGCGTGTACACGTGAGTTGACGTTTGTGCTCTGATTTGACATATATTTTACTGATAGATAATAGCTACTGATAGACAGTGACAAACAAGTCGAAGGGGCTCAAGTATAATCGTGGTAGCATAAAGTGGGAGTTGCACGATTGCTCAATACCTGCACTTTCTTGGTTCCATATAAGTAAATCCAGCAAAATACAGAACTGCTAATCTGGCTAAGATAGAGTAACATTAATAAAATGATCATAACCAGGCAATTGATCACCTAATTGCCTAAATTGTTGATCCGCTCAATGTACAGATAGAAGAAAATGAATAATAGGTCCTAAATCCAGTTCATGTAACTTATTTCTGTCAATTTCCAAACAACCAAGATCATAAATCCTTAGGTACTTTTTATCCCTTTGATTTTTTCAGACATTCTAGACTAGCATTTGAGCAATGATGTAAACATTGACTTACTAGTTGTTTCTGTCCTAATTTGACTAATATTTCACGCATCCGTCATTACAGACTATTCAGCCATTAGATATTAAGATTATATGTTAAAAATTTGCAAAAAGTGAAGGGAGATAAAAGTTGCACGGGCATGATCCTGGTAGCAAAAGGTGCAAGGTGAAAGTTATTGCTCAATTACAGCAATTACTACCCCTGTCAATCCATCTAAATTCACAAGTGCACTGAAATCAATAAATCCCAACCCCAGCAAGGAACAATAAGAGAGACCAGAAAGAATTGGTAAGCATACAGTGCATGCATAGATTGGTAAACATACAACAACAGTAGCAAATTAATAAAATCGAAAAGGAAATATAGCAAATTTAAACAATCGACTGTTAAGGTGGAAGGTAATTAACTTACCGGAGTTGGCCGGAGATCAAAGAAATTTTTGAGTAAGCGTGGCCGGAGTTGCAGACTACGCCGCCGAAGGTGGCGTGGCGTCGGCAAAAAGACGGGGGTGTTGCTGGAGGTGGGCTGCCGTAGAGGAAGTCGGTGAGAAATAATTAACAAAGTGAGAGAAACGGGAAAAGAAAAGGAAGAAGGGGATCTGAGATTTAAGATAGGACTTTTAGAGACGGGACGACCCCGTCGGTAAAAGTTCGTCGGTAAAATACACTTTTCACTGACGGAATTTTTAGCGACGGAGATATTCCGTCGCTTAAGTATTTTTTAAAAAATGATCAAAAATATAAAATTCTAAAAATATTTAGCGATGGTAACATTTGTCAGTAAATATCCGGCGGCAAAAGTTCGTGGCTAATTCTTTTACCGACGGATACTTCTGTCGGTATAAAGTTTTAGCGACGGGTGTTTTATCGACCATAAAACCCATCGTTGAAATGTTTTTTAGCGACGGAATACATTCCGTTGCTAAAAGTCCATCGCTAAATCCGTCTTTTCTTGTAGTGGATATATATATATATATATATATATATATATATATATATATATATATATATATATATATATATATATATATATATATATATATATATATATATATATATATAGAGAGAGAGAGAGAGAGAGACATGCACACACGCACACATTGTCCCAACAAATTTAAGCTCTTACTCCCCTAAGACAACGAATTTATTTGAGAAGAAGTGGAAGTCTTACTGAAAATTGAACCTCTTTGCCGGATTTTGACTGCGACCTCTCTCTCTCTCTCTATATATATATATATGGCTATAACCAAAATGGGATTAATATCCTAAATGCATTTTTTTAAGCTCCGATTCCTCTCCCCTGCTCCCTCTTTAAAATTTTCAACAAAATTTAGATTTCCAAGTAACTCCCTTTTAATTTTTATTAATTGCCTCTTGTACCCCGCTATAAAAATTGTTGCTTAATTTTTTTCAATAATATCATTTACTCTAATCTTCTAAGAACCTCACTCAATATCACTTATAACTATTATCTTTAAATTATAACTTATGGCTTCTAAAACAAACTTCTCGCTAAAGATCATAACATATAACATTTAACAATTTGTCACTAAAGGTTTAATGATTAATCAGTTATGATTTTTTACCAATAAACTAGCCTCAGGTTTTGGAGTATTACAATCTTTTTTCTGCTAATGGGTCCTTTCAATTGCTTTTGTTTTACAACAAAAATTCACTGTCTCGGATGTGCAATATATAACACTTTCACAATAACTAACATGGTTCATCTGTTAATCACTTATTCTATGTTTAGTTTGCTATTTCTTAACTGGACTTCTAAAAATGAGTTGCAATTTTTTCCTTTATCCAAATTTATTACAGTTTCTAGCATGTGTAGGGAGAAGGTTCACATCAACATTGTGTTCATCGGCCATGTCAATTCCGGCTACTCAACCACTATCCGTCGTCTCATGTACAAGCTTGGTGGTACTAGAAGCATGTGATTGACAGGTTTGAGAAGCTGCTGAGATGAACAAGTGTTGATTCATGTATGCTTGGGTGCTGGGCAAGCGCAAGCCTGAGGGCCAGCGTGTTATCACTATTGAAATTGGACTCTAAAAGTTTGAGACCACCAAGACTACTGCACTGTCACTTATGTCCCTGGACATCGTGACTTCATTAAGAACATGATTACTGGAAGTTCTCGGGCAGATTGTGTGTCCTTATTGTTGACTCCACCACTGGAGCCTGGAGGCTTTGAAGCTGCTTTGCTTGCCTTCATGTGCTCCTAGTTTGTGGACATTCTTCTAAAACATCAATTGAGGATGAATCCGAGTGAATGCAACCATTAATCGCAGCTCAATGCACAAAAATTTTGACTCATCAAACAGATGTTGTGGTTGTGCAACCAAAAATGCATAATTGTATCCAAGCAAAGATAAAATGGTTACTGGGTAGAGAGAGGGGGAAGACGAATAAGAACTTGACAGGGTAAATTGGATGGAACAACTCTATACCTGCTTCATCAATTAATCCATCTCCAATATCTACTGCTTTATCCATTTATTGTATGTTGCTTGGATTAATAGAAGTAACAATTGCGGTCTAAGTGGCAAATGAAATTGGAATTGGCATTCATTTTCAATTGAAATTGAAATTACTTTGGAATTGAATAGAATTTGTAATTCCATTGATTGGTTAACATAGAAAATTAGGTTAAGAATTGAAATAAATAAAGTAAAAAAATAAGAGATAATTATGCAAAATGAGAGTCTCATATTTGTCTTAGCAAATCATACTCAATAGCACTCCCCCACCTGCACCGCCCTACCCTACCTCACCCCAAAGAACAAAAGAAAAAGAAAAGAAAATACGCGCGCGCGCGCACACACACACGATAACTTACATAGAAAATGAAAAAAATGCAACTAATTCAGACTTGAATTTGCAACCTAACAATTAAATATTAGAACTTTAATGTTATGCTAGTGCTTGACAATAAGAAAATGTTCACAAAGATAGAAATGTGCTTAGACTTAACAAAATGAAATGAGTCTTAAAAGTAGCAAGTGATTAACAAATCTCTACCAGTAAATAAGATAATAACTCCTAAAAAACTAGGCTTAAGGACAATTCAAAGTTCATAAGTTCCTTGTTGGCTCCATATCTTAAGTCTTATAAGTACTGATTTGCATAATTAATCAGGGCTTCCTCAAGTGAAATGGAAGGGACATGAATGACTCAAACTTCCTCGTATTGCCATTCAGCACGTCATAAGCTTTGAACAACTCAAACTGATCCAAATCTGACACTTCTGATAGCTTCTCATAAATGAAATCCACACTTGCAATTGTAGCTTTTGATGCACATATCTTGTCAATGGCACTAGCCATTGAAGTAACAGTTATAGGCAAGTGCATCACTAGTACGACTTCTCTTTCTCGTTGGTTGTAACTTAATTGTAGAGGTTACCTTTTGACAATTTGTGATCTTCACTAACCTCCTCTACATTGGAATTAGATTTAGCTAATTGTAACCTTCAACACCAATCTTAGCTCCTTCTCATGTTGTTCGATCTTGTCCATATATAGCTGATAAATCTTCCCAATTCTCAATTACCTTTCTTCTACATGACTTTTGAATCAGGATAATCCTACGAAAAGTAAATAAAAAACTATATAAGTGGCGTTTCAATTATTTAAAAAATAAGAGAGATTAATATGCTCTTTACTTGGACATATGCAATTTTAATTTCTTATAATTGAGTATGAATTAATTCTAATTCTAAATAAGTTGTTTAAACAAAAGAATTATAATTCTGAAATTCTAATTCCAAAATTAATCTCAATAATTTGTGATCCAATCGGACCATTAAAGAAATCATTATATATTCAAATGTATAAAACACCACGTGTAGTGTCCAAAGCTAAATGCGTGGGTAGGGGTGTAACTTGGGTGGGACAACTCGTGGACAGCCCGCAAAAATATGGACATAGACTTACTTTTATAGTGACCGTGGTGGACTTGGGCTCAGAATTTTGAGTCCGTAAAAAATATGGGTTGGACATGGGCAAAGGTTTCTGCAAGCTTGTACAGCCCGTGAAAAAACTAGTTCGTCTAACTATTATATAATATATATATATATATATATATGTTACAATATATTTAATTTGTTTCCTTTAGTCATTAAAAATTGTGGATCGTATAAGTTTATGTAATCTCGACTGTCAAACTCTTAATCGAATAAAATAATATTTTTTGTACTTTCTAAACTCTCAGCCTTCATTTCGAAAAGTCAAAGTCTCAAAGCCAAATGTATGCTCATATTCTTGTCTTATTTTTCTGAATCAGGTTGAGTGACGGTTCCCACTTTTCGTTCATGTTTAGAGATCTTTGAAGATTTTACCTTTTTTACTTAATTTTTTATTGTAGGAGTATAGTCTCTCTCATTTTATCCCAAATATTTATTTTCATGCTTATATTTAAGTTCATTTTGAGACTTTAATGACGTTTTTTCATTATCATGATTAAATTGTTGAGTTGGATAATTAATGCTATGTTTTGTAATCGTTTTTTTTAAATAATTTGTAATCATGGACAACCTACAGAGCCAGCCGTGTCCACCAAAACTTTGATGAGTTTGGCGTAAATATATATTATTTGGCCTGTAAATAGTTTGAGTTGGACGTAGGCACCACTTTTGGAAAGCGAACTGCTTATGGTCTAATTCTTAGGTCCCTCATTCCGTCTAAGTTGTACCCCCATACGTGGCCAGCAAGAGACGAAGAGAATATGGCTTGGTCGCCAAGTAAAAATATATACACGTAAACCCAACTAAAATCGTATAAGGATCGAGAGTCCCTAAGAAGACAGGAAACCTACACCGGGCGGGTTGGACACGAGAGCAAGAGGTCCTGAGAGGACTCATCTATATATATCTCTTGATTTTGCCGCTCCAGAGCTCAAAACTGCAAAGATCTTCCGATTTAGGGCTTCCCATTGAGAGCGGAAAGTGCAAAGAACATGGCGGCGAGCAGGGGACGGCGCGGCCGAGGTAGGGGAATGACGGTGGACGACAAGAAGCTGGTGTTCGAGACGTCCCAGGGGGTGCAGCCGGTGATGACTTTCGACGATATGGGGATAAAGGACGACCTCCTCCGGGGTATTTACGAGTACGGCTTCGAGAAGCCGTCAGCCATCCAACAGCGGGCCGTAGTTCCCATCCTCCACCAGCGCGACGTCATAGCCCAGGCCCAGTCCGGCACCGGCAAGACTTCCATGATCGCCCTCGCAGTCTGCCAGATGGTCGAGACCTCCTCCAGAGAGTAATTTTCCTTCAATTCCCTCTGACTACTACTACTACCACTACTTTGTTCCTGTTGGGATTTTACTGTTGAACACCTAATTTGAGCGTATGCACCTAATAGTTGAGGGAAGTTTGCTGTGTTTAAGGATTACGGCTACTGCTTTTGTGGCTGTCCAAGCTCTAATTTGAGTTTATGCGCCTAATATTGGAGTAGTCTCTTTCTGACTACCACGGCTTTTAGTTTTGAAATCCTAATTTTGATTTTATGCTGCGTCTCCTTATTGATCTTCCTAATAATCGAGAAAAAAAGCATGATTTTATTCAACGATTACGGTTTATGGTTTTGGTCTTTTACTGTTGCAACCCTAATTTGAGTTTATGGCGTTTCTTTCCTCTTATAAGGTTTATTTACCCTGGTCTAAAGTAATTCCTTATGTGACAACCAAATCGAAGTATCGTTCCAGGCTATGGGTTTTTCTTTTGAAACCCTGAACCCACAACTTTGTGTTGCGAGTTTAGTCTTTGATAGGGATATTCATTAAATATGCTGCTTATTGGCAACTGTAGTAACTTATTCGTGTAAACCCAAGGAAAGTAGAGGGCTTCTATTTATCTGGGTCATAGAATTCCTTGTGTTACCATCTGACGAATTAGAGATGTATAGCTATTCAATCTGGCCCCCTCCCCTTCTCTTCTAGGGTTTCCATTCAGTTTGAGCTGCATTTTGGTTCATGCAAAGGGTGTCCTTGTCCAGCCGTAAGAAACCACTGAGGTTATTATGCACATATTCCTGTTATCGTTGGCTTGATGTTGCAATCTGGTGGTGGATTCAATTGACATTGCTTTGTTTTGGATTCTGAAATCTGAGTGGTTCATAGTTAGTCTAGTGCACTTTCTTGGCACTCTGATCTTTGGTCTTTTGTTTTTACTGGAGTTCTTCCCTCTCTTGAAGTCCTAAATCTGAGTGCTGTCATGACATCTAGTACTGAGGACTGAGTTTAGGGATTGATAGTGCATTCTCTCATTAGAAAGTCGAATTTGCACGTTATCTTTTGGACTTTGTTGCTGAACCGTTGTTGGATTTGGTTGACTTTTTACAGGGTCCAAGCCCTGATCTTGTCGCCTACTAGGGAGCTTGGAGCTCAAACAGAGAGAGTTATTTTGGCAATGGGCGATCACATGAATATACAAGCACATGCTTGCATTGGAGGCAAAAGCGTGGGCGAGGATATTAGAAAACTGGAACATGGAGTTCAAGTTGTGTCTGGGACTCCGGGTAGGGTTTGTGACATGATCAAGAGGAGAACGCTACGAACAAGAGCTATCAAACTATTGATACTTGTGAGTTTATGATACTGGGATGCTATAGAATTTCACTGCACTGTATTATGAGGCAGAGATGTGGGGACTGACTGTTGTATGTTGGAATTTTATCAGGACGAATCTGATGAGATGCTGAGCCGAGGTTTCAAGGATCAGATTTATGATGTTTATAGATATCTTCCTCCAGAGCTTCAGGTCACTCTCTCTCTCACTCACTCAAATCTTTTGAAGTGTCTCCTTTCCACGACCCAGTGCCTGATAAAGAACCCAAACTGTGCATACTTCTAACCAGGTTCAAACATCCTCCAAATATGTATTTCAGAAGGCACATTATCCTTATCCAAATGGGCATCAACTTTGAGCAACATATATAGTCACGACTTTCTTTTTGCGGTTTTTCTTTTTTTCTTTGTTCTTGTCAGGAATTGATTCTTTTTGTTAAGGTGTAGTGCAATGGTAGTATTGCTAATGTTAGTAGCTCTTTTCGCTTTAAGGTTTGAACAGCAAAAATTTGATGCTTTTTTGGGTTTCATTATCTTGAACAGCAATTTAACTTTGCTCAGCTTTAATTATATGTTTGTTCCACTTTCTTTTCGTTGTCCTTTTTGTCTTTGGAGAATCGATTCTTGTTGTTAAGGTTGTAGTGTTGTAGTGCAATTGTGTCATTATGTTCTTAACTCTTCCAGAATCTCGATTTGGATTCTTAAAGATGGACTAGAGATTGTTGGAATTAAGTTGGCAAATATACATATGAATAGGATGGTTATATATATACACACCCACGACCTTCAGACCGGAAGCCTGTTGGACTAGCCGGGGCCTGCTTGTATCTGTCATTGCATGCTTCGTTCTATGTTTATTTTTGTTTTCTTCCATGGCCCTTCCTTTGCCACATGACTACTATTAGAAAAATGTGATATGAACTGGGCATTAGGTAACCGTAAGGAACTTATGTGGTACAGATTCAGCGTAGAGCAATTCTGTTTATCTACAAAGTTTAATGGTCATTGCAGGTTGTCTTAATCTCTGCCACCCTTCCCAACGAAATTTTGGAGATGACTAGCAAATTTATGACAGATCCTGTTCGAATCCTTGTGAAACGTGATGAATTGACGTTGGAGGTGAGTAATGATAATGTTCATATGATGTCCATGACAGCAGGTACTAACTTTTTTTATGCAACTTTGATGCTGATCCTAGTCTTTTATTGTTTCTTGCTGTTTTTTTGCATAATATGACAGGGCATTAAGCAATTCTTTGTTGCCGTAGAAAAAGAAGATTGGAAGTTTGATACCCTCTGTGATCTTTATGATACCCTTACCATCACCCAAGCCGTCATTTTCTGCAACACAAAGCGGAAGGTAATGTAATGCCATTCTTGTCTTAGTGTTAGGTATCGTATACTTACTGGTGGTCGTCGGTACACGGGACCCCTGTGTGAAAGAAGTATGAAATTTAGAGATTTGCTAAAGAAAAACACGATAGTAAATGCCCGGGGTTGAAATTGAAGCAATGTGATGTGTAATGCATGTAGGCAGAATGGATACTCACCTTGAGTTAGGGTTATTGAGTGGAGAGAGTGACTATGATATGGAGAGTTTAAAGGGGGTAGTGGCAGTGGAAAATTTGTAGAATGACCATTATTGAATTGTTTTAGCATGTTTTTAATGAATTGAGAATAAGGCTTCACCATAAGGATTCTCTCCCTACTTGAAAGTATATATTGTTCTTGTTACGTTACATTAGTTTAACTTGATATGTTGGACCGTCTTACATGGACAGATGCACCATGCATTCATTTGCTTCGGAAAACTTGGATTACTAACCCTGATAACAACCTCTTGATCGAGGGGTTCCACGTCTATGAATCTGTGTTTGTATTACTTGTTAAAATGCTTTCTTTGGTGATCATTGACTCATTTTATAGCTAGAGCCTCGCCGTTGGTTCTTTTGAACATTTGTCAATATCTTGCAAGCTGAATAGATCTTTGTATTACTTGCTAATTAATTCCATTCAATACGATATTGTAACTTACAAATTCAGTGATTCCATTTGCAAATGAAGCAAATGACTTGAGTTGATTGTTATAGACACGCGACAAAGTGCTGGCCTAGGAGAGTTTTGGGATATCTAATGCAGTTTCGCATGATAATCTAACAGGTGGATTGGCTAACTGCGAAGATGCGTGATAATAACTTCACTGTCTCAGCCATGCATGGGGACATGCCTCAGCAAGAGCGAGATGCTATAATGGGAGAGTTTCGGTCTGCTGCAACCCGTGTTTTGATAACAACAGACGTCTTGGCTAGGGGTCTGGATGTGCAGCAGGCAAGTCCTTTGCTTCCCCTCGCTCTCCATCTCTCTCATGCAGCATCTTTTTGTGATTTTTTAATTTTAAGTTTTACAGATGCTAATCAAAATTGCTAAGATTGTGGGTAAATTGAAAGTTGGGATTAATGACAAAACTGTTCCTTGTGCTAGCAAGTCCATGTTACACCAAATATTCCTTTTTGTTCCTAAGTATTGAACCGTTCGACTGGATCTTTCCTCATTTTATGTTAAAGAGAATGTTCAAAAGTAGGAGCTCATATGTTTCTGTTCTCTTTTTCTGATTGTATCTTGAAAAGGAAGATACTTGCTGCATTTTGCACATTCTCATTATGTTTCTTTTCTTTTTTGTTTTACTTAGGTTTCCCTGGTGATTAATTATGACCCTCCGAATAATCGAGAGCTTTACATTCATCGGATTGGTCGTTCTGGTCGGTTTGGACGCAAGGTATAAATTTTAAAGCTCCTCTACAAATGTAATGTTAAATTTTGGCGTGCAATTTAGATAGCTACCTTTCAGAAAGTTGTTAAATAGGAGGAAGATGGGAAAATAATTAAACCTAATTTGGTGGTTAAGTAAATCAGTCTGAAGCTCATTCCGTTATTATCTCTTGGGAGTACCAGAAAAAATGTGTAGTCCCCATGACCGATATTTTTCCCTTGGTTTTAGATTATTTGTAATCTTGGAGATTTCATATGTCTTGGTTGCGGTAGGATCCAATACAACCGATAGTAGACAATGGTATTTTTCATGCCTGATCTTTGGAGGTCAATGAGATGTGTTAGATAAAAAGTTGCTGCATAAGCCCTTCGATTTTGAGACTAATATTCCTATTGAATTTGGGTATCATTTTCCAACCAATTGGAAGGTAACATGAGTTGCGACCTAAGAAGCACGATCGCCTGTACAAGTTCGGATCCGACACGAGTGCGGATACACCGATACACCATTTAAGAAAAATCAGCTTCAGCTGGAATATGGAAAATTTTATTAAAAAATTAGATAATAGTAATGATATGCACCCAAAATGGTTGGAGCCGGTCGTTATTTGTCGGCCCTGATTAGTTTCTTCGTGTTGCATTGAATCTAATTATGTGCTCCATGGCTTGTGCGGCCCTTCTTCATTTCTTTTTAGTTTCATTCTTGCGAACGCACTCCCAGGATATGCAAAATGCCTACTATCAATCTTTTATGGCTAGGGCTAAATGGATGAATTGGGAAACTGTTCAGTTTAGATGGGTACCTGTACCAATTCAAAAAAAAGATGGCTCCTATATGATGCTTTTGGGATTGTGGAGTTAAGTTGTAATTACAAGACAATAAGTCAAAATATAAATAAATAAAAAAAAGCATTCAGCTATAACCAGGCGACTTCAATACTACCCCCCCCCCCCCCCCCCCCCCCAAAAAAAAAAAAACCCAACCCAACCCCACACCAGTCCCACCCCCCTCCCATGCAAACACAGAAGAAGAAATACAATTTCATTTTTTTTTTTGCTGTCATGTATCTTGTATCGTTATACTGATCTCTTAATTTTCATGGAAATGGCTGCTTTGATATTACACAGGGTGTTGCAATAAACTTTGTAAAAACTGATGATATCAAGATTCTAAGAGACATTGAGCAGTATTACAGCACCCAGATTGATGAGATGCCAATGAATGTGGCTGATTTGATATAGTTCTAATTCGCTGGATCAACAAGACGAGGAGGCAGTTATTGAACAAGATGGTGTGCAAGATGAGTTCTCTTTGTTGAATGGATTTGTTTGCTGGGTGGATTGATGGTAAAGAGAGTCCTGGATTGAGTTTGTCCACTTGTAGCATACTTTTTGGGCTGAATGAATATACGTCGATGCATCTATGGAAGATGATCTTAATTTATTATCTTCGAGGCCTTTGTAGACATTGTTGGTTTGGGGATCTTGTTGCATATACCCGTTATCAATTACAAGGTTACTTCTTTATAAAACTTGCTCTACCATCCAAAGTCAAACTTAGATAGAATCTACGGTTCCATGAACTCCCAACTATCATACATACTCAATTGTAACACCAGTTATGAATCTTAGGTTTTCCTATTCTTGTTTTGAGATAAATTTAACCGGTACACATAATAAAACTTCTTCTGTCTTGTTGCATTTTAAGCCCACACAGAGATTCAATTAACTCGTTAATCCACGTAAATTCCTCATCTACTTTACCATTCAATAATGCAGCATTACTATCTATATGATGCGATTCAAACTTGTAACACCGTTAATTTTTTCAAAACCTTTAGCCATTTAGCCACTGACTTAGCCTTGATGCTATCAGTAGTCCGGTCTAAATAGCATATTGTAAAAAAAGTTTCAAACAACTTAACTTGCACATCCTCTTATTGGAGTAACTTTTCAATACAAAGAGAGTCCAGGGCATCTGATCATAATACAACATAGAACCCCAAACACTGGTATAACTGCGTTTTCTGCAGGACCTGTGAAGTATTATCATTTGCCCTTACATGAACATTGTCATAGCCTCCTTACAATCAGTTGTGAAATTGCAGCCAGGAATCTGTTGCAAAACCATATACTTGAGCGTCTCTTAGCACCTCCGATCTGACATTCTTCGCTTCGAAACCTCGTCAGGCCCACAAAAGCTTCGAATTTTAGCCCGATGACTGGTATTGAACCTTGTGCACCCAATACACCTTTATTTAATCTTCAAATCCAAATTATACGAATCCGAACTTTGATAAAGTTCGAAACCTACTTGCCTCGTCCGAACCGTCCAGTACGAATATAAATAACTTTGGGTTGAAATCTAAGTGCCAATAAGGTCTAAGAACTAAAAATAAACGGAAGACCTGGAATATCACTCAAGATTATCTGTGTGTGCTATTTTGTCAATATTCACAGGAGCTTTGGAAATTGGTGCTTAGGAAAGTACATGTTAACCTCACCCTAGAATCATGGTCTCATTTTCCTTCAAGAAGCAAGTAGGATGTTTAGAGGAAAGAGCTTAAAAGCCATACTGTGCAGGCTATCTGTGGCCGTAACAATATATTGTATATAGCAGGAAAGAAACTCCAGGAATTTGAAGCATAAAAATGCAAATGTACAGGGATGCCTATATGTTATCTAGCAGTGGGTAAGATACGGAGTTTGTAGTTGGAAAAGCTCTCCATTTACAACTAAATACGAAGAGCTTTGTCAAGCATGGGAGATCGATGCTCAGAGACTTCTAAGAGGAGCATCTTAAGGGAATGGTTTTTCTTGTTCAAGTATAAACAGGCGTATAGTTTTTTGTGTATGATACTGTAAATAGTTTGAACTTGAATGAAATATAAGGGATTTTGACCACTCTAATTCTACCCATGGAACTTGATTATTTCCGAAATGTGATCATCTCCCATTCAAGTTTCTTTTATCACTTCCATCTTCAGGTTCAGGAAAGAGAGCAATATTGACATCTCGCAACTGCGAGAAACGTAAGAACGGAAAGAATGTAGTTGAGCTGATCAGGATCAAGGAACAATCTGAGTTTTTTTAAGGAGGAAGTTGTCATGTGTATCCATGTCATGGCTTTTGTTTGTTTTAGGATGAATTGGTGTTGCCTTTCATTATGTAATCTACCACTAGTTGCAGTGCTCTGAATTTGTAATCCTGACGTTTTTTTATGATCAATTTGTTATCAGTTGTTGAAGTTAACTTTGAAAACTCGGATGTATGGTTCTATATTCGAAAATTGAGCAGTAAAAGGTTAATATTGCACAGTGGTAATTATGTATGATGTACGGTTCTGCTTGTTGCGCTTAATACCTGTTTCCCAATAAGAAAACTTGTTCCTCAATGCTCCTTGGAGCAGAAAACCATGCCATTCAGGTACGCAGCCAAACCTTATTTGAAAGAGGGGAGTTTGTCAAGTTCTTTCCTTCTATGGGCAATGATACTCCCAATCCCCGAAAGAATGTCTTCTACTTGGCATATCACCCTCAGCAGAGTAGCCGAATCGGTTTCAAAGGAGAACGTTGCCGATGCCGCTGTCGCTCCAATCGTAGCGATTGAACATCGCGCGTGCCATGACCAATAGTAGACAATAAACAACGAGGAATATAAATAGTAGATCATCAAGGATAAAAAGCTGGATGCGGCAGTGGTTGAAACAAACATGGCAAGAAATTGGGTCATTAGTGATGATTGTTTAAAAAACTGTGGCAACATAAAAGTCGTCACTATTTATCACAAGAGATAAGGGTAAGGTTTCCATCTGCGACACCCTCAACCCTTGTGACATCACCGGGCTGAGTTATCGATCATAATCACATTCAAAACTCTGTGCTGAATACAGAGCAACTACATCCTCATACTCATATATCATTAATAGACGCTCCAAAATGCGTCCTTACAAAATTTTTTCTTACAAACATACATCATACTGCAGCGGAAGACTTTCAAGTCGCTAAACAACATGAATATTTATAACCTAATATACGACTGTAGTCGTACGATTTTTAACAACCGATCTCACGACTCAACTTTTACCTCACACAACGCATCTCCTTGCTTAACTTTTCTAACTTGTTTTTCTTCCCTTCTCTAGAGGGTTCTCTTTGATCAACCTTACAGCCTGCACAATACAACATAAGGAATGAGCGCAAATCGCCCAGTAAAGACAACACGAGGAATATCGTGTACAAATGATTCAAAGGACTCGGAAGAATAATAATCATCTCAACGATAGCAATGAATCAAGAGTAGTCAATAAATTTCAGCATCAGCATAATTGTCAAAGGATAATTTTTTTCTTTCGTTAGACTGAGCGACTTTAAGGCCCAACAGAACAGTATTATTGCCACCTCCTCATGGACAAGACTGACTGACAGACTGACAGACTGACTATGCAAGTGAACACTAAAACAGGAAATGAAAAAGATAAACATCAACGAAATACAAGTTACTAAAATCATTAACATCAAAAAAAAATCAAAGGCAATGTAACTCAGACACGACAGACTAGACTCGACCAGACATGACAGACTCGACTCGCGCGCCCTACATCCTCTTTGCCAGTGATCACGTTTCACAGGCCATCCTCCTCATATTGATGTCCCATCTTGTGGGATGTTCATCTCAGTCTCAAGTAAATAGAAGAGACACTGTCAACAAGCAGGGAACTCATTTAGAGTGTTTTCCCTAACCACGTTACAGCCAAGCAACAAGACATCATCAACGGGGCAGACTAAGGAAAAATTTATTTCACCTACGTCCTCAACAACACTGCTCAACAAGGAATACCGAATCAACAGATCAACCAATGTTTAGACATAACAACAAGAGTTCAACGTGATATCATCAACAGGGCGGACTTGGGAGAAGATTACCACAAGCTCTCAACAACCTCCTTACATAAGAGAAATGTCAACTACCAATAAGTGCCGACATTTCACAACAACACGCAACGACCTCAACAGCATCATCATCAACGACAGGGCAGACTCGGGAGAAGTTTGCCGCAAGTCCTCAATGGTGTTCTCAAAGAGAAGAGATATTGACTATCAATGACTGTCGACATCTCACAACAACCACACGATAACACCTACACACTATCATCATCATCAACTTTCGATATGCTAATTGAATCCAATTTTAGGCCACAACATTTTGGCGCCATCCGTGGGCCGACTAGTCAAGCAGACCTAGCAAACATGTCAGTAAAGAAAAGCACGAGAGTTCAGAACGCTGAAAAAATGATCAACAGTGCCCAGATGGTCAGGATACCATCGGTGGGCCTCAACAGCGTTACCACTCAACGACGCCCATACGAGGCTACCATCGATGCCGAGAAGCAGCCTCAACTGTCATCATCCAATGCCTGTGCACGATTAATCCACGGGCAACAACATCAACAATGCCAAAAAAATCACAACCAAGGGGTTGCCGCTACCGAAGCCTCCTTCTTCGGCCACCAACCCACTGCTCTTGCAACCAGCAGCGTCGCACCCCAATGATCAAATTGCTGCATCGCTGTTCAAACCCCCTATATCTCACCATCATAATCTACGACATCGCGCCAAGGGACACTGGCCGGTCGTCAGACGTGACAGTAACCATGCGACCACGCCGTCACTACACCAGATTGACGACACCGCCGTTTGATAGCCTAGAGAAGATCCATCAGCATCGCAGGCTCACTTCACTTTGGCACTAACAGGGACAACTCCGTTGATCGCGCACCGTCACGATAAAAGGAAAGTTGCCGGCGTCAATCCGGTCAACACCCCACCAATTCCATTCCGTCCAACTCCACGTCACAACCGGCGCATCAACCAACCGCACAAACTACGGCCATCTACAATGGTGCACCGTTGCAACACCCAAAAAAAAAGAAAAGAAAAGGGAATAGAGAGACGGGACCAGCCGCAGTGCCCCCGCCGACCAACACACACCGTTGAAATTGCAACCTCGTTGCCAAACAACGGGCTACTATAATTGCAACCAATAGCAGCGCCATTGCAGACTCTAATCGACCCACCACCATAAGTCCTCAATCTAATTGTAGCCCTAAAGCCGGTAATGGATCAATCGGCCAGTGTTGTGACACTAGAATAGCCACAGGTCCACTCATCATGAAGGTTCCATTAGTCCACCGCACCAAGGCCTTCGCCACTAACCGGCGTCCCCTCGGCGATTGCTCTACTCGCCAGTAGTGCCGTCACGGTCAAATGGTCGGCTGCCTTTTTTTGCTTAGTCACCCCTGCCGTAGCTGAACTTCTGCCGGCTGTCACTATTCAAGCCAACGCCCCACCAATCACGACTCAACCACCGTGACCACGCAGCTATCGCATCGGCCATTGAAGACCCGCGACTGTCGTGGAGTTAATTGAACCGGCCAATAACAGCGACCATTGAAACTGCGATCTCTGTAATCATGTCTGGCCGCATCCAAGCAGCGAGCTGCCGCCACTTTTCACAGCAGCTCCTTTCCATCACGTCCAGTAATAGCTCCACCACCACGGGCCACCATCAGTGGCCACTGTCTCATCAAATTGCTACGCATTACCGAACGACATGGTCACCAATGAGCGGCGGGCCTTCAACAGCCATCGCGTTCATGCCCTCGCCGTCACAACTCCTAGCTCCACTGAGAGACCGCCAACGGCAGAACCAGTCAGCCATTAAACCCACAATCTGCGGCCATACACACACCACCACAAATTTTCCCCTCGCCTCAATGCCACCAGACATGCAGCGTCGCCAAGACCACCGTCGGTGCCGCAGCACCATCGATAATCACGGACACGGGCCAGACCTGCTGCCAATCTCAGACCAGCCGCTATAAATCACCTTCATACATAATTATGCACCGTAGTCGTTGAGCGGCGGACTGATGTCTCCTCTCCGACTATTTTCTGCCGTCGCGGCCAACATCAGCGATCATAGCCAGGCTCGCCGCTTCCGCCACTGTTCCGTCCAAACCTCTACCGTGGCGACCATTAACGCAGAGACTTCGTTTGCAATCGAAATACCCAAGAAGAAGTGGCCAGATCTACCTCTTTTCAGGCCAAACCGTCGGCATAAGGCACTTCCGATAACGGTGGCGCTTCGGTAGTGCTCTGATTGCCTCTTTTGTGAAGGAGAAGAGCTTGAGCCACCAATCGAATGAATCAGGTGCACGCTCTTCATTTTAAAGATTTACGTTTTTAGCCCATAAATTTGCATACTTAACTTAGAACCCACAAAGTTCTGTTTATTTTATATATGTATGTATGCAACACGTGTCTTAAAGCCTACACATATGTAGCCATATCCGTCACTAAAAGCGTGTGTAATCACACTTTTTGTACACATCATAATACATAAGGGCTATGATTTTAAGCGCCGACATGGTTAGCATACACTTTTGTATTGCTCAATACACTTAAAACTGTTTATTCAATTTGGCCTATCATCATCCTATTGCTTCAATCGGCTAAAACACATTCAGGTCATACGAGTGCTCTAAGTTGTTACAAACCCTCACTTGCACTAGAAACACCCCTCAACTGTCTAACCGACGGGGTCATTATGGTGTCACGGAGTATGATTACTTATCTCAGTTTAGTGCTAATATATAGTTTCCTTAATCAGTTTGTACGCTTTGCTATATTTTTTCACGCCATGTTTTTTCTGTTGTGAGGGTCTATACTGCACCTCACTTCATACTTGAAGAAAATTCACAGCCCCTAGCTTTCGTTACACTAAGAGATTCAAAAGTAGTGTCCTGCCTACTAAGCGCCACATGTTGACTTGTGTAATGGACACGCACACGCTATCATTAATGTGATAACCATGAGAGCGTCACAACCTATGATTATAGCTTCACCAGTACGTTCGGCGAATTTGAGATTTTGTGCCCGTATTCTTGCCACAATGTTGCACATCGTTGCACAGCGTATCGGCAAAATGCCTCAACGTATTTGTTAGTCATCTATTGGCATCTTGCTTTGACGGACTCCACGTCTGTACTTAGACAGACCATGGTCCCCTAACTTTATCTGCTCATCTAGCCGAGCAAATAGACCGGACTACCTAGCTTTATCTACTTGTCTCACCGAGCCGACAAACAATGGTTCTGTTACGAGCCCTGCATAGTGACTAAGAAACCATCTTTGCATCTATGCCTTCTTAGTCAGGGGGCTACATGTATATGAGACTATGACCACTCTTGCACAGAGCCTACACTCCCCCTCACATAAATATTCTTTCCATTTCCATCACAAGAAGGACCAAGACCATTGATCGTTATAATGGCCACATCACTTCTTTTTTTTAAACAACGAGGAGTATCGTCATTCAAAGAATAAATGACCTAAGAAGATATATTACGAGATTCCTTCTTAAATGCTTCAACCGAGCTCTAGCCACTCTCATTATCGACACCTTGAGAAGCTCAGCATCACAGTGCCAGTCATCATCCATTACCCCTTCACTGAGGACATTTATGATGGTCTAGCCGAGCACCGGTGCTCATCTCTATAAAGAGTCGCCTAAACCTTGGCCCAACTGAGCACTCCTTTCTCAAGGAGTCACATAAGCCTCGTAGAGTAGAGATTCTTTGAATTCCTAGCTCACTACTCACCAGACCGAGCTAAAGAACTCCAGTGGACTCCTATCCTACCAGTCTGAGCTGACGAGCTCTTTTAGGCCTCTCGAAGTCTCTCTTGCTCGAAATTAAAATAAAGTGCTCTTTATATAGAGATATTATAGCCAAGATCTCATGACAATTGGGACAACCAACACGTGGCGACAATCAGTCATCACAATAGGGGATAAGTTTACCCTTCTACCCCTTGATAAAAACTTCGCTCGAATCCTCTATAAAGCCTCTACCTCTACTCGCCCAGCTGAGTAGATGAGCTGCACTCAAGGTTTAAGCATACGCTCGCAAAGTCGAGTAGACAAGAGCATTAGACGGCCTCTACTCTAGCTGAGTAGACGAGCGCCTTTGGTCTTAGCCTCTGCTGAGCAGATGAGCGCATAGACCCATGCCTCTACTCTAGCTTAGTAGACGAGCGCCTTTGGTTTTAGCCTCTGCTCAGTAGACGAGCGCACAGACCCATGCCTCGGCTCTAGCTTAGTAGACGAGTGCCTTTAGTCTTAGCCTCTGCCGAGCAGACGAGCGCACAGACCCATGCCTCTGTTCTAACTGAGTAGACGAGCGCCTTTGGTCTTAGCCTCTACTAAGCAGACGAGCGAACAAACCCATGCTTCTACTCTAGCTGAGTAGACGAATGCCTTTGGTCTTAGCCTCTGCCAAGCAGACGAGCACACAGACCCATGCCTCTACTCTAGCTGAGTAGACAAGCGCCTTTGGTCTTAGCCTCTACCGAGCAGATAAGCGCACAGACCCATGCCTCTACTCTAGCTGAGTAGACGAGCGCCTTTGGTCTTAGCCTCTGCCGAGCAGATGAGCGCACAGACCCATGCCTCTACTCTAGCTGAGTAGACAAGCGCCTTTAGTCTTAGCCTCTGCCGAGCAGACGAGCGCACAGACCCATGCCTCTACTCTAGCTGAGTAGACGAGCGCCTTTAGTCTTAGCCTCTACCGAGCAGACGAGAGCACAGACCCATGCCTCTACTCTAGCTGAGTAGACGAGCGCCTTTAGTCTAGCTGAGTAGATAAGTGCCTTTGGTCTTAGCCTTTACTCTAACTGAGTAGACGAGCGCCTTTGGTCTTAGCCTCTGCCGAGCAGACGAGCGCACAGACCCATTCCTCTACTCTAGCTGAGTAAACGAACGCCTTTGGTCTTAGCCTCTGCCAAGCAGACGAGCGCACAGACCCATGCTTCTACTCTAGCTGAGTAGACAAGCATATTTAGTCTTAGCCTCTGCAGAGCAGACGAGCGCACAGACCCATGCCTCTACTCTAGCTGAGTAGACGAGTGCCTTTGGTCTTAGCCTCTGCCAAGCAGAAGAGCGCACAGACCCATGCCTCTACTCTAGCTGAGTAGACGAGCGTATTTAGTCTTAGCTTCTGTCGAGCAGACGAGCGCACAGACCCATGCCTCTAATCTAGTCGAGTAGACGAGCGCATTTGGTCTCAGCCTCTGCCAAGCCGACGAGCTCACAGACCCATGCCTCTGCTTTAACAGAGTAGACGAGCGCATTTGGTCTTAGCCTCTTCCGAGCAAACGAACACATTAAGACCAATGCCTTTGCTCTAACTGAGTAAAAAAGCTCCATGATGGCCTCTGCTCGGCCAGGCCAAGTTGACGAGCCCCAATAAAGGCCTCTGCTAAGCTAGGCCGAGTAGACGGGCCCCTATGAAGGCCTCTACTAGGCCAGACCGAGTAGACGAGCCCTTTACCAGAGGGAAACTTTTCCACCAGCTGAGTAGACGATCTCCATTTGAGGTCTAAGCCTCTGCTCGCAAAGCCGAGCAGACGAACTAATTAGACGCTTTTCCCTCTACTTGCCCAACCAAGTAGACGAACTCTATTTAAGGTCTAAGCCTCTGCTCGCAGAGCCGAGCAGACAAGCACATTAGACTCCTAATACCTCTACTCCCTCAGTCGAGTAAAACGACCTTTTTTGGGTCAGCCTCTGCTCGCCAGCCGAGCACATTAGACCCCTAATGTCTCTACTCGCTCAGCTGAGTAGATGAGCTTTTTTAGGTCAAAGCCTCTGCCGCTAAGTGGAGCAGATGAGCACATTTAGACCCCCAAAGCCTCTGCTCGTCTGGCCAGCATACGAGCACTTTAAAGCCTCAGTCTCGCTGCTTGCCGAGCCGAGAAGACGAACACATTAGAGCCTCAAACCCCTGCTTGCCAGGCCGAGCAGACGAGCATATTAGAGTCTCTATCTACTCTCCTAGCCGATTAGACGAGCTCCTTTAGAGTAAGCCTCTGCTCGCTAGGCCAAGTAGACGAACAGAAGTATGCTTCTACTCGACCAAGTAGAGTAAACAAGCCATGAAGGCCTCTACTCGACCAAGATGAGCAGACGAGCCCGTCTAAGCTTGTATTTCCGCTGGCCAAGGAGACAAGCCCGCCTTTGCTAAACCAAAAGTTTCTCCACTCTACTAATGAGTTAAATATATCACCTTTGGTTAAATTCCCAACGCGGAGCATCCCTTAATAAGGTCCAAAATTTGATGCTAAGTCAATTATCTTGCTTCCACATTCTTTCTCAAAAGGAACATGGAATGAGGGGCAAATGATATGGGTAAAAATATACACCTGTGAGAGAGCTACACGTGTCGCCACCAGAGAGGTCTGAAACTGCCCCGTGACTCTTGAAGAGGTGGGAAGTGGCATTTACCCACTCTCCCATTATGGGTAATAACTACCTATCAATTTTGTTAACTCTCCATAAAAGTTAGTAACTCCCCATTTAAGGGACGGAACAGACCCTTTAATACTTTCCTATAAAATGGAAGTGAAAATGAGGAAGATGGTCAGTTCGGACGATCTAAGTTATTTTCAGATACTCACTCAAAAATGCTTACTGACTTAAGCATCGGAGACTCTCTGCCGGGATCCCCTCCGGGGTCCCGGCGCGTCACCGTTTGCTCGTGTTGTGCTTTACAGGTCTGCTCGCGTGCTCGTTTGGTCCCAACCGACGTTCGTTCGGTCCCAACCGACGCTCGTTCGGTCCCGGTCAATTTTTGGCCACAACATAAACAATAATTAGACTCAACTAATTAAGTAATTGTCAAATCAAGTAATAGTAAAAATTACGTGTATGACTAGTTTCTTCGGGTTCGAATCATGCACTATATAAACTACGAATTTTGACAGTGGACATCGTCAGGATTAATGAACATGAATTTAAGATTTATATTTATCCGCAAAAACATTAAGAAATTCCAAAAAAAAAACTGATCCCTCTTGACCCACAACAACAAAGTTAAGTAAATACTATTATTCCATCAAAACAATTTACTCCATAGACCCCGAAAATATAGGAGATTCGGAAAAGTCGATAACATAACTTCCTGGTTCAAAGCTTTTATTGCTATATATATGGCCATTTCGTACACGTCAAGTCAACACTTAGCTTCCTTATATGAGTCTCAAATGGCTTTGTATTTTCTAAACATGCGTGGTCTCGATCATTAGTTGTACCTATTCCTCTGTTTTCTGGTGGAGTCTATGATGAATTTGTGAGGCTTGGATCACTCGAATCACAAGTTGATGTTCTGCAACGGGTTTGTGGAGGCACCGTGGCCAAGTGACACGGCGCCGGTTGCTGAGTTTGAGCCCAAGATCGTCTATGGTGATGATGGTTTCGTTCTCGAAGACGTTCCTCATGTTACTGACTACCTTCATGAACTTCCTGTACGATCTTATCTCTCTGTATATTTGTGTGTGTGTGTGTGTGTGTGTGTGTTTGTCTTGGCCTTTGATTTTTACCCTTGATGTTAAACTGTTGCGCTAGATTAAGACAATGACTAACTGGATTACGTCGAGGAAATCCCAAGCGAAGCTTGATTTTATTAAAGCCCGAGCACAACTGCACTCGTATTCTACTCATATCTGACGATTAAATTGGATGTTTAAGTAGCTAATTATTGATTAGGCACATGGTCAGTGGAATCCGATTCTTATGGCTGCATTAATCCAATGAACTCTTCGTGGAAGTCCATAGTTGGATTCATGCCAGTCGTCTAGAGAATGAATGTTTTCTCTGGAGCTCATATCCTAGTTCTCATGTCCTATGTTTGTCGCAGACCTATGCCAACCCGTTACAAGGCCATCCTGCGTATTCTGTTGTAGGGTAAGTTGATTGTGTTTTCAGATTGACGCATTTCTTTTTAGACGAAATCTACGCCGAATGTCACCAAAAAAGGTTAATTGTTAACAGGCAGTACTTTGTCCGCGATGATGACGCTGTTGCCAAGAAGGTTAGATCCTTTCATCCTCTTCCTCTTTGCATTCTCAAGCTTTACATGTCAGGAAAAGGCAACTTTATATATGCGAGTGGTTGCACTCTCTATAAGTAGTTAGTACAGTGAAATTAATTCGCAAGAGGCGGTAACCGATGATAAATTCATTGGATACGACCAAGCCAGGCTGGGTTCAGATCTTCAACAATCCATCTTCAGCAATTACTCATAGAATAGAACTGATAGATGACCGCTATTTGTCATTACTCCTGTAGCTTCATCCTGTCTTTGTAGGTCATAGTTCACAATGGCAGTCCAAGGGGGACACATTTTCGACGTGCTGGACCCCGTCAAAGGGTAAGGTCTTCATGTCTTCCATGCGTGCTATTACGATGAGGAGGCATCCATGGTTGAGGTTTACAGATGCTGCTGTTTTTGTTTGCTTCATCAGGTGTACTTTGAATCTGAAGAGGTTAAGGCGTGCATCGTAACATGTGGGAGCTTATGTCCTGGTATCAACACAGTGATTAGGGAAATAGTATGCGGCTTATACAACATGTATGGCGTAAAGAGAGTCTTGGGAATACATGTAAGTCAATCCTTCATTACCCGTGAATCAAAATGTTGCAAGCAGTGTATTTTGATTGCCTGCAATGATATCGGCTCAAAGAGCAAAGCTACTCTAATGTTTCTCTCTGTTGCATATAGGAGTAAGTGATCTCGCAGCATATATATATTTGATTAGCACTTCTCTCCAAGTTCTTAATACCTCCGTCTTTCATTGATGTGTTTCTACGCCTTTTCAGTTTTGTGAACTTGGTTCACTTCTTTGTGTTATCAGTGTTATTAGGGGTGGCAATTAAGACCCAAGCTCATATACCCATCCAAATCCGTCCACTTAAAATTCACTCAAACCCACTCATTTCATAATCGGGTCATAAATAGGTCATTTGTTTTGCAAGACAATTACTCACGAGTTTAAGCGGGTTGACCGCATAAACACAATCTCTCGCAGAGACACGCTCACAGTTATTACACCACAAACAAGAGTATGGCTGAAGTACACTATATTCCATCCCTTAAAGAAGCATGGCTAAACTGCCACAGCTGATGACGCGCGCTCCTCGAGCTCGTACGGCCTCTCAAAACTGTCACGACATTCCTCCCAGTCATCGTCGGCCATCGCCTGCATCTCACTCGCTACTCGCCAACCATGGATTAGGCGGGCAAAGTCTCACGTATTTGCCTCGTTTCTGATTGGGTCAGGGCGCGGTCTTTGAGGTGTTTCTCAAATTGGTCGAGTTATAGGGCTTCGAGGTTTGCAGGGTGGGTAATGAAATCATTTGGAAGTCGGGAAGGGGGGAGGTAGAGGTGGAGCAATGGAGGGAGAGTGAGGCGTCTAATGGTTCGTGGAGCGAAATGCGAGTTCCTCATATTTGATGGCTCAGAATGCAGCCAGCTCGCATCGGTGCTCAATGGTTGGGGTGTGGAGGTCGATTGCGGTGACGACGTCGTTGGTTGTTAATGGTTGTTGGGTCATGGTAGCGGGGGTTGGGCGTACGTGGCTGTTGGGTCATGGTACCGGTGGTTGGTTGTTGGGGGAGCACAGTTGAGTTTTATACTAAGGCTTCTAGTTAATGGGTCATATTGAGGTAATGGGCTAAACCAGCTCTTTTATCAATTGACCCAATTAACCAGCAAATAAATAGGTCTAATGGGCCAGCCATCCATTTTACGCAAACTCATTTAAACCAAACCCGAGTCCAGCCCCCACCCATTTTGCTAGGCCTAAGTGTTATTTAGTTAGAAGTGCAACTCGGATGGGATGGGTTGGGTTTAGTTTGTACCCAAACCAAGAAAAGTCATGCTTTAAAAACCCAGTGAGCATGAACCCAAAAAAGTTCAATTAGTTGGGTTGGGTTAAGTTGAGTTGAGTGGGTATAATGGAGCGGTGGTGGCAAGTGATGGCTGTCGGCGTCGGTGGCAGCATGGGTAGATAGTGGTGGCTGCTAGTGTTAGAGGTGGCATATGCCGGCGGTGGCAACTATCAGCAGTGCCGGTGGCGATTGCCAGCGATGGTGGCGATTGTTGTGGTGGTGCATGGCGGCGGCGACAGAGGTTATAGCTGCTGGCCTTGGTGGCAGTTGCCAGCGATGCAACCACAATGTTGTGTTAAAGGCAAAGGATTACTCAAACTCACATACTTACAAATATGAGAGGACATGGAGAAATCTTGAAGAGAACATAGAATAGCACTTTAATTTGATCTCAGACTTCGTACATTTCCACCAATAACACACATCTAAATGACTCACTAACATGTCACACTAATCGCCACCCTAAACAATTATATCAGCTTATTTTCCAATACCCCACCCCCCTTAACTTGATTTATGTCTCCAAACATCATCCATATTTGAGGGGCTCGTTGAGCGCCAATAATGGTCTTTATCTCCGATTCCGTCAACAACAACAATCTTCTTTGACATTTCTTTTGACGTGTATTGCATGTGGATCATCTTTATATTGCACCTCTGACATTTTATCATCACTTGTGTGCATACTGGATCTGAAATATCATTTGGGACATTTTTTGCAATTCATCTGGATCAAAGAACGTCTCCATGTTCACCAGACATGTGTCACTCAACAAATTCTTCATGTTAAGTTGAGAATAATATTTTTTACTTTTCACAAAATTACTTTCCTTGACACACATGTAACAAACTTGTCATAATAGTTTTCATTGGCATAGTTTGCCAGAAATTTTCTTATCTGATAACATTTTAATTTTCCCAACCACATGAAAAGTGTCAATTACTTCTTTAAATTGTGGCTCTTTTTTGTGAAAATGATTTAAACACAGTTTCTTCTTTTGCATAAAAATTAAATGTTATACCTGAGGTGTTCACCTCTTGACCACCATGAGTTTTTACCTCTTTGTCAATGCTCTCTTCTTCTTCAATTTGGAGCATTGTCATCACCAATGGTTTTCACACTCTGCTCCATATTTTCAAATGCCTCTTCTCCATTTGTCAACATTCGTCATCATTAATTGGCTTCAAAAGCCTTGAACTTTTCTTCATCCTTTATCTCCTCTGTTTCTTCAGCTGTAGGTAACGTGAACTCGTTTTTATCCTCCATTGGGGTTTCTTTCTCAAGGCTTTCACAATCTTCATATGTCAACTCATCCTTATCCCAGTTCTGTACACAATACATCTTGGATAAGAAGTCAAGTCTACAGTTGGAAGTAACGACCTCGATCATTTGCCAAACTTCACTTGGACATCTTTGATCTCTAATGTGCATCCATATCACTGTATAGACGACCTTCTTCAATACTCAGAGTGCCTTTTCTTTCTTCTTTTTTTAAACTCCTTTAGACAGCTATTATGTAGTTTTTCACTGATCATACCAGTAGAGATAGAATGGAAGGACACTCCTCATTCTCAAATAAATTGAGAAGATCAATTTTTCACACCAAATATCCATTTTGGTTGTATTCTTTTTACAATTGTAGTGACTAAAATATAAAAGCCACAACATCCACTAGGACCATAGTGGCTCTGAAACCACTTTGTTGAGACAAATGGTCTATCAAACTCATGCACTCATAAATATAAGAAAGACATAGAGAGATCTTAAAGAGAATATACAATAACACTTAAATTTTATCTCATCCTTCCTACACTTGTACGAAAAATACACATCTTCATGACCCACTAACGTGTCACACTAATCACCATTCTAAGAAACTAAATCAAGTCTAACATGGTGGCGGCTGGTAAGTAGTGGTTTAAAATATGAATTTTTATCCAAATGAGTTTTAGAAGCCCAATCCAAGATAAAACACTATAATTTATAATTAATTGAATTGAGTTTAATAAAACTCATAATTTTTGGAGTTGGATCGGTTAAACCCATAAAAATCCAATTTTAGTTGCAGCCCTCCATTTATTGAAATTGTCCAGGTTTGAATTCACACGGGTTGCCAAATCACTACAATCACTTCTTTACTTGTAGTCCAATGGCATCACAAAATAATCACTTTGGTGGACATGTAGGGTGGATACAAAGGCTTCCATTCTCGAAATACAATCTCTTTAACACCCAAGGTTGTGAATGATATCCATAAACGTGGTGGAACAGTACTTGAGACATCAAGAGGTGGTCATAATGCCAGAAGGATCGTTGACAGCATTCAGGACCGGGGAATCAACCAGGTTCAGATACAAAATACTTATTTCTGAGGAAGGATTCATCATACTCCTTTTAACTAAGAACCTTATATTGTCGTCTGGTAATTTGCGTTGCCTGCTATGTACTAGGTTTATATAATTGGAGGAGATGAAACTCATAAGGGGGCATCTGAAATCTTTCAGGTACTTTTGCTACAGCACAAGTGGATTACTTTAGTCTTTAGTTTCCCATTGTCTGGGACTTAACTTTGTCATATGATTTTCTTTTCAGTATTACGGATCATACAAAGTATATGGTCATAGTAAATATTATCAAATGCTTTGACAACATTCTTATTGGCTGTGTTGCAGGAAATTAGAAGGCGCGGTCTCAAAGTTTCAGTTGCTGGAATTCCTAGGAGTCTCGATAACGACATTCCGGTACTCCTCGCAAGGGCTGAATATCGCTAAATATCGCTAATTTTGCTATATACCCTGATCACAATGCAAAAAGGAACTTTACACACTAACCGATTTTCTACCCTCCAATCATTTCTTCTTCCTTGCAGGTTATTGACAGATCCTTTGGCTTTGATACTGCTGTTGAGGAAGCTCAACGTGCCATAAATTCAGCCCATGCTGAAGCTGAGAGTTCCGTGAATGGTATTGGTGTCGTGAAGTTAATGGGTCGCCAGAGTGGTAATTAAGCTTCACACTAGCTACTATTTAGTTTGCTTTTTTGTTTATGACTTTACAATCATTAATCAGAGGTAGGTGGAACTGAAAACCTATATACCCTTCAATCATGTGTAAGTTCTTCCAATCCTTAGCGAGATTTCTTTATAGTAATTGAACTGTCTGTTGTTGTGAGTGAACTTAGATGACCAGTTCGGTTCTGTTATTTACGTCGTTGCAGGGTTTATTGCGATGTATGCTTCTCTTGCCAGCCGAGATGTAGACTGCTGCTTGATCCCAGAGTCACCTTTCTACCTTGAAGGACCTGGTGGACTTTTTGAATATATAGGGAAACAACTCATAGAGAATGGGCACGTGGTTATTGTCATAGCTGAAGGAGCAGGGAGGGAGCTTCACTGTAAGGATGCACAATTCGTCAATAGGCAGGTTGATTCTAGGATTTCAGAAGATGTTGGGTTTTGGATGTCTGCTAAGATCAAGGTATACTTTATGATGCAAATTCTTATTTGTATGCACTCTCTGATGCATCCAGGTTTTAAGTTATTACTGTCAAATCGTGAACCTATTCTCATAAACATCTAATCCCATAATCTAAATATTTTGTAAAAGCAAATTCGCAGATTACCTTGTGATTTGTTGTGTGACTTTTGTTTACTTGTTTCAAAAGACATTCAATCAAAGGGTGTAGACGCAGTTCCTTCCTTATATGACACTAATTATTGCACTTAATAGAAAAATGTACAAAACTTTAACCTGGTATAAGTTTTCAGGATTATTTCAACAGACAGAATAAGATGGGGATCAGCCTGAAATACATAGGTTTGTTCTGTGCATTTACTCTAATGTTTGGCAAGGAAAGAAGGAAGTCGTTTGCCTAATCAATAATTTCTCACTTTCCTTCGGCAGATCCTACATACATGATCGGAGCTATCCCGTGTAATGCTGCTGACAGTGTCTACTGCACACTTCTCGCTCATAATGCCGTTCATGGAGCAATGGCTGGGTACACAGGCTTCACTGTTGGGCCTGTCAATGGCCGACATGCTTACATACCCTTGAACGTGAGTCCTTTAATTTGATAACAAATCTGATAGGTATGCTGAATATCAATGATTTAGGCTTGTACCCCTCCCAATCCCTTTCTAGAGTCCTCGTTAAGAATTTCTACTGACACAATCATAACACCAAGTATATTGCAGCAATTGCGTGGCAATTGCAGTGACAATGAAAAGGTAGGTGAGGGTGAGCAATTGTAAATACATTTATGTGCCAATTCTTTGTTGTTTGTTTCTTTGGCAAAGTCATTTTTCAGTTTAAAATGCATGGGAATTGTAGATATTTCATGTGTTCTGTCATTTTTTTTTGCCTTCATCATTATTATCTTTGATATATTCATGAACTTGCTGATGATTTATCAATTTAAGCAAGGTAGAGATTCAATGCATTTTAACCTTCCTATGATCACATGAACTTAACATTCAACATACGTTCTCTTAATCTCTCCCCCTCTTCCTCTCAGCACCATTTAGCTATGGCCTGATGCGGTAATGCAAATTGTGTGCCTACATCTTAACATTCTTGGCACATGATATGACGGGCTACTTACTACTTTTGATTGTGCAGCGAATCCTTGAGAAACAGAACAAAGTTGTGATAATGGATAAGATGTGGGCTAGGCTCGTGTCTTCAACCAATCAGCCAAGCTTCTTGTGGCCAGAAGATGTAGTCGGCAAAGGAAATGAAAAAACCACCTACTCAGTTGTTTGATGATGGCTTTCTAGACGATAAATTTCTCACCAAACAGATAGTCGGGTGATGAGACGTGAGAGTTTTCTTCTCTACTTCTATTACTTTGTCATTTAATTTATTCTGTCTGGCCGAGTGATGAAATTAATATCGAAGTCTCTTTTGATCAACTGCTGCTTTGGTGATACGCTTCACCTACATAGATTATTATTCTAGTTTCTTCTAATAGTCATAACATTCAATATATAGCACCCTTGTGTAAAACCATATAAACGCAAGTACAAGAAGATTGTGTATGGGTCATTACTATTGTGTTACGGTGATTCCACAGATCATCGATCTACTGCAGACTTATGTATCATTTTGGATGATTCACTTATGTTTTGCGTACCAAGGAGCAATATCTCACTGCCCATTGTAACACTAATATGAGTATTGCGTTCTTGCGGATGCTACTCACGAGCTTATTGGGCTTCGTTAACTTCTTGAAGATGTGGGGATATGTCTATCAATAGCGACTACTTTTAGCTGTGCTAATCACAGTGCTATTGAGATTGGTTATGATGATCATTTTCATGATTGTACCAAGCACATAAAAATTGATTGTCGTACTGTAGCATATAGGAGAGATGCTCCTTAATTGAACTTCCATGGCCACAATTATCAAGCAATTGAGCTGGTAAGAGAAGAACATAAATTAAGATGGAAATGAAAGTTTTATTACGGGGATGGAGACGAGTAGAGAGAGAGAGGATTTCAAATTCTAGATTCACAGATTACATCTCTCACTTCTCTTGCCTCGCGCATATATGCACTAACAGAATTTCAAATGAAAATTCAAATAGGGGTTTTGGCTCTAGCGCCAAAACTAGCTGCTACAAATGTTGTTAAAACATCATTTAACTGATTTTAAAAATAAACCAGATAGTGTTGTGTGACTTTGGCGCAATTTCTATTAAACTCCCCCGTTGGTAGTTGGAACTTCCTCCTCCTTGTTGACTGCAGGTCTCATTCTCATTTGATGCAAATTTTGACTGTCTTCTGCTTCTTTTGAGCTTCACTTGCCACATCTGCAGCTCGATCATCTTCCCTATTCCTTTCTTGTGCATGTTCCTCTGTTCCAAGTCTTGGGGACATGACAATCCCTTCCTTTTATCAAACCCTTGTCCCCAAGGGTCCCAATTATAAAACCTTGTTTTCATAACATCCCAATCTTCCCATGTTTCCTCTCCTTAGTTGGCATTGGACCATTTTACCAAAATTTGTGATGTTGCCACGTTGCTCCTTTTTACAATCCTGTGATCCATGATTGCCATTGTTCCCATTAAAAAATGGCCTTCACTTCCAATGGGTGGTAATGTTGGTGAAGGAGTAATATGCTATCCAACTTGTTTCTTCAGTAAGAAGACATGAAACACTGGATGCACTGAGCTATGATCAGGGAGCTGCAATTTGTATGCCACCTGCCCAATCTTCCGTAAAACTTAATAAGGGCCATAAAACTTTGGAGATAACTTGAGATTCTTCCTTAAGGTTAGGGAGGTTTCCCTATAAGGTTGTAATCTCAAATACACTCAATCTCCTACCTTAAATGATCTTTCTGTGCGATGAAGGTTTGCATACTGTTGCATTCTAGCTTGAGCCAAGGTCAAGTGGTCCTTAAGTAGGTGCAATACCTTGTTCCTCCCCTTTAAGTAGCTATCCAAATCTTCCAAGTTAGCGGACTCAGGGGTAGTTAACCTAAGGATCCTTGGTTTGTAACCATAAACTGCTTCAAAGGGTGTCATTTTGATGGCAAATTAGAAACTGGTGTTTTATCGGTATTCAGCCAAAGATAGCCACTTAGCCCAATGATGGGGCATATCACTATACATTTTCTTCAACAGATTGGTGAAGGGTTTGCTAATGAAACCGTAGTGTTTTACGAACTTCCTATAGTACCTAGTCAAGCCAAGGAATCCTCTCAAATCCTTAAGAGTCTTGGGAGTAGGCTAGTCTAGCATGGTTGCCACCTTGCTTGGGTCTGTAAAGACTTCTAGCCCAGTGATTAGGTGTCAAAGATACTCCACCTGTTTCTAAGCAAAAACACATTTGCTTTGCTTGGCACATAAAGTGTTAGTTCTTAACACATGTAATACAATCTTCAAATGCTCTGAGTGGGACTCCAATTCTTGAGTGTAGATCAGTATATCCTCATAAAAGACTAACACAAACTTCCTCAAATATTGATGGAAGACAGTGTTCATGAACAGCTGAAATATTGTAGATGCATTTGTGAGACCAAAAGGCATTACTCTAAACTCATAATTCCCAGCATATGTTCTAATTGCAGTCTTGTGTAGGTCTTCTTTAACCACCCTTATTTGATGATACCTACTCAGGTTCAATTTAGTGAAAATATGTGAACCATATAGCTCATCAAGCAAATAAACAATTACAGGAATGGGGTATTTATGTTTAAAGGTAAGCTTATTAAGCTCTCTGTAATCTACATAGAGTCTCCAATTTTCATCCTTCTTTTTAACTAACAAAACAGGTGATGCAAATGGTGAGCTACTGTGCTGAATGATACCTGTCTATAGCAACTTTGAGATGACCTTCTCAATCTCATTCTTTTGTACAAAGGAAACCCTGTATGGTCTTAGATTCGCAGGCTTTACTCCTTCAACAAGTCTGATGTGGTGATCTTGACTTCTCTGAGGTGGCAGTCCTTTAGGTTCTTCAAAAATATCTTGGTATTCCTGTAACAAGCCTTGGACTTCAATGGGAATGTTGATGTCCATAGGTTGTAACGTGACAGCATATATCTATCCAAACAGGGATTCAACATTACTCTTGATTAGCTTGTGTATAGCTTGGGCTGTGATCATTTTGATAGTTGTTCCCTTGAACTCCCCACCTTTCAAAATAACCAGTTTGCCTTGATGCTTGAAGGAAATATGGTTGCTATCAAAATTAAAATTTACACTGCCGAGCTTCCTCAACCACACCATACCCAATACACAATCACATCCTCCTAGGGGCAATATTCTCATATTAGACACAAAGTCTTGGGACCCCATTCTCCATTTGTTGAAGTCCTTACACATAATATTAGTTTTTAGTCTTGCTCTATTAGCTACTGCAACTGTAAGGGGAGTGGTACTTTCTAATACACACCCTAATTTCTCAGCAGATTTAGGATTAAGAAAGTTATCTGTTGAGCCTGTATCAATTAGTATGTTGAATACCTTGCCTCATACTTGTCCAAGAATTCTAATAGTTTTATGAGTGTTGTTTCCAGCCGGTGCATGTACACTAATCTCAAGCTCTAAATCAGTTCTTCTGGTAGTATGGGGGATATTCCCTTGATTGCATGTTCAGGGGACTCATCTATGGAATCAGTTTTATCCTTTTCTTCTACTATAATCATAACAATGGACTTCATAGGGCAAACACTCTTATGCCTAGGCTCAAAGCTTGCCCCACATTTGAAGCAAAGGCCTTGAGTGACTTTCCTCTGGTGTTCTTCAATGGACAGTAGTTTAGTTGGTTAGTTTTGAGGGGTGGTTTGGGTGGTGGTGTGGGTAGTAGTCCTTTTTATGGGTTAGGATGGTAATTGTTTGTGGTATGGCTTGTAATGGGGTTAGTTTCAAAATGGAAGGGCTTAACGGAGTCTTAGAAGAATTGTTCAAGGGGCTAGGTCTAAGAATTGGGGAATTAGGCTTAATAATGGCGTGGTGCTGGCTAGAAATAATGGTAGAGATTTGCATAGGCCTGTGACTTTTGAGCAAGCTTTGTATAGCAATTTCCTCCTTTCAGGCTATATGTATAGCCTTGGAGAGTGAATCAACTTCAAATTGCTCAACTCTACTCTTGATTTCAGGTTTAAGGCCTCCAATAAAGCTCACACAGAAATAGCTTTCATCTAGGTAGTCAAACTCTTGGACCATTTGTACCCTTATTGACTCAAACCTATTACAGTAATCATCCACAGATCTTGTTTGCACTAGTTTGTTGAAGTCACCAATTACATTAATCCCATTGGTTAGTGAGAATCTGGCATATAGATCTTTTATGAACTGGTCCCAACTTACTCTCCCCAAAGGTTTAATATATACAACATACCAACACTCAACCTGTGCATCAAAATGCACTGATGCATATGAAACCTTATAATCATCGTGAATAAGGCAAAATTCAAAGTATTGCTCATCTCTCCTAACCCATCCCTTGGGGTTTTCTCCATTAAATCTAGGAAAAGTCAACTTTGGGAATTTAGGCATTGGATTACCTGTTGGTGGTGGATTAACAGTTTGCTAGTGTATATAATCAATTCTCTGATTCCGGTTACTAGATTCACCTTTTTTGTGATGGATCTGGAATGAATTTCTTCCTTGGCCTTGATTTGAGCTATCAAATTTTCCAACTCAAATTTGAGCTCCGATACTAATTGATAAACAGCTGAACCACTCCTTTGGAGATCACCAATTGATGCCTCAATGAAGCTCATCCTGATATCATAGGTAGCCAACCTATGATCCATAACCTCCTGGGCTTTATGAATGCCAACATCAGTGGATTGGTTGTTTTTGACTGGTCTAGGCATGTTTGTTCTAGTTGATGTGAGGAAGAGAGTGAAAGTAGATGGAAATTTAAATGAACAGCGTACTAGCACAGGCCTCAACGAAGAGGTTCTGATACCAGTTGTAGCATATCAAGAGAGATGCTACTTAAGTGAACTTCCATGGCCACAATTATCAAGCAATTGAACTGGTAAGAGAAGAACAGAAATTGAAAGGGAAATGAAATTTTTATTACGGAGACGAAGAGGAGTATGTAGAGAGAGAGAAAGAGAGGATTTCAAATTCTGGATTCACAGATTACATGCCTCACTTCTCTTGCCTCATGTATATATGCACTAATAGAATTTCAAATGAAAATTCAAACAGGAGTTTTGGCTCTAGCGTCAAAACCAGCTACTACAAATGTCGCTAAAACATCATTTAACTGAATTTAAAAATGAACCAAATGGTGTCGTGTGACTTTGGCGCAATTTCTGTTAAACTCCTACGTTGGTAGTTGGAACTTCCTCCTCCCTGTTCATTCTCGATCGTTTGATGCAAATTTTGGCTATCTTTTACTTCTTTTGATCTTCACTTGCCACGTCTGCGGCTCGATCATCTTCCACATTCCTTTCTTGTGCATGTTCCTCTGTTGCAAGTCCTGGGGATAGATGTGTCAAGTGGGCCGGGCTTGGGCCGGCCCAGCCCAAGCCCATCGGGCCTCCAGCAAATCGAGCCTGGGCCGGGCCAGGCCTGGTTATGGGGATATTTGGTCCCGGTCCAAGCCCAGGCCCTAGGCCCAACATTTAGGGCCGGGCTTGGGCCGGGCCCGGGCCCAAAATATTTTTTTTAATTTTTTTTGGCATTTTCTTGTTATTCAAGGTAAGGGTTTTAATTATGGTAATTTGTTGTTATTGTTTAAGCAAATTGTACTCTAGGCATGTCCAATATTCATAATTTAACGAACCTAATCTTTATCTTTTTATTTCATTATAAATCATATACATTGAAGATAAATGTGTTTATAGGCCCTCCTCCTTTTATCCGGGCTTGGGACCGGCTGCTTGTAAACAAACAGGCGAAGTTACCTATTTTTTTATATATACGGAAAAATATCTATCTTGCTTGTAAAAACTTATTATATATATTATATATATATATATATATATATATATATATATATATATATATGAAAAATATATATTTTGTGAGAAATTTTATTCTTAAAACTTAAGAGAAGGAAAATAAAAAGAAATTACCTAATCATCCGGAAGTACTTCAATATCCGAGTCACTGCTCTTCCTATCATCAATCGGTTTATCTTGCTCGCGGTATTTCGCATCAAGATAATCCTTCCAACATACACATAGCTCGAGCGACTCGGGGTTAAGACGACTCCTCCTGTCATCCAAAACCCTCCCGCTCGCTGAAAATGCCGACTCTGAAGCAACCGTGGAGGCTTGCACTGGCAGTACATCCCGTGCAATTTGGGATAAAGTTTTATACATGTTTTGATTTTGTTTCCAAAAATTTAACAAATTAAAATTAACCTGTTCTTGCATTGATAAATCAGAATAATGATCAGTATTTGAATATACACCAATCTCATTAAAAGAGGAAAAAGTAGACGAACCTGCCGAATTAGAAGTACCTTCACCTGGTAGTTGTCTTGCTACTAGATGTTCAAAGCCCTTAAGGTATGGCGCATAATACCTCTCAGCAGTCGATGATGAAGCTCGCCCGCGCACGTCAGCAGAATTACGATAGAGGTTGAACAGTTCCTCAAATGTCTTGCTCACTTTCGCTGTGAGTGCGGTTGTATCCTCTACTGGGTAGCACATTAATTTCGATATCTCTTGTATCGAGACGTTCACGCCATGCAACTTTAACCTAGGATCTAAACAAGTAGCCACAGCAAAAATAACAGGCAGTTCACTCCAATATTTATTAAACTTTTTATCCATCACTTTTACTATTTCCTTAAAGGGTCCTATATATCTCCATTTTGTTAACATTGTAGCCATCTTGAGAATTTCTATTACAGCGAGAGGAGAGGTGGGATAGTACGTACCAGACAATAAATTGGTAGACGTGTAAAATACCTCCAAAAATTCAGCTAGGTATGTGGCCATCTGCCATTCCTCTTGAGTTGGCAAGCCGGCTGGGAACTGGGTTAGTAGAAAATGCGTATAGACTTCTCTGTATGCCAGAATGTGTAAAAGCATATGGTATGTAGAGTTCCACCTGTGGACCACATCTGTAACTGCTCTCCTGCGAGGCATATTATATTCAACACACAACGTTTTAAATTGTTGTGTTCTCGGACTCGAACTATTAACATACGCTGTCATACCCCTCATTTTGACAAGAATATCTCCTGCAGCAGCTAAACCATCTTGAACAATTAAATTAATTATATGACAAACACAACGAACATGAAATAATTTACCATAAAGTACAGGTTTGAGGCTCTCCTTTAAAGCATCAACAGCAGCTGTATTGTTAGAAGCATTATCAAAACTAATACTCATAATCTTATCCTTTAATTTAAACGTGGTACATGCTTTTAATATAATAGTAGCAATGTTCATTCCATCATGCGGAAAAGGAAAGAGCTCGAAAGCGATGATTCTCTTGTGCATAATCCAATCTGCATCAATCCAATGGGCGGTCACACAAGTATAACTAACAAAAGTAAACGGAGATTGCCAAATATCAGAAGTAAGACTAACTTTACCGTCAAATTTATCGAAATAATCGATCAGGCGTGCTTTAGCAGCATTATACTGTCGGAGTGCATCGGATCTAGTTGTGTTTCTATGAACCTTTTTGTACAAAGGTTGAACGTATGTGTTCATATATCTAGAGTGCTTAGCATTATCGGCAAAAGAAAAGGCTTGTTCATCGTGAATAACAAATTCAGCGAGACCGTCTCTTTGCTCTCGCTGATTATAAACAAATAACTTACCGTCAAAAGATAACTGCGTTTGGGTAGGTTCGACGTGGCCTTGTCGAGGTGCACACTGAGGGTAATGCCTGTTAAGATGTCCATTACCACTACCAGACGAAAATAATTTAGCACAGTACTTACATCGAGCTTTTCGGATGCCGTCCACCGTAACTTCATCAAAATGATTCCAACACTCGGCTTTCTTTTTTTCCCCTTTTGGACTTCTGGCTCATTACCGGAGGCATTGCTCGGCCCTTCTTCATCATGACCAGGCATAGGGTTAAGATTATGCCACGGAGTAGTAGCTTCGCCAACCGAGCTGCGTCCTTGACTATAATGCGGGGGGTCTTGATCAGGCGTGTATTCAAAATCTGGAATGTTTTGATTGAACTCCCAATTGGCTTGGGTATCTATCATACAGCCTGTACTCATTCGTCCAGGAACGAATGGTTGTGGTGGTGCTTGGATTGGTGTTTGTGATGGCCGTGGTGCTGGCGCTCGTGCTGGTGGTGGTGGTGGTGTGTGATGATGATGATGTTTTTCGTGATGATGATCCACGCTTCAGTTTCTTCAATAATCCAGCCATATTTGACGCTAAATAAAATTAGTAAGAGTAACTAAATACACAAGTATAAGAGCAGTAATTAGTAATTAGAAATAACAATTAAAAGAATTAAAGAGTAACAAATGAATCACTGAGGGTAATTCGAAATTGGAGAGAGTTAGTAATTAAAAAAATTTAGTAATAGTAATTGATAAATATAAAAATTCACTAATTACTAATTATTAGACAAAAGAATTAGAGAGTAACAAATTAATAAGAGGAGTGGTTAGTAATTAAAATTTAGCAAGAGTAGTAATTAGTAAACAAGAGTAATAATAGCAAGAGTACTAATTAGTAAATAAGAGTAGTAATTAGCAAGAGTAGCAAAGCTTGTAGAAATGTAGAATGTTTATATAAGAGAGAGTAAGAAGATTGGTGTGAAAAATTAGAGAGAAATGGTGTGAATTTATAGATTTTTGAAACTTCACAAAAGACCAAAATACCCTTAAAACTATCCGTTTATAGTTGTTGGGGAGGGTAAGAGTGTAAAAACCTTAAAAGAGTTGAAAAAATAAACTTGGACCAAAATACCCCCCAAACTAGCCGTTATTTTGCTGTTGGGGGGTAAAAGTGGAATTTAGGGGAAAGGGGAATAAAGCCGTTGGGGGAAGGGGGGGGGAAATTAGATTTTCAAAAGTGAAGAAGGGGGCCAAAACCAGGCCAAACCCGGGCCGGGCCTGACCCGGGCCAAAACCGGGCTTTTTCCGAGCCGTTCTTCAGGCCGGGCCAAACCCGGGCTTTTTCCGGGCCGGGCTTTTTTCAGGAAAATTCAGGCCCAGGCCCTAAGCCCAAAATGGCCGGGCCAGACCGTTCATGTATGGGTCGGGCCTGGCCGGGCCAGAAGGGCCGGGCCGGGCTGCGGGCCGCCCGGCCCATTTGACTACTCTACCTTGGGACATGACAACTACCTGTAGCATCTCACTTGTCACACTGTTCAACTTCTTACAGCTTCATCTTCATGAAAAGACAATTGAAAGCAATGAAACAAGAAAATCATGTCATATAGTTATCAAGACACAGTCACGTGATTGAATGTAGTGAAGCTCTAAGAAGTCGGTTGCAATGAGTTTGACAGAAGCTACAAAAAGATCAACCAAAATTGATTCAGTCATTTTGTGGAACTAGTATTCAAGGAGATCGACTACGGGTAATACAGAAGGCAATAAGAGGCGTCCTGCTCCAACCCAAGTCGCCTCACTCACAGTTGCCCTATCTTCGATTTAACTCGTCCCACTGCATTTAGATCCAACCTACCTCATTTAACCCGATTTGCGGATCAACCGATTCACATTCAATTAACTACTTCATTCTGATTGGTAGCGCCGGTGAGCGAAGGTGGCTGTCGAAAGTAGATGGTAGTAAGCGACGGTGGCTATTGGAGTTAGATTGGTGGCAGCCCATCTGTAGCTGTCGGAGTTTGTTGGTACACAGCTGCCGGCGACTGCTGACATTCGCTAATAGTGGCAGCGGTTGAGGAAGGCGGACGATGGTGTTGCCAGCGGCGGGGGCTGTCAAGAATTGTCGATGACGACTGTCGAACAGCAAAGACTGTTTGCAACGGCTGTGGGGCGACTGTGATTACCGGCAGTGTCTGTGGTGGTTGCCAATTGCAGGATTTTGTGTGTGGTGTGTGTGTGTGTGTGTGTGTGTGTGTGAGAGAGAGAGAGAGAGAGAGAGAGAGAGAGAGAGAGATGAATACAGGTTAAGGTTTAGAAAATCTATCTGAGTTAAGTTGGAGATGGGAAAATATCCCCAATTGATTAGATCGACGTTCGCTTCAAATCCATTTAGGGCTTCCCCGAGTAAGTACTATGTGAGGCGGGGCGGCTCCAATCAGACTCCCAAATTGACATCCCTGAAAGGAAAGTCCATGGGAACCAGTACGTTGGGCGAAACATTAGAAGTGCTATTGAACTAGCACTCCACCATTGGTTCTAAATTCTTAGTAATAGCACAGAAATTGTTACAACATTCCAGGGACCTACCACTAATACCTGCAGTATATAGTGCATCGGTTAGTGATTAGGAAAGAATTGTCACCACTGATTAGGAAAGAAAGCTCAACGAATCGAATACATGCTGGGCCAGCAAACAGAAGCAACTGCAGTAGCTGAAATATTCAAGCAAATGAAATCCACCACTAATATGAGCCTGGCACCTAACCAATTCCCTTAGAGATTCTTTCGGACAGATCAGAAACAAGAGCATATTTGTTACTATCATAACAGGCAGTCATAAAACCTGCAAGAGTTACTCGATCTACATTCTGGTCCTTATCATATAGTTTATGGAAAAAGGATGCTGCAAGGTCCACTTTCCTCTCACTACAAAGCTTTCTGATCAAGGTGTTGACAGTCCGAATCCATAGCTTTTTGTCTAATCTGTCCAAGAGAACCATGGCTGTGGAAGACTCGTCTTTCTTGCAATACTCATAAGCTATTGTCAGTCGAGTAACTTCACAGGGGGCAAGTCCCTTGTCCAGCATCGCGTCGTAGAAAGATCGTGCCACATCCAGCTTGGATTCTTTGCAGAGCCCACTTATTAAAGCACCATAAGCGATACTATCAGGAGCACAACCATGTTCACCCATCCTATTGAATAACTTCTCAGCCACGGTGGCATTTCCATCCCTACAATATCCACAAATCATAGATGTATAAGTTTCCTTTGTGGGAACCAAGCCTAGCTTAATGGCATCATCAAACAGCCTCTCACTTTCCTGCATTTTGCTTTGCCTACAAAATGCAGCAATTAACGTGGTGTACGGATGTATAGCTGTAATCCCAGCTTTGATCATCTTACTAAAAAAGGCCAAAGCTTGTCTAGTGTCCACATGCTTGCAATTTTCTGTCATGAGAATGCTATATGTAACTGCATCAGCACGCACTCCACGATCGAATCCCCTTCGAAGCAGTTTACAGGCTTCTTCGACCCTTCCCTTCTTACAGAGCCCGTCAACGAATGCATTATATGGACCAATACTGGGAGTTAAGCCTTCCAATATATCCAACAATTCATAAGCACGGTCAAAGTTCCCCACCTTACAGTGTCCATTGATGAGGCTAGTGTAGGTGTTGTCATTAGGTAGCAATCCCTGTTCATGCATTCTGCTCAACAACATCTCTGCTCTATTCAGTTTTCCCTCTTTACAGTACCCAGTTATCATAGAAGTGTACGTATGCACATTCGGTTTGTAGTTATCACTCCTAACAAGTTTAAGGAAAAGCCTAAATGCCTTATCCGTCCACCCCTTCTTACACATACCATCGATTAACGCTGTATGCGTATATACATTTGGTTTCCAACCTTTACCAACCATTTCCTCCAACATCTCAAAAGCTTGCTTGATACTACCCCTCTTGCACAACCCATCTATCAAACAAGTAAAGTTAATCACATTTGGAGTCAATCCCATCTCAACCCACTTCTTAAACAACCACAAAGCCCTGTTCCCACAACCTTTCTCACAGAACGCACTAATCACCATCGTACATGTCGTGTTGTCCACAACAAACCCTCTCTCCAACATCGTGCTCAACCATCTATCCGTCTCAGAAACCCGACCCATTCTACAATAGGCAACAACCATCAGCTTAAAACTGCAACAATCAGGAGACACACCTCTCTGACACATTTCGTCGAACACCTTCTCAGCAACCACGACCAGACCCATCTCGGCAGCAACTCCGAGAACGCAATTCAGGGTACACGTACTCGGCGCCAGCCCTTGATTTTGCATCTCAATAACCATGCTAACAGCCTCACTTAACCTCCCAATCGAGGCGAAGTTCCTCACCATACACTGCATTACTTCATGGGCTCTATCGATGTTCCCGTTTTCGATCAAGCACGTTGTTAGGACGATGTAAAAGCGCATGAAATGCCTGAATTTGGGATACCCACTTGCCCAATAGAAGAAACTGAGAGCCACCATTGGACCAGCCTCGTCATGGAGAGAAGCAACTACAGTAATGGCTTGGTCAGGAGTTATAGATTCTGTTTGTATTGGGAGGCTTAGAGTGGGAGGTCTTGGCCTCATGCTGGTGCGGTGTTGGTAGTAAGACTGGCAGACTGCTGAACATACAGCTCTGATAACAGATTGGGACGCTGAAGCGAAATGGACATGTTTGAAGAAGACGATGGAGGTTGGTCGCGTGAGGTGAAGGGCAGAGATAGATAGTAGGTGATGGTGATGTAAGTTAGGCCTACGGAAGATTGCAAGAGGAAGAAGAGACACCATGAAATTGGTCTGTCTATTGGGCTGCAGAGAGCGTCAAGTTTGTCAAGGAATTGTGTGAATTGGCTCCCTAATGTATGCATTGGGAGACGGATTTTCTGTCTTCAAACTCACATTGCTCCCAAGTAAAAGTCTTTAGCCATAGAATCACGAACATGCAGAAAGAGTGCGGCTTGGGCAATTTTGGGAGATCAAAGTTCAATCGGGGTACCCGAGATTTCAGAAGCTACAAATAAATCTTGAAAAAGGAGAAAGTATCACTCAAACATGCATATAACGAATCGAAGTAGCTCCAATGTAGTCCAAATCTAGCAGCTCTTGTAACAAGAGGAGGAAGGGACGCCGCGTCAGGTTGCGACTGCCCCTCTGCAATGTTGAACAATAGTGTTTTTGTCGTGTCTTGGTCGACTTGTGTTTTGTTGGTGATGAAATCCTACAACTTACACGATGTGCTTAAGGCCATGACATTTGGCATGGGGTTTTCACTCTAAATTTCACACATATCGTATATGAAGCGAAAGAAGGCCTATTAAATGGTTACTCTATAATCTCAAGAACTAATCTCAAATTGTCTCCACCTAGCGTAATACGTAGATAGAGTTACTAGCTCTTTTTTTTTTTTTGAAGAGTTAATATTGAGTGAGATGTACGAGGGTTATTTAAGTTGAATAAAGGTTTCAAATTTTTTGGATCAAATGCTTGAATTTTTTGTTGTACTTGTCTCAATATTCTCATAGAACAAAGATGTTTGCACAGCCCATGGAGGAAGCCAAACCACGTTATATCTTGTGTCCAGATTTTTTTGCACCTATTTACTTTTTGTTACAGTTTTTGTTGTTATCTTTTTTAATTATAAACTAATGTTTTTGCTACATTTGCATCAGCGATAATAACAAGTGGTATCAGAACTTTTGTGATTTATTGATGTCGCCGAAAAAGATGGTGGGCACAAGAATCAATATTGAGCCCTTTCATGGAAAGAGTGATTTTAGTCGTTGACAAAGTACTCAAAGATATTTTGGTGTAAATAGGATTCATGAAAGCTTTAATGTATAGGAAGCCCGAAAAGATAGATGTTGATGATTGGAAAGAATGTATAGCAAAGGTTGTTAGTGTACTCCGTTTGAGTTTGGCTTCTGAGGTCATATACAACGTGTTGAAAGAAACTTCTCCATTAAAAAGGACTTACGTCTCAAAGTCTTCGACGTATCGATTATATCACAAGAAGCAAATGTACCCGCTGCTGATGAATGGTGATTCAAATCTCAGAGATCATTTGAATTTATTCAGCAAAATCACAAAAAACTTGTCTCTAGTATCTTCGACATTGTTACTCTCTTAAGAGTTCAGTTGGCCGGAAACCAGCTCCCTTTATGCCATCAAAGGTAGAGTTTTTTTTCTTAATTAATACATATTTAATACTTAATTACCAATATACTCAATTTTGAAACTTATTTATCCGCATACCACACTTTTAGAAATCGTTATTTGAAACCACGATTTCAAAGTAGAAATCGCTGTTTCAAACAGCGATTTCTACTTAATTTTTACGTTAAAGTAGAAATTGCTGTTTTTTCTTCCTTGAAATCGTGATTTCAAACAACGATTTCCAAAAATGTGGTATGCGAATAAATAAGTTTTAAAATTGAGTATATTGGTAACTAAGTATTAAAGATGTATTAACTAGGGAAAAAAACTCATCAAAGGTAGAGGCATTTAATCATGTTTTGGACAAGACTCTGGTTATTAACAACACGAAAGCACCAACTACATGACATCATGAAAGGACAAGTCCAATGTGACCATTTGTAATTAATAGTCACAGTCCAAACAGGCTACAGTTCCGGGGTTCGATTCCGATGGGACAGCCGACGCCTCCATGGCTCTATGAGGAGCAACTTCTTGCAAGACCACCGTTCCCACAAAGAGCCATGAATGAAGTAGTGGGCTTTAAGTGCAAAGTTAAAACACATCCAAGTCAAGGAACATGTAGCATCAAGCATCATAACCCAAAGAATTGACAGGTAGGACCTCCAAATTAATCAAAACCTCTTCCTTAAAGTTCTTCTCTACATTCCAAAGAGATCCTAGAGTAAAATATTCATGGTGTCTAATAAATAAAAAAAATTAATGCCTTTTTTATGAAGTCAATTTAGTTATCAGTTCATTAGTTAGTCTGATGATCAAACTTCCATACTAATCTGATCCTCAGATTATATATATATATATATATATATATATATATATATATATATATATATATATATATATATATATATTTATGTCCTTCATTGCAAATGAATTAGCTCACCACACTAATCTAAGTCGAACGGTCTTGTATGCCTTTGGATTCGTGTAGACATCTACTGAACTTGTTAGGTGAAGAGGTTGCCACTCGACTTCAGTCTCATTGAAGCTCTCCCCCTAATTTGGAAACATCATGCCATTAAATTTTTTTCGCCGATTATATCAATATTAGCCTCACATTGCCCTTGATCACCGGTGAATGACAAGGATATTATATGGTTTTCATGGTAAGAAAGTGAGAGTAAATTCGGAGTATCAAACTTTGTCTAAGCTAGCTCAAGTATAATACAGCAATGTGCTTTAGCCTGCGACCTGAAACGTGGAACCTTTTCAATCCTTCGCAATACAAGAGGGTAAACTCCTCAAGGAAGGGGAAGCCGAGGATAAGGTCTTCAAGCCGTGGAATGCTACACAACTTAGTCACGCATGAAGCGGTTCCATGATTCTCGTAGTAGAAAGATTCAAGACTCGGTGCACTGATGTCAATGATATGGTCCTTATATGCAGACAAATCTCAAGTATTTTCAGGCGATAAAGTTTGGCCACTCGGATTTTCTCCCACCCCTTACAGCCTTTGACACACAGTTCCATGATTGGAGGGCAGCTAGATATTAGATTCTGGATTATCTGCATGGACATAGAGGAGATATAGAACCCTTAAAGCATAGCACCTTATTGCACCATTGCTACCTGGAAGCTCGATCTTGCATTCACTTAGCTTTAAATCAGTCAACAATGACATCTTAAAGATTATTCATTGCAAAGTATATCTTGGATACGCCACCCTTACTTTTGACCAAGAGATCAAGTTCTTCCACCCGATTTTTGAGAGGTAGTCTGATCCAATCATCAGCAAGAGAAACCAGACCGCTATCAGCAAAGTTCATATGAAAAACAAGCTTTTTTATCCTCACTTCTGCTCGTGATATCTAATCATAGCTTGTAAGAACTTCATGAACTTTTGTATCATCTCTTCAGTAGCGGGAAAAAAATTCCCTTGATACTAAAAGAACGCTTCTCCAAAGTAGATTTGATCAAGAACAAGGTTTGGGTTGGTAGACTATGCACTTAGCCATGTCTTGGACAAGACATTAATTCGTGTTGGCTTCCTTTGTGGGGAGGAAAGAGATTATGTGGAGAAGGATGAGTTCTGGATTGCGATATTATGTCCATGGTGGCCTCCATGTCGAGATGCAAGACCAAGAATCACTCCTAGTACTCTCTCTTGCTTGCCATCCTTTGTTACCAAATCACCAATTTATGACGCACATAATCCAAAACCTTTTGTAATTTGAACAATAAGAAGACCTAAAAGGACATTGATTAATATAAATATATTAGTAGATAATTATAACATGCAGGGCTTGGTTTAAATGGAAAGTTAGAACTGTTAGGGACATTCCAAGGTAAGGAACATGTAGCATCAAGCATAATCATCCAAAGAATTGGCAAGTAGGACCTCCAAATTAATGAAACCTCTTACTTAAGGTAGCTCTCTATTCCACAGCTAGTCGATGGATAAGCATCCATAGTAATCTGATCCTCTGCTTATATATGTGATTCATTGCAAATAAATAAGCTCACCATACTAATCTAAGTCGGACGGTCCTGTATGCATCCGAATTTGTGTAAGCATCTGATGAACCTTTCAGTTGAAGAGGTCGCCATTTGCCTCTTGTCTCGTCGAAGCTCTCCATATTCATGTCCTTTAAGTGATGCCTCCAGCACTTGATTGGATGAGAGACGCATCATCTGTGGTTTCCTCTAGCCATTAGCTCGTCGTAGAGAAAATTAACTTTCAAATAAGTAAAACATCCAATCAAAAGCTAAAGTCCTTAGGAAGCGACACCATAGCATTGCATCCACAAACTCATAACTACTTGTGTACATAGTAAGCTTTAAGTTTTGAACTTAATGCTCCAGAGGCAAAATTGCTCCCATGTCTGGGACAACAAACTAATCATTTTTGCACATGAGAACAGGAAAAAGCTCGAATTTGTTCAACTTTGTCATGAAATTCCCCAAACTTGGAAACCACGTGCCACTAATTTTTGCATTGCCAGTTATATTAATATCAGCCTCCCATTGTCCTTGATACCTTGAAAATGACAAAGATCTTATATTGTTTTCATGGTAAGAAAGTGGAAGCTAATTAGGAGTATCAAACTTTGCCTCAGCTAGCTTTGGATAGGAGAATACCATAATGTGCTTTACCATGCGACTTGAAAGGTGGAACCTTTTCATTTCTTCATAATGGAAGAGGCTTAACTCCTCAATGAAAGGGAACCCGAGGATAAGATCTTCAAGAACCAAGCCTGTGATGATTACGTTGTATAAAAATTATTTTTTCAAATTAGGAGATGTTCGGATGCTTTACAACTCAGGCTTGCATGAAGTGGTTCCCCGTTTCCCGTGATAGAAAGGTTTGAGGCTCGATGCACTGATGTCAAAAACCTGTTCCATGTTCATGGAAACCTCAAGTATTTTGAGGCTATAAAGATTGGTGACAATATTTTCTCCTACCTTTCGCAGTCTTTGATGCAGAGTTCCTCGATTAGAGGGCATGGACATTAGATTCTGGATTGCCCATTTATCTTCATGGACATAAAAAAGATGTAGAACCCTCAGAGCATGGCACCTTGTTGTGCCATTTCGGCTGATATGATTCAATTTTTTTCCATTTGAACATTGATAATTTTAGGTTGTTAATTGTGCATTTGAGAATTGTGATTATTGGTCTGTGATTTTATGTTGTTAATTGATGATTTTAGGTTATTAGCTGTGCATTTGAAGTAATTGCGATTATTAATTGATGATTTTAGGTTGTTAATTGATGATTTTAGATTGTTAATTGTGCATTGAGCATTTGAGATATTGAGATTATTGAAGGAGGATGGGACCCAATTGGATTGAGTGTGTGATTTTTGTTAATTTTTATTGCATTGAGCATTTGAGAATTGAGAATTGAGATTGTTGACGGAGGATGGGACCCAATTGGATTGAGATACCTGTTAGTTAGCGCAGACACGGATACCACGTCTGATCGACGGTGTCCGACATTTAAAAAATAAATTAACGTATGCCAATGTGTCTGGAGGTGCGTGTCGGTGGGCGTCAGACACGTGTCCGGAGGCGTCGGACACGTGTCGGTATGTGTCGGACACGTGTCCGGAGGTGTCAGACACGTATCGGACACGTGTCCGGAGGTGTCAGACACGTATCGGACACCATACACGAGTGGAGAGGAAATTTGTAACATTCATGCATTCATATTTACATCGGCAATGCCTAATCACTGGTCAAAATTGAAGGTGGTATACAGTACGATAATTCAGTTGTCATGTCAGTCGATCGAAGTTGGATGAAAAGGAAGAATGCTGAAGATTTTGAGTGTCGCGTTGACGAATTTCTCAACTTCCCTTATGCGCATCCTGCATATGTTGACCTTGATAAGATAAGGTGTCCGTGCGGTAGATGTGAGTTGTTGCACTGGAGAAAAAGAATTGAAGTAAAATGGCATCTTCGTCGATACGGTTTTATGGGTGGATACACAAGGTGGACGCAGCACGGGGAAACGATAGTATTGTCATCCAACCCGACTAGTCAAACTGAAGTTAGGGAGGAGGCACGATATGATTACCAAGATATGATTATGGATGCTAGGCATGTTAATGTTGACTGGGGTGACGACAGTCCACAGCCGCCAAACGAGGGGGCTCATCAGTTTTATGAGTTGTTGAGAGCTACGGAAGAGCCGCTGTGGGATAGAGCTCCGAAACACACACGGCTGTCTGCGGTTAGTAGGTTATTACAGTTGAAATCAGACCACGGGCTGAGTGAGAAAGGTTTTAACGAGTTTGTTACCTTAATCAAAGAAATACTGCCCGAAAGTGAAAAGCTACCGCCGTCGTACTATGACGCGAAGAAGATGATGAGGAAACTTGGGTTGAGCTATGACCGGATAGATGCGTGCAATAACGATTGTGTGTTATTTTAGAAAGAGAAAAAGGATTTGTCACGGTGTCCAATATGTGATCATTCGAGGTACAAAGCGGACAAAGGGAAGAAGAAAAACATTGCATGGAAGATATTGCGATATTTCCCGATCACACCACGGCTTCAGAGAATGTACTACTCCTCCAATACGGCTGAACATATGAGGGCTCACTGTGAGACTCGCAGCAACGATGCCGATGTGCTGACACACCCAGCTGATGGAGAGGCGTGAAAGGAGTTTGACCGCAGGCATCCAGTCTTTGCTCAGGAAGTTTGGAATGTTAGACTTGGTCTGGCAACCGATGGGTTCAACCCTTTCGGTCAATCTACCACGCCTTACTCCTGTTAGCCTGTTATTATTGTCCCTTACAACCTTCCACCAGGCATGTGCATGAAGAAGCCGTATATGTTCTTGTCGTTGCTTATTCCGGGGCCGAAGAGCCCCGGTAAGGACATAGATGTGTATTTAAGGCCGTTGATTGATGAGTTAAAACAGTTATGGAATCATGGAGTCGAAACATATGATGCATCCCTTAAACAATATTTTCAGATGAGGGCTGCTTTGATGTGGACTATACATGATTTCCCCGCATTGGGAATGACGTGTGGCTGGAGCACACATGGGAAGCTAGCATGCCCTGCTTGTATGGGCGTGAACCCCGGTCATACGTTAAAGCACGGCGGAAAGGCCTCGTGGTTTGGATGTCACCGTAAGCTTTTGCCACCGGGCCATCAGTTTCGTAGGCAGAAGGATAAATTTGACGGGACAATCGAGCGTGAGGTTGTCACACTGGACTACCCATCTGGTGAAGAAGTACTCTCACACCTGGAGGCACTTGATACTGACATACCACACGGTAAGGGTGTGCCGAATCAGAAGATTGCAGGGTTCGGGAAAGAGCACAACTGGAGAAAATTTTGTATCTTCTGGGAGTTAGCCTACTGGAGGACGCTCGTTATCCGAAACAACATGGATGTGATGCATATTGAGAAGAACGTTTTTGATAATGTGTTCAACACAGTGATGAATGTCAAGGGCAAATCGAAAGATCACCTTAAAGAGAAAAGGGATCTACAACAGTTGGGTGTACGCCGTGAATTGCATCCTCGGACAGTCAGTGGGAGGACCATACTTCCGAAAGCACCTTACTGTCTAGACAAGAAACAAGTGGAGAAGGTCTGTCAGTGGGTTAAGAATTTGAAGCTTCCGGATGGGTTTGCGTCCAACATATCTCATTGTTGCAATGTATCGGAATGCAAGTTCCAAGGGATGAAGAGTCACGACTGCCACGTATTCATGGAGAGATTCATTCCTATTGCCTTCCGGGACTGTTGCCACGGGTTGTTTGCGAGACTTTGACTGAATTATCCCATTTCTTTCGAGATATATGCTCTTTTTCGATCCGGGTGAGTAACATGGAAGTGCTTGAGAAGAACATTGTGGTGACGATTTGCAAGCTGGAGAAAATCTTCCCACCTTCGTTCTTTGATTCAATGGAGCATCTGCCTGTTCACTTGGCATATGAAGCTAAGATGGGTGGACCCGTGCAATATCGGTGGATGTATCCCTTCGAGAGGTAATCCTTAAATTGTTACAGTTGTTCGTTTACACTTAATGCGACATTTGTTATCATTCATATTCCACCTAACTCGATTCGCTAAACTTCTAGGTTCATGTTCCATTTAAAGAAAAAAGTCAGTAATAAGGCTCGGGTTGAGGGCTCAATTGCGGAGGCTTACGTAATGGAAGAACTTGTAAACTTTTGTAGTCAATATTTCGGGCCTGATGTTTGTACAAGGTTAAATCAACTAGGCCGAAATGACCCCGGAGTAAGCACAAATTTGGAAGGGCAATTGTCAATATTCAAGCAGCCAGGGAGTTCGTTCGGCCGAACGTATACTCGATGGCTAACGGATGAAGAGTACAGTGCTACAACGATATATGCCCTTCTAAATTGCGATGAAGTTTCGGCATTCGTTGAGTAAGTTAAAGTCTTAATTCACTTACATTGTTGTACATAATTGAAAGTGTGTGTTAAGTGAGTCAACTATATTGGTTTGCAGTGAGTTCGATGCGGAATCTTTAATCACTGATCCCGCTGGACTTGAATCTCATCGGAAATCACAATTTGTGCAGTGGTTCAAAATCCATGTAAGATTGTTTAACGAAATTATATTATGTGTTATATACAGTTCTGTGGCCAATTAGTATACTGATTTATCCTTAATTTTTACCGTCATCTACAATAGGTTCAGTCAATGGATAGACCAGTGGCCTCCTGCTTGAAATTACTAGCCGAAGGCCCTAACAAACAAACATCCTGTTACGGAGGCTATATCATCAACGGGTTTAGGTTTAACGTAAAAGATGATGACCGAACAAAACAAACCCAAAACAGTGGAGTCTTGGTCAACGGCGACTGTTATGCTGAGAATTGCATGGATTTTTACGGAGAGCTAGATGAGATTGTTGAGCTAACATATCTGGGTTCCCAAAACTGCCTGGTAATGTTCAAGTGTACGTGGTTCGATGTCACATGCAGTAGAGGAATCTGTGTTAGCTCTCAAGGGATTGTAGATGTCAATGTCAAGTCAAGACTTGCATCAGACGAGCCCTTTGTGTAGTCAAGCTGTACAAGTCTTTTACGCGGAGGACGTCGCCAATCCCAAATCTCATTGGTATACAACTATCAAGTCCAAGAAATTGCCCGTGACATATGACAGTGAGCTAGACTCCTTTCAAGCCGACCAACCACGTGTCTTGTTCCCTGTTGAGGTCAACAATGAGGAGGACGATCTTCCTCTTCCAACAACACTTCTTGTAGGAGAAGAAGTCGTAGATGATGACGCGGAAGACGTGGAAAGTGTTGGAGATGATGTGACCGAGTCTACTGATGAAGAGGATGAATTCGAAGATGAAGAGGACGACGAGTCCCACGAAGAAGAGGACGGCGGGGAAAGTGATGAAGATGATTCTTAAACTGAAAATGATTGACTTGTAATGTTGTAACATCACGGGGAAAATGTAGTAGAACTTTTAGAACTTGGTGTTTAATGATGTGTTTTTGCACATCCATTCATATGTATATATATAGCTATTATGCCGATGATGATTTTTGCCAAATTATTATTTTTAACTTGTTAATGTCTTTGTAATTTATCTATATGAAGTCAGATATGGATAGGATACGGGCTATTCGTGGCCGGGCTGGACGCCGAGCTGCTTCCTCCCCGGTGGGTCCCACCTCGTCATTGCCTACTGATGACGAGGCACAGAGTGATCGCGGACAGCAGATGGGGCCCCAGCCCCAGCCGTCGCCGTCGCCCCAGCCCCAGCTCGAGCCGTCGCCCCAGCCCGACGCAGATTCATCCCACACGCGCATGCATTCTCCATCTTCCGTGGGTTCTACCTCAGGTATAGTTGATAACGGTGTTTCGTACATTTTCGCTAGCTTATATTTGAACTGTATTAATGTCTGTGTTTTGTAGGATCTCGACGAGGCCGTGGTCCGACACGCGGGGTACGCATCGACCCCCAGCGTAAACAGAGAGTTACGCTCACGCAGGAGGGCCTGTAAGTACTAAAAATATCACCTCATGCCTTATATTTAAAATTTTGGGCTGTTAATTTATATTTGAACTGTATTAACTTATTTATTTACTTCTTTGGCAGGATCCTGGAGGCTCAGGCGAGGACGAAGATCGGCGTTCTTGTGAAGGGCCGATTCTTCGAGCCACGCCTGTACTGGAAGGACTGGGATGCCGCTGCGAGGGAGGCCTTATGGGAGGAGTGGCTGGTACGGTGAAGTATTTTTTTTAGCGTTAGTAAATGTTTAATTACAGTTTGTTTTATGTTGTTAATTTGTGCCTTACAGGAGGGGTTCACGTTTGACACGCCTCAGCAGCAGGTACTGGGGCAGCAGGCTTTCTTTGCCTACATCGGCAAGAATTACCGCCGATGGCTCCACGATGCACGGGACCGGGCGAAGAAGGCGCTGCCCGCGGGTGCCCCGATGACGGACATGACGAGATATCCCCCACATTGGATATCTCACTGTGTATGGGGGTAGATGATAGATCGGTGGGCTGCGGATCCAGGCTGGGACGCCAAGAGTAAGAGCCGGGCCGAGAACAGACAGAACAGAGATCCGACGCACACAGGGGGGTCGGTGCCACACGACATCGTCCGACACATGAACGCAGTCGAGCACCCGGATCTGGAGGAGGATGAGGTCGTAGCTCTGACCTATAATCAGACGCACGTGCCGAAGAAGGACAAGGACGAGGCGCACCGGGCGGGCGACTATATTTCAGATATTGCCCGGCGGATCGATGTGAGTCAATTTATTTAAGTTGTTAATGTTTTTTCTTTCTATCCTCAATGTCTGTTTCGTTAATTAATGCCCTAACATATCGTTAAAACACTATTTTTGCAGGCCTCGTATGAACAGCTAAGGGGGTCCGAGCAGCAGTCCGGACAGCCATCAGCGTCCACTAGTACGGCTGCGAGTACTGGGGGGTTGAAGCGATGGCTGGATACGCCGGAGGTCGTGAATCGGCCGAAAGGCCGCATACGCGGCCTGCCTAGCACGACTGCTCGTGCCGTGATAGGAGCGTCCTCACCCCCTGCTGCCCCTCCACAGACACCGGCTCCTCGTCGTCTGTTGGACGATGAGGAGATCCAGCGCATTGCTACTGTGGTGTGAGGATGATCAGGGAGCAGGGCACTGCTGGACAGGCCGAGCCGGCCCCAGATCAGCAGGATCCAGATCCGGGACTCGGCAACCCCTGATGAGCCCCTTCCCGTGCCCGTTCCTAGCTTCCCCCCACCCCCCGCGCCCGGCTTGTACTCTTCTCCCCTCTCCTAACCGGCTGTATCCGGTTCCCGGCTTGTACATATGAGTCTTTTTTATGATTGATTATATATATTTCTTTCTGTATTGATTATTGCGTGTTGTTGTTGAGAATTGAAAATTGTATTACAGGTCTGGGTAATTGAAAAATAAAAAAAAATTCAAAAAAAATTGACTTTTAGCGACGGATTAATTCCGTCGCTAAAAGTATTCCAACAATCAGTTATTTAGCGACGGAATATTCCGTCGCTAAAATATTTTATCCGTCGCTAATTTGACAAAAAAGAAAATAAATTAAAATTTTAAAAATATAATTAGCGACGGAATATCCGTCGCTAATTAAAAATAAATCCGTCGAAAAAAATGACATATTTAGCGACGAATTGATAGGATTCCATCAGTAAACTATTAGCGACGGGCTTTTATACGAGGGATTTTTAGCGACGGTGAATCCGTCGCTAATTCTTTTAGCGACGGATTTTCCCGTCGCTAAAAGCCTGTTTTCTTGTAGTGATATCTGTTTCATATTGGCCCATGAGGTAGGAAGGGACTTTATCACAGCTCTGACTTGATGTTCATCTGTGAGCGCATGGCCAGCATCCCTCAGCTTACCAATCATATTGGACATCACTCTTAGATGTTCACTCATGGTATGCTTAGGGTCTTTTGTGTACTCCTCAAAGTTGATCACAAGGCTACGAAGCCGCGTAGTTGAGGTCCTACCAAAAGAGAACTTGAGCTGATCCCATAAAGCTTTGTAAGTTGGAAGTTTATCATACTGCCCGATTAGATCATTTTGCAAGCTGCTCAACAAGGTGTAGAGCGCAATACGATCTTTCTGATTCCACTTATGATAGGCAGTGTGGTCTCTTAGGGGTTGCCTCTCAGTGGGCGTGACCATCTTTTTAGTCAAGTGCTCCTCGAGCTCTTGTTCGTTTAGCATGAATTTCATCTTTTTGTGCCAAGCGTCAGAATTATCTCCGTTCAGTTTCTCACCCTTATCGAGATCAGCTATGACATTCTTGGAGGCCATTCTATTCACTACATTAGTTTGCGCAAGGAAAAAAGACATTAATTATACAATCTTCTATTTATTTCAAAAAATTTTAATAAAAAACATTATCCTTCCTCACATCATGGAATCAAAATTTGCTAAGCTCGTAATCATCTCCCATGTATTTGAGTTGGAAAAATATTTTTCAAGTAATTTTTCTTAATAAATTTCTTCATCATATAAGCCACAATGTAATAAATCATCCACATGATAATTTAGAACAATATAATTGCACCATACAATAAAGTGTGCAACGACTCTATTGAGCCCTTTTGGCATTCTAATAACTTATGCTAAGAAAATTCTAGCTTGAATAATGTGCGTGCAAAATTACATTCTCGTACAAGGCTTTCTGGAAATATACAGAAAAATAGTAGAATACAACATCTTTGAGAATCCTACTACAAACTACTCCAATAAAATAAATGGAGATGCCACACAACACATTTTTCTCAAAAGAATTTTCTTAAAACAAGAGTAAACACATAAACATAAGTTTCTGTAGAATGTCAATTTAATATCCATCCATTTAACCTAAAACTAGCATGCTCAAATAACAAGTTAAAGGGTAATTTAAATGGAAGAATAGGCCACATTCTCCTTCCAAGAAAAACGAGAGCGAAGGCCTTGAAATTGGGTTTAAAGTGTGAGCTTACCAAAAACCTAACTAATATATCTCAACAAAAGCATATCTAAACCATAACACTAATCAACGCAACTAAATAAAACATAATTTATCTATGTCATATAGCTCTCCAAAAATATTAATTTTTTGCACTTTGTAGGCAATGTTGAATCACAATTAATGCACTACCACGTAATATGTAGTGGGTTCGAAAACATACCGTATAAAGTCTCTGAAAATTTCAATGATGAATCCTTATTGTTACGAGCCTCCAACACGCTTGATCTTTTTCTCAAGTTCAAAAACGGCTACTAGAGTCGAGTTCTTCGTCCACGAACCAAATCCTAAAGTTTGGTGATTACTCTAGAGAGAGTGTTATAGAGAGAGGGATTGTCTTGTGACTTATTGTCTGTGTATGATTTCTTGGGATATCTCTAGCCTTTATATAGAGACATTATTTAGAGACAGACTTTACCTCAAACACTTATGAGATAAATATTATATTTATATCAAACACTTAGGAGATAAATAACTGTAATTATCCAGACTAACAAATACACATTATCTGTTAGTGGGCGGATAATAGGTCCACTGACCCAATTTATTAACAGACGAAGCATATCTTGGATACGACGTCCCCCTTATGATCAAGAGATCGAGTTCTTCAACCCTGTTATCGAGAGTCAGTCCTACCCAATCATCGGCAAGAGAAACGAAACTGCTATAAGCAAAGTTCATGTGAAGAACAAGCCTTTTTATCCTCGGCTTCTTCTCACGATATCTAATCATAGTACCTTGTAAGAACTTCATGAACTTGTGTATCATCTCTTCAGTAACGGGAAAAAAAATTCCCTTGATACCAAAAGAACGCTTCTCCAAAGTAGGTTTCATCAAGAACAAGGATTAGGTTGGTAGACCATGCACTTAGCCATGTCTTGGACAAGCACTAGTTCGTGGTGACTTACTTTGTGGGGAGGAAAGAGAATCTGTGGTGAAGGATGAGTTTTGGTAACTGCAAGATTCTGTCCATGGCAACCTTTATGTTGAGAAGCAAGACCACATAATTACTGCTAATATTCTCTCTTTCTTGCCATCCCTTGTTACCAAGTCACCAATTATGACCCACACAATCCAAGGTACGACCAATCAATTCTAACTCTAAAAATGGAAAACATTTCATCAAAGTTAAAGAAAAATCTTTCCTTTGGGCCCCGTCTATAAAGATAAAATTGTTTTTAAACTGTTGAAAAACAATTCAATTCATGTTTGTGAAAACAACATTTTTTTCTTTTTTTGATAGTTATATCGGAATACCTTTTGCAATTTGGAACAACAACAACAAGACATAAAAGGGTACCAATTAATATAAACATATTAGTAGATAATTATAACGTGCAGGGCTTGGTTTAAGTGGAAAGTTAGAACTATTAAGGACATTCCAAGGCAGATTAATAGAAACCTCTTACTTAAGGTTGTTCTGTACATTTCCAGGAGAGAGCCTAGAGCACAACATTCATGGCGTCTAATTTAAAAAATAATACCTTTTTTGAGGAAATCAATGTAGCTCTCAATTCATTATCTAGTCGATGAACAAGAATCCATACTAATCTGATCCTTTGCTTATATAGATGATTCATTGCAAATGAATAAGCTCATCATACTAATCTAAGTCGGATGGCCGTGTATGCATCTAGATTCGTGTAGGCATCTAATGAACCTTTTAGGTGAAGAGGTCGCCACTCGCCTTTCGTCTCATTGAAGATCTCCATATTTACATCCTTTAAGTGATGCTGCCAGTACTTGACTAGATGAAAGACACAGCATCCGCATTTTCTCTGTCCATTAGCTCATCATAATGAAACTTAATGAACTTTCTATTGAGGTAAAACACCCAATCAAAAGCTAAAGTCCTTAGAAAGAAACACCATAACATTGCATCCACAAACTCATAATTACTTGTGTACATAGTAAGCTTCAAGTTTTGAACTTGATGCTCCGAAGGTGAAATTTCTCCCACGTTTGCAACAGCTAACCAATCACTTTCGGACATCATACCAGGCAAAAGATCAAATTGGTTAAACTTTGTCAAGAAATCCCCAAAATCTAGAAATTATGAGCCATTATTTTTTGCATCATCGGCTATATTAATATCAGCCTCATATTTCCCTTGATCACTTGTAAATAAGAAGGACCTTATATGGTTTCACGGTAGGAAAGTGAAAGCAAACTGGGACTATCAAACTTTTCCTCAGCTGGCTTTGCATAGGAGAATATTGTAATGTGCTTTAGCGTGTGACTTGAAACGTGGAACCTTTTCAATCCTTCCAAATACAACAGGCTCAACTCCTCAAGGAAGGGGAGCCCGAGGATAAGATCTTCAAGAAACGAGCCCGTGATGATTAGATCACAGAAAATCATTTTTTTAGATTAGAAGATGTTGGGATGCTACACAAGTCTGGCAAGCATGAAGCGGTTCCCTGTTTTTTGTAGTAGAAGGATGCGAGACTTGGTTTATTGATTTCAAAAATCTGGTCCTTGTATGCAGAATCCTCAAGTATTTTGAGGCTATAAGGATTGGCGACTCGGATTTTCTCCAATCCCTCTCAGTCTTTTTCAAAGAGTTCCTCGATTATAAGGTAGCTGGATATTAGATTTTGGATTGCCCATTTATCAGCATGGACATGGAGGAGATGTAGAACTCTGCGCCATTTCTGCCTATATGCTCTATCTTGCATATGTTTAGCTTCAATTCAATCAATAGTGACGTCGTAGAGATTGCTCATGGCGAAGCATAGCTTGGATAAACTGCCCTTATTGTGATCAAGAGATCGAGTTCTTCCATCCGGTTTTGGAGAGCCAGTCCTATCCAATCATCGGCAAGAGAAACCAGACTACTTTCAGTAATGTTCATATAAAGAACAAGTTTTTTTATCATCAGCTTCTGATCGTGATATCTAATCATCATGAACTTCCATATCATCTCTTCAATAACGGATAAAAATTCACTTGTTACCAAACGAACGATTCTCCAAAGTAGGTTTGAACTAGAACAAGAATAATATTGGTAGACCACGCATTTAGCCACGTCTAGGACAAGGAACTAGTTCGTGCTGCATCCTTTGTGCGGAGGAAAGAGAGTATGTGGTGAAGGATGACTTCTGGAAATCGCGAGATTTCGTCCATGGCGGCCTCCATGTCAAGATGAAAGACCACTGAATCACTCCTGATATTCTCTTTTGCTTGCAATCCTTTGTTATCAAGTCACCAATTTATGACACCACACAATCCAAACCCTTTTACAATTTGGAACCAATACAAGACCTACAAGGACACTACTTAATATAAACAAATATTTAGATAATTAAAAAGTGCAGAGCTTGGTTTAACGTCTTTTAAGTAATGCTGCCAGCACTTGATTGGATGTGACACGCAGCATCTGTGGTTTCCTCTATCCATTAGCTTGTCGCAAAGAAACTTAATGAATTTTCCATTGAGGTAAAACACCCAATCAAAAGCTAAAGTGCTTGGAAAGCAACACCATGGCATTGCATCCTAAAACTCATATCGAAAGCTAAAGTCCTTGGAAAGCAACACCATAGCATTGCATCAACGAACTCATAACTACTTATATACGTAGTAAGCTTCATGTTTTGAACTTGATGCTCTAGAGGAGAAATTGCTCCCATGTTTAGGACAACAAACCAATAAATTTTAGACATGATACAAGAAAAATGATCAAATTTGTTTAACTTTGTCAAGAAATCCCCCAAAACTAGAAACCACGTGCCATATCCTTTGCATTGCCGGTTATATTAATATCAGCTTCCCATTGCCCTTGACCACTTGTAAATGGCAAGGATCTTATATGGTTTTCACTATAAGAAAGTGAAAGCAAATTGGGAGTATTAAACCTTACCTCAGCTAGCTTTGCTTAGAAGAATACTGTAACGTGCTTTAGCGTGCGACTTAAAACGTGGAACCTTTTCAATCCTTCACAATACAACAGGCGCAACTCCTCTAGGAGGGGGAACCCGAGGATAAGATCTTCAAGAAACGAGCCCGCGATGATTACATCACATAAAATTAGATTAGGAGATGTTCAAATGCTACACAACTCAGGCATGCATAAAGCGGATCCCCGTTTCTTGCAATAGAAAGATTCAAGGCTCGGTGTATTGGTGTCAACAATCTAGTCCTTGTATGCAAAAGCTTCAAGTACTTTGAGGCTAAGGAGATTGGCAACTCAGATTTTCTCCCACACCTCATAGTCTGTGACATAGAGTTTCCAAATTAAAGGGCAGCTGGATATTAGATTCTAGATTGCCCTTTATCTACATGGACATAGAGGAGATGTAGAACCCATAAAGCATGACACCTTATTGTGCCATTTTTGCCTCTATGCTCCATCTTGCATACGCTTAACTTCAATTCAGTGAATAGTGACGTCATAAATATTGTTAATGGCAAAGCATATATAAATATGCAGGCCTTATCAAGAGAAGAGAAGTCTTCAACCCGGTTTTCGAGAGCCAGTCCAATTCAATCATCGGTGAGAGAAACCAGACTGCTATCAGCAAAGTTCATATGAAGAACAAACCTTTTTATCCTCGACTACTGCTCGCGATATCTAATCATTGTATCATGTAATAACCTCATGAACTTCAATATCATCTCTTTAGTAACGGGAAAAAAAATTCCCATGATACTAAAAGAACACTTCTCCAAAGTAGTTTTGATCAGGAACAAGGATACGGTTGGTAGTGTTGGAGTATTTTAATAAAAATGATTATTTTGTTAAGTATTTATTGTTGGTGTTACAAATTATTTATTTTTCTCATAAAATACTATTAATTTTCTTATTAAAGATAGGAAGTAATTAGCTATTGACTATCTTTACTCTAGCTGTTAGAAGGAATGGCATGATTCTTATGGGTACGCAACGGTTGGATTAAAGGTGAGAGAGTAATGGCTTTGAATTCGGTAGGCATGATATTGCCTTTAACCGTTACATATGGTTATATATTTTTCGTTGGTGCTCTCTCATATTTTTGATTGATGTTTTTTTCCCAACATTGCTTGAACTCGAAACCAGTAGTCCTTCTTCATCTATAGTTATGTTACAATACAGAATGAGGGTTTTATAAAATACTTTTAAGTGAAACACTCTTCTGTTGTTGTGTTAGAATTACTATGTATTTTGTTTTATCATGCATGTTTGGGCAAAGAGGGGTGTTGTGTGAAGTTTCGTCTTCTCTAGTAGTGCAAACGTTGAGAAGACACGGCAGTGTTTGTGATACCCCGAACGTATCGAAAACAATGATTTAACACTAAGTTAACTATTAACGGGAATTATTTTATTAATTAACATCCTTTTGGCGTTAATTAAGTAGCAGGAAATGGGAAGAGGTGTTAGTGTAGTTTTGGGGCTTAAGCGTAAATTTTAATAGTTGAGGGGTCATTTTATAAATGTGAAAACTATTGGGGATCAATTCATAAATTTTGGAAAGTTTGTCCAAATGCCAAGTGTTCAAGGACAACTTCTCATTAGTTGCCACCTCATGCTAGGGTGGTGACTAAGAGAATGTGGACATTTTTTTTATGAGGACATTCGAGTGACTCAAAGAATAAAGCAGAAACAAATAAAAAGAAGAAGAAGAAGAAAACAGAAAACAGAGAAGAAAATACTTCGGGGAAAGAAGAAGGAAGAAGGAAGAGGGAAGAAAAGGTTCAGAAATTTGAAGGGGTGAGTTTGTGGAGGGTCGGTGGCTGTGTTGGGGCCGTGTTGGAGCTCGACAGAGGGGACCGAGACTGGGTTAGTGTGTGTGTTCTTGAGTGTGTGGCTCGGTGTGTGTGTTCATATGTGATTTGTGTGTTTTAGATGAATTAGGTCATAAATTAGGTGTTGTAATGTGTTGGGATGTGGGTTTTAGGTAGAGAAATGAGGAAGAAGAGGTGTAACCGTGGGTGAAGGGAGGGGGTTCATGGCTGCGCAAGTTTGGGCGTGAGGTTGAAGAAGCCTGTGTGTGTGAAAAACGTGAAATGGTGTGTGTTGATCATGAACAGTAACCGTAATGGTCGCTAAAGGCCAAAATAAATTAAGCAGTTTTTTTAATAAATTTTTAAAAATATCTAGAGCCAGATTTAGCCAAAATTCAAAAGAAATACCCCAAGTATTTTTAGGAGATCTACATTAAGAAAACATTTCAGATTTTTCCAAGGACTAGAAAGGGGTTAACCATTACGGGGAACTGTAAAACTTTACAGTGTAATTAAAAATATCAAACGAGCGCGATTTGGTGCGAAACTTCTATGGGGACCTTAGGATGTTGAGAAGTTTCGTTTTCCAAGATTTTAGGCCATTCTGAGGTTGTTTGCTATTTTTCGCCGAACGGGCTATTCAGCGCTCGGCCTGGACACCGGTCCGGGATTTTCGGGCGAAAATTTTCTAAAATGCTTTTTAGCTTGGGAATGACTTCGAGAGGGTAAAAATAACGTTTTTAAGTACTTTTGAGATTTATTTGATGTCGAAAACCCTCGTGGGGGCATTTTAGTAAATTGCCACCGAATAGGGGTATTTTGGTAATGTTACCACGCAAACTCCGAACTTCACGAATGACTTAATTGAGCATTCTAACATAACAAGAAGCAGGGAATAGGACGAAAATCCTCAAATGAAGGGTATCAGCACTAGTGTGGTGCTCGGCTAGGTTAAAGACCTGACTGTTAGGTCAGAGTAACCGACTGCTATAGAACACGGTAGATAACTAATAAAATGAAAGTAGAATCATTTTATATTATGATGATTAGTGGCTAATGAGTAAAATCTTATTTGAATAGGTGATCCTGCTTGTGGCGGTTTGAAATTATTAAGCTCGTCGGCTAAAAGTCAGCCAGGTAAGGATAGTACGGCTCTTTGCATGCTACGAAATTGCTCCTCGTAGCATACCTATCGTTGTTAGGCTGAAGTATGATGAACGTTGTATGGTGACTATGAGGTATCGGTGGTTGTTGTGCCTATACCTCTCGTATTTGAAATATTGGTGTGGTTTTCGACTAGCTTGTTTCCTAGTCTACTTTGTGTCGCGTTAGTGATGATCTTGGGTTACTTTGTTGAACCTCGGTCGCATACTTGACTGAAATTCCTTGTTGAATGGTTTGTTGAATAGAGGACATGGGGTGAACTGAATTCCCTTGGTCCGTTCAGTTGTTGTATTATGTGCTTTGATGATAGCGTGGTTTGGGGACGAACAAGTCTTCGTGAGTTCCCTTCTTGTGCTTGCTGTCTCTTTTATTTGTCTGAGACTGAGATGAACATCCTGAGTACGGGACATTATGTGAAAGGAGGGCTAGTGAAACATAATCACCGGCAAACAGGATATAGGGCGCGCGGTTCGAGTCAGTCATGTCGATTGAGTCCAGTCAGTCCGATCGGTGTCTGCATTGCATTTGACTTTATTACGACAGTGTGATTTTAATGGCTTATATTTTATTGATGTTTAATTTGGCGATTCAGTGTTCACGTGCATTGTAGTCGGTCAGTCAGTTCGGTCAGTCCAGTTCATTAAATATGGTGATGATGTTGTTCTGTTGGGCCTTAAAGCCGCTCAGTCTGTTTCAGAAAAGAAAACATGTTGCTTGATCCATTGAATTGATGTTGTGTCATCCTTTGAAATTCTGGATTCTTGATATCGTTGAGATTGATTGTTATTTCTCCCAAAGTTGTCACTTCGTTGTCTGCGTTGTTCCTCGTATTATCTTTACTGGGCGATTTGCGCTCATTCCTTACTTGTAATGTTTCAGGCAGTCAGGGCGAAGTAGGGGAAACTTCAAGGAGAGGGAAGGAGAAGGCGCTTAATCAGTAAACTGAAAAGTAAGGCGGCGATATGCGCATTTTGGGAACTAGACATTTGGTGTAAATATTTCCGCTATGCTCATGTTGAGCTTTACGATGAAAATTTTTGTAAGGATGGCTTTTTGGTAAAACCTTATGTATATTCAGGGATGTATATTCAAGGATGTTTCTAGAATTGCTCTGTATCGACAGGGTTTCTAATGCAGTCAGGACTGACAACCTGGTTCTGGTGACGTTACTAGGGTTGGGGGTGTCACAGTGTTAAAAGCTGGCTGTTGTATCCTGGAGGCGACATGCTAATATCTATTGCACCAGTTATATTCCGTAGGGGCGCAAACTGTCTGAAAGAGAGCGACCTAGTTCGCACCTTAACCCAGTGGTAACATACTTGTTTCAAAGGTGTTCAAGATAGATTCTTTGGACCCTTTATGGTATCTCGTACAGTAAGTATGCTACATTGCAAAAGAGCTTTGAGGTAAATGAAAATTTTATAGTCATAACCGACTGAGGTAATAATTCTTATATCTTTCTTTACTTTGATTTTTTTTTTTAATTTTGAACATGTTGACATGCTATGTCTTTCTTTTTGGAAAATTTTCCAACAATTTTAAGACGGTTCGAGTATATGATATCGTTGTATCATTTTCTATCAGCATTGACAACAAGGACATCAAGTGGAAGTGTTAATAAGTGCTACGTGTGAAGCAACAGCTATTTTTCCAATTGACTGGCTAGGCTATGGAAGGTAAAGCCTAATGAAGCAGTAGTTCAAATTTTTTGAGGTGGACTGGTATGGTTTTATTTTGCAGTATGAAATAGAGAAAAAGAGTCATCAAATACAGTATGTCCATCTTTCTAAGTGTTTTCTGTTGAGAAAAAGAATCATCAAATGAGGTATGTCCATCTTTCTAAGTGTTTTCTGTTGAGAGTTAACTACGGCATGCCTGAATAATGAGCTTATGTAAATGTCTGAAGTAGTTGGGGTGAGGAAGTTGGTCAATGAATGAAAGAAAGAATATATACCCGAGTAGTCATTGTAAGCTTAGCCATCTAGTTGGTTGCATAAGCTTTAGCCTTCAGGTACCTTGGAAACAGTTAATTTGCCACCTATTTCTATATGCATGTGTATCTTATTTACTAGCTTGTAATTCAGATTTTATTGGTGATTTCTTCTGTATGGGATGATGCAAAGAAGGATATGTGCTAACCCTTATTATCTCCCACTAGACACTACAAGAAAAGATGACTTTAGCGATGGACTTTTAGTGACGGAAGCCTTTCCATCGCTAAAACAACTTTCAGCGACGGGTATTGCCGTCGGTAAAAATTCGTTAAAAAAGTTTACTGACGGAATGGTCCATCGGTAAAAGAATTTGCCAACGGACTTTTAACAACGAAAGTAACCGTCGCTAAATATTTTAGAGAGATTTATAATTTTTGATGATTTTTTAAAAAAATTAAGCGACGGAATAATTCCGTCGGTGAAAATGGACTTTTACCGACGGACTTTCACCAACGGCATTGTTCGATCACTAAAAGTTTGCCTTAAATCACAGATCTACTTTCTTTGTTTTCTCTCTCTCGTCTCTTTTCTCTCTGACTCTCTCTCTCTCTCATCTTTCACCCACCTACATTCTCACTCCGGCAACCCCCTCTACGGTGACCCACCTCCGGCGACACGCCCCTCTTCCCCCCGATGCCGTGCCACCTCTGACGGCCGCCACGGCTAGTCTTCAACTCCGGCCAGATCGATCTAGCGCAGTCTGCCTAGATCTTTAAGCTCCAGCCAACTCCGGCAAGTCTCGAACTGGTTTTTGATCTCATTAATCGCCAACAGTATGTTCTTTGAGCCCGAATATAGTACTTGTTAATTGGTTGTGCATCAATTAGGTCTTGTGTGCATTTATCTGTAATTGTAATCTGAGTTGATTTCAATACCTAGAAATTCAAATTACATCCTCGCGTTAGTGTGCAGAAATGGTTGCAATAATGATGCATACTCTTGTAACACTGAACGACACTATTTCAGTATGATAAGTTTAACAACGAAAATTTAACTCAAAAGATTGACAACATTAAAGACGCACCCCTTTAGTAACATGTCCATGAATGCTTGAAACCATTAAAAGGCTTGTGACCTTAAAAGAAAGAGTTTCATTCTATAAATGGCAAGGCACGGGTAAAATTGGTTGGCGAAAAAGAGAGTGCAGAATACTCGACGATTGGAGTGACTTCAAGTTGCTATTTTGATCAGAAACCACACATATAAAAGTCAGAACAAAGGCGCACAATTGTGTGTGTGTGGGGGGGGGAGAGGGAGAGAAAGAGAGAGAGAGAGAGAGAGAGAGTATGTTAGAGTTTTAAGAGTATTACATGAGTGAGTGTATTTTGTCATTTTTACTTTTTTGGAGTTTGTCAGGTGTCCTCAGCAAAAAGGAATTTTGGTTGAGTCATGGGAGGTACAATTTGAGGGGGAGAGACTTCAAGATTGTACTGATCATGGGAGGTACAATTTTGAGAGTAAAAAGTAGACTAGAATCTTCAGAGAACGGTTCATCTTGGTTGAGTCACCATGGATACCCACAATCTCGGGGCTCTCAACAAGCCCCGTACTGCACCCCCCAGCACCAGCATGTGCCTGCCCCTTTTAGTTAAGTGACAGTCAAGATGCGAATGCTTTATATAGATTTGAATTAATGGCATGAAATGCCAGTTCAACACAATTCACTAATGATCGTAGTCCAATTCACTAATTGGAATTTGCCTTCATTGGCTCCATTGGTTAGTGATGCAGCTAAGCCAATTTGATTGTGTCACCTATTGAATGCCCTAATCGAATCGAACCCTAATTAAACCCTAAATTGAATGCCCTAATTGAATCGAACCCTAAATTAAACTAATTGAACCTCTAATTAAATCCTAAATTGAATGCCCTAAATTAATCGAACCCTAAATTAAACTAATTGAATCCCAAAATTGAACCATAAATTGAATGCCATAATTCAACCGAACACTAAATTGGACTAATAGAACCCCTTAATTGAACCATTAATTGAACCCTAATTAAACCTAAATTAAATGCCCTAATCGAATCGACCCTAATTGAACCCTAAATTGAATGCCCAGTTCCAACCAAACCCTAAATTGAACTTATTGAACCCCCTAATTGAACCCTAAATTGAATGCCCCAATTTAACCGAACGCTAAATTGGACTAATAGAACTCCCTAATTGAACCATAAATTGAAGTAATTGAACCCTAATTAAATCACCAATTGAATGCTCTAATCGAATCGAACCCTAAATTAAACTAAATGAAACCCTAATTGAATGCCCTAATCCAATCGAACCCTAAATTGAACTAATTGAAACCCCTAATTGAACCCTAAATTGAATGTCCCAATTCAACTGAATTCTAAATTAAACTAATAGAACCCCCTAATTGAAGTAAATGAACCCCCTAATTGAACCCTAAATTAATTTCCCTAATCGAATCGAATCCTAAATTGAAATAATTCGAGCGCATTGGATATGTGCACTTTGAACAATTTTTTCCCATTTGAACACTTATCATTAGTTTGATAATTTTAGGTTATTAATTGTGCATTTGAGAATTGTGATTATTGCTCGATGATTTTAGGTTGTTAATTGATGATTTTATGTTATTAGCAGTACATTTGAAGTAATTGAGATTATTAATTGATGATTTTAGGTTGTTAATTGATAATTTTAGATTATTAATTACGCATTGAGCATTTGAGATTGTTGACAGAGGATGGAACCCAATTGGATTGAATGTGTGATTTTTATTGCATTGAGCATTTGAGAATTGAGAATTGAGATTGTTGACGGAGGATGGGACCCAATTGGATTGAATGTGTGATTTTTAATAATTTTTATTGTATTAAGAATTTGAGAATTGAGATTGTTGACGGAGGATGGGACCCAATTGGATTGAGATCTCCATTAGGTAGCACAGACACGGACACCGCGTCCGATCGACACCGACGCCGACACCAAAACAACATATTTTAGCTTTATACTTGTGAACACCTTTGCAATGGGTGTCCGGAACCTCTTCAATGAGTGTCCAACAATTAAAAAATAAATCAATGTCTTGAACACCGCTGAGAGTTGTCGAACACGTGTCTGGATGAGGTGTCGAGGTGTCGAGGTGTCGGTAGGTCACGGACACCCTGTCCAATCGACACTGACACCGAAACCGAAAAATGTCACATTTTGGCTTTATACTTGTGGACACCTCTTCATGAGGTGTCCAACGCCTCTTCAAGGGGTGACGGACACCTCTTCAAGGGGTGACATACACGGTGTCTGGCATTTAAAAAAATAAATCAATGACTTTGGACGTGTCCAGAGGCGTCAGACAGGTGTGAGTAGGTGTCAGACGCGTGTTCGAAGGTATCCGACACATTTTCGAAGGTGTCCGACACGTTTTCGGATGTGTCGATGAGGTGTCGAGGTGTCGATAGGTCACAGACACCGCGTCCGATCGACACCGACACCAAAATGTCACATTTTGGCTTTCTACTTGTAGACACCTCTTCAAGGGGTGTCCGGCACCTCTTCAAGGGGTGATGAACACAGCGTCCGGCATTTAAAAAATAAATCAATATCTTCGGACGGGTCCGGAGGTGTCGGACACCATACTGACACCCTATATGAGAAATTGGGAATTGAGATTGTTGACTGTGCATTGAGAATTTGATAATTGAGATTGTTGACGGAGGATGGGACCTAGTTGGATTAAGAATTAGTTGAATGGTTGGTCGTTGAATTTAGGTTAATTAGGTTAACACGACATTTTTAGCACCCCTTAGAATCTCATCGTGGTTCTAGCACTGGATATAATTAGCCATAATTAGTCCCGATTAACCCTAATGAACCCAATTAACCCTAATTAGCTCTAACAAAAATAATTAGTTTTAATTAACCCTAAGAATCCAATGAAAATTAAATTAGCTGTAATTACCCTAAATTGACCCTAATTAACACCAATCAGTCCAAATTAAACCCTAATTAGTCCTAATTACTCATATCTTGTAGACCTGTGATTAGATTAATTAAACCCTAAAACCTAACTAAACTCTGATTACGCACCTAATTGGTCATAATTAAGCCTAAGAACTCAATTAAGCCTAATTAGCCCTAATTAGGACTAATCAACACTACTGCACACAATTAAATCCTAATTAGCTCAAAATAACCCTAATTAGTCCTAATCAACCCTAATTAGTCCAAGGTAATCCTCATTAACACTAATTAGCCCTCACATAACCCAATTAAGCCTAATTAGCCTTAATTATGACTAATCAACACTACTCCGCACAATAAAACCCGGCTATTAGCTCAAAATAACCTTAATTACTCCTAATCAACCCTAATTAGCTATAATTAGCCCAAGGTAATTCTCAACACTAATTAGCCCAGAGATGGTTCAATAACTCGTTGCTTGTAAACCCTGCATTCTTTATATTCGTTGTTGTTTTGCGAAATTCATTGGCAACGAGATGGTTCAACTCGTTGCCAACGAATTCTATTTAAAGTAGAATTGGTAACAAATGCAATGATCTTTCTGCAGTTTTGATATTTCGGAAATATTCTTGCATATATTATCAATTTCTGAACGCATGCATGCATAAAAATCCTTAGTTCCCGTTCAAAGGTACTCATTACAAAGTAATGCTTTGTAATAAGCCTTTGGATGTCCAGTTTGGACAATTTGAAAAAGTTACGTATTTATAAAAAAAGTTACGTGTGGAAGAAGGACAAGGACCCGGCTCACCGGGCCGGCGACTATATTTCGGATATTGCCCGGCGGATCGATGTGAGTCAATTTGTTTAAGTTGTTAATTTTTTATCTTCTATCCTCAATATTTGTTGTGTTAATCAATGCACTAACATATCTTTGACTCACTGTTCTTGCATACCTTGTATGAACAGCTTAGGGGCTCCGAGCAGGCGTCCGGACAGCCATCAGCGTCCACTAGTCCGGATGCGAGTACTGGGGCGTTGAAGCAATGGCTAGATACCGGAGGTTGTCAATCGGCCGAAAGGCCACATACATGGCCTACCTAGCATGACTGCACGTGCCGTGATAGGATCGTCCCTATCCCCCGTTGCCCCTCTACAGACACCGGCTCTTCTGCGTCTGTTGGCCAAGGAGGAGATCCAGCGCATTGCTACCGTGGTGTTGAGGATGATCAGGGAGTAGGATCAACAAGGTAGCGCTGCTGGACATGCCAAGCCGACCTCGGATCAGCAAGATCCAGATCCAGGACTCGGCAACCCCTAATGAGCCCCTTCTCGTGCCCGGTCCCAGCTTATCCTCCCCCCTCGCCCGGCTTGTACTCTTCTCCCCTCCCCTAACCAGCTGTATCCGGTTCCCACTTGTACATCATGAGTTTTTTTGTAATAAACATTTTTTTTATTGATTATATATATTTCTTTGTGTATTGATTATTGTGCATTATTGTTGAGAATTGAATTTTTTATTACAGGTTTGGGTAATAGAAAAATTAAAAAAAATTCACTTTTAGCGACGGATTAATTCCGTAGCTAAAAGTGTTCCTACTATCAGCTTTTTAGCGACGGTACTCCGTCGCCAAAAATTATTTAGCGACGGAATATTCCGTCGCTGAAACATTTATTCCTTTGCTAATTTTACAAAACAGAAAATAAATTAAAATACGTAAAATTTAGCGACGGATATTCTGTCGCTAATTAATAAATAACTCCATCGCAACAAGTGCAATATTAGACGACGGATTTGAAAATTCCGTCGCCAAACTTTTAGTAACGGCCTTGTATACGAGGGACGGTTAATCCGTCGTTAAAAGTTTTAGCGACGGATTTATCCGTCGCTAAAAGCCTTTTTTCTTTTAGTGAGAAAAGGCTCATAGAGATCCTTCTCTGATTATGGTATATCATCTGGTGCATGGTTGACATTTTAGATTGTTGCATAATTTACCTTGACCACACAACCATAGAAAAAAATGGGAAAGAAAATGGCTGGGTTGTTTTATTCATTAAAAAAAAAGCAGGAAGAAAAGGTCGCACTTGAATTTTTGGTTTGAGACTACCTCACTTTGGAAATGTTTCAGTTCTTAAGAAAGAAAGTATATTTTCAGATATGTGTTTTCTGTAAGCTAATCTACATTGGATATATATGTTTCATTTTTTTAAGTTTCATTGCATATCTGCATTGATGTTTGTTACAATAAACAAAGTCCTATGGGCACGCTTGATATCCTTTTTATTTTAGAGCTTGTAGTCCTCATCCTTGTTCTTGGATACTGACAATTTTGAGCAAACAACTATTTTTTTAGAGCTTATGATCCATATTCTTGCTCTTTTATATTTGCATTTGTGAGCAAACAACTATCATGCTTTGATGTTCTACATGACAAGTATGCATTGGCTAATTGGCTATTACAAATATTATTGGATGCTATGTAATGACTTGTAGCTGGTGGAAGACTATTGGTGTCAAAGGAAGAGTAGTTCTATTGATCACGTCGGTATGACTCCAAGGAGTCAGACTACTGACTACAAGTGTGAGGTAACCAATAGCATCGCTTGTTGATTAATCACTGTGATAGTGGAACTCGTGCAAGCTTTTGGATTGACCATATTTACATGGTTTGTCCTTTATTTTATGGAGCATCTGGCTGTCTCCATGAACTTTGATGGATATGATGAAATAAGGGAACATAAATGTTGCCATGGAAGTAATATACCGGGTTGGTGATTCCGTGTGAAATTATAAAGGAATGCCACCTGTTATCAGACCTTTGTTAGAAATTTGTGTGAAACATATCAAATTCTAGCTAGAGGCAAAGGTCTGATGTACATCGAGGGGTACGAGACTTAAGCCCAAAAATGTAATAAGTCACCTATAAGGATACAACCTTCTAGAGACTGGAGATCCCAAGAACTAGGCAAGGAGACCAACGAATTATAGAGTGACTTGTGGTTATACATGTACTATTCTTGTCTCATGACATATTGTCCCTCACTCACTATGGTGTAAGTACATGTTCTCGTAACGATTTTGGAGGTTGAGTTTATTTATAATCTCTTAATGAGTTCATAGCCCATACGGGTGGGATGAATTAGTTACGAGAGTATCCTTGATAGACTCACTTATATGAGCGTGGAAGTGGGGCCGCTTCCTATGAGAACTCGGGCTGATTCTCTAGAGCGCTCATGAAAACTGGGATAAAGCACTAGGTCGTAACGTGCTGGCTTGAGAAGTTTGGTTTAGAACACCTGGAATATCACGTGTGTAATGCGATTCCGCGTGCCCTTAAGTAGTCATCGTTCAAGACTAAGCCACTTTGACTCTAGTACGGGAATTGCTGAAACGCTAAGTGAAGGTTTCAAGGCAGTGTCACTTTCATGATGCTTGATATTCTATCTTTGCCCAACTTTGCTTTGGAATTACTGTTATTTTTATTAACATAAGCGGGGGATTGTTGGAGTATTTTAATAGAAATGATTATTTTGTTAAGTATTTATTGTGGGTGTTACAAATTATTTATTTTTCTCATAAAATACTATTAATTTTCTTATTAAAGATAGGAAGTAATTAGCTATTGACTATCTTTACTCTAGCTGTTGGAAGGAATGACATGATTCTTATGGGTAGGCAACGGTTGGATTAAAGGTCAATTATTGAGAGAGTAATGGCTTTGAATTCGGTAGGCATGATATTGCCTTTAACCGTTACATATGCTTATATATTTTTCGTTGGTGCTCTCTCATTTTTTTGATTGATGCTTTTTCCCAACATTGCTTGAACTCGAAACCAGTAGTCCTTCATCTATAGTTATTTTACAATACAGAATGAGGGTTTTATAAAATACTTTTAAGTGAAACACTCTTCTGTTGTTGTGTTAGAATTACTATGTATTTTGTTTATCATGCATGTTTGGGCAAAGAGGGTTGTTGTGTGAAGCTTTATCTTCTCTAATAGTTCAAACGTTGAGAAGACACAACAGTGTTAAAAGCTGGGCTATTGTATCTTGGAGGCCGCGTGCTAATACCTATTGCACTGGTTATATTCCGTAGGGCGCGAACCGTCTTAAAGAAAGCGACCTAGCTAGTCCACACCTCAACCCAGTGGTAACATACTTGTTTCGAAGGTGTTCAAGATAGATTCTTTGGACCCTTTAAGGTATCTCGTACAGTAAGTATGCTACATTGCAAAAGAGCTTTGAGGTAAATGAAAATTTTATACTCATAACCGATTGAGGTAATTATTCTTATATCTTTCCTTACTTTGAATTTTTTTTTTTTAATTTTGAACATGTTGACATGCTATGTCTTTCTATTTGGAATTTTTTCCAACAGGTAGACCACACACTTAGAATGTCATGGACAAGGCACTAGTTCATGATGCTTCCTTTAATTTGTACGGACGAAAGAGAGTATACGGTGAAGGATAATTTTTGGTAATTGCAAGATTCTTTCCATGCCGGCCTCCATGTTGAGATCCAAGACCACATAATCACTCTTGATATTCTCTCTTGCTTGTCATCCCTTGTGTTCATACCCTATTCTGGTCGCACCCCAGGACCCGCTAAGGGACCCATTTTGCACGACACATCACCCAGTCAGCGGTCAACTTTTCAACGCTCGAGAGCCGGTCAAAGCAACGCATGCTCAAGTCAAGTGAACTGCACGTGAAGCGACCTCGGCGTGCCTTCCACCTTGGGGGTTGGCCACCTCAAGGGCTCGGCCACCTTGAGGGGCTTAGCCACCCTTGGGGGTCGGCCACCTCAAGGGCTCGGCCACCCTATGGGGTCGGCCACCCTAGGGGGTCGGCCACCCTTAGGGGTCGGCCACCTGCCTTGACTATCGACAACCGTCGTTTGGGACCGCGCTCCGCTGTAGTCGCGACAACCGTCGCTTTCGGCCGCGCTCCGTCGTAGTCGCGACGACCGTCGCTCTCGGCCGCGCTCCGTCGCAGCGACGACCGTCGCTCTCGGCCGTGCTCTATCGCCATGATGACCGTCGCTCACGGTCACGCGCCATCCACGCAACGACCCCTGTTGCTCAGACGTCACTCCGCGACCCCCGTCGCTTCGAGGAAGTTACTCTGTGACCCTCGTCGCCCGCACTCCGTCACGCCCATGCACCGTTCCACAGATATAGTCGCGCCCCCCTGGCGCTCTCTGTCACATTACAGTGCCCTCGGCACCTCACTCACTTCACCGCGCCCTTGCGACCTGCTGATGATACGTGCCCCCGGCACTAAGTATTACTCCGCGACAGTCATCGCTGTGCCCGTGCACCACGTCCATGACATGTGCCCATGGCACCATGTATATCTCCGCGACGTTCATCGCTGCGCCCTTGCGCCATTCTCATGACGTGTGCCTCCGGCACCAGGTAAGGACTCGCAACAGTTGTCGCAGCGCCCATGCGCCGCAATCAAATGTCTCGTGCTGTAGGCACCGCGCCCATGCGCCACAATCATGTTATATGCTTACGGGATGGGCTCACAACCTGAAAGCCATCGCCGTCTTCATTCCAGGGGTCTTCGCTCCGTGCTCCGGCACGAGGACCCTTCGCAGCGGGATAGGCGACTCCTCCGGGACACTATCTCCGCCAGGGTGCCTGCGTGACTGGCCTACGTGCTCTAGCACTGGGGGCTCGCGTCGGCACCCCTAAGGACTATGACCCCCGGGTCACTCCGAGATGGGAGCAAGTCTTCGGAAGGGCATCTTGCCTAGTCCACCTGGCAGCTAAGCGTCGGGTCTTCCCCACCGCTGTCAGGCCTGTGGGATTCAGTAAGGGCTTGGACTGGAGGCTGGGGCAACGGGCTACTCTGACCATGCTACCGCGGCGTGATCAGTCTCCTCAGACAGGCAGAGAGATGTTACAAGGGCAGGGCAGCGCGAATTTGGGAACTGACAGTCCAACAGAGAACCGGTATTTATGGACCCCTGGTGACGTGTCACCCTCAAGGGGTGACACGTGTCAGCTGATGACACATTGATGACATCGGCACCTTTTCCCTATAAATAGGGGACCTTGGATTTCATTTAAGAGGGGAACTCTCTCATTTGTCATTTTCACTTTCTCTCTCTAAAAACTCATTCTCTCTGAAATTCTAGAGAGAGGAACACATTCGGACCCCCGATATCGGACTCTTGGCGTTGCACCCCTGACGCTGACCCTAGCTGGGATTGTCGGTCGCCGGCCCCATTCGTCCTTGCCTTGCCTGCGCAGCACTGCCAGCCCTCGCGGCTTGTCTGGGGAGCCTTGCTCTCAGCCCTTACACCGTCCTTGTTGTCTCCCATGTTGCCTATCTGGAAGCTGACTCAGACTGCATCCTTTGTGGCACCTCCACGTAGCATCGAACACTTTTCCGTATCATCATTTTGGCGACTCCGCTGGGGAGGTGAGCATCGTGTTGCAGTCTGCATATCTTCCAGACTCAGGCACCATGCTTGTGCAGCAGAGGGCTACGAGGACTACCAACAATGCAGTTCATTCCTTGCCTGACACACTCACGCAACCATGCCTCAGCAACGTATGGCTACCAGAACTACCGATCACATCCTCTACCTAGCCATCCAAGAGGCCGTCATTTCCAGACTTGGAGAATATTCAAGCTAACATTGTTCTACTGGCACCACCCTTGGTGTTATGTCTCACTTCATTGGGGGCTTCACCCCTTGCCTACCCCAAGCAAGCCAAGCTCCCTACCCCTTCTGCATGCCTCTCATTGCAGCGACTTGATACGTGGTGCACGGGGTGGCTCGAGCCACGCTACTAAGTCTCAACTCCGTCAGCCAACATCCCCCTCGGGCAGTACGACCTCGCGGGCATGCATGCAACACATCTTGCCAACCCACCCGTGCCTCGGTCACTCAATCGGTCGTCGATGCCGACCCACCGCCGAGCTCCACTCTCCGTCTTCGACACTTAGAAAAATTTCTTCGTTTTTCGCAGTCGGGTCATCACCCCCGGACTTCGCTCGGCACCCTCCCCTCTTTTCAACACTTAGAAAAATTTCTTCATTTTTCGCGGTCGGGTCATCACCCCTGCGACTTCGCTCGGCGCCCTCCCCTCTTTTCAACACTTAGAAAAATTTCTTCATTTTTCGCGATCGGGTCATCACCCCCGCGACTTCACTCGGCGTCCTCCCTCTCTTCGACACTTAGAAAAATTTCTTCATTTTTCGCGGTCGAGTCATCACCCCCGCGACTTTGCTCGGCACCCTCCCCTCTCTTCAAAACTTAGAAAAATTTCTTCATTTTTCGCGGTCGGGTCATCACCCCCGCGACTTCGCTCGGCACCATCCCCTCTTTTCGACACTTAGAAAAATTTCTTCATTTTTCGCGGTCGAGTCATAATCCCCGCGACTTCACTCGTCGCCCTTGTCACTCTTCAACACTTAGAAACATTTCTTCATTTTTCGCGGTCGGGTCATCACCCTCATTCTACACTTAGAAAAATTTTCACAAAAATTTTTCACCCTCCGGTGCTCTCTCCAACACTTAGAAAATTTTCCACAAAAATTTTCATCAATCCCCAACCTCCCTCTTTCTCTCCCTTTCACCTCAAAATTATTTCTTCCTCCAAATTTTGCATCCCCTCTCATGCTCCTTTTATAGGCTCCACAAAAAAAAAAATATCGCATTGCATTTTTTATTTCCAAAATCAAAATCAAAAAGCAGCCCAGATGGGCAGAACCCGACCGCGAGGGCCCCGACCCGCGCCTGCCCCGCCCCGTTTCCCCTTTTTTCACTCATTTCCAAACGGTCAACCCGCCCCACCCGAACCGACACGTACCCAACCCGAATGCTAGAACCATAATCTCTTCTCCATCTTCTTCCATGCTCCGTGCCTGCTTCGCACCGCCGCTGACCCTTCGGCCTCCCCATCTCGGCCTTCGCCTACCGGTGGCAAACCCTTCCCGGCGTTGCCACTACTCCCGACCACCTCTCCCCTTCGGCTCTCTCCCTCTGCTCTCCCCCCGACCCCTCGTGCCCCACGGCGCCATGGCCGCCGCCGACCCCTCTGTCCCTTCTTTGCTTCGGCCCTTTTCCCCGCAACCCACCTGGCCGACCCCACTACTTCCCCGACCCCCCCACCGACCCCCCCCTCGGCCTCTCTCTCTCTCCCTCTTCCCCGATCCCGTAAGCCCGCATTGCACGGCCGAAGGCGCTGCGCCGCCGACCCCTTTCTTGTTTCATCTCCACCCCGCCGACCCCCCCGCTACCCCGCCGACCCCCCTGCTACCCCGACCCCCCACCCCGTTGACCACCCTGCTCCCCCGACCCCCCCACCCAGTCGACCCCCCCTCGGCCCCTTGGCCGACCCCCCCCCTCTCGGCCCCTCATCTCTCTCCCTCTTCCCCTCCCGTAAGCCCGCGTTGCGCGGCCGAAGGCACTGCGCCGCCGACCCCTTTCTTGTTTCATCTCCACCCCGTCGACCCCCCTCAGCCCCACCATACCTCTCTCCTCTCCCCCGTCCCACGGCCGGCCACGGTAGCCTGCCGCCGCCATGCCATTCCCTCCATCTTCTTTCTTCTTTCTTTTTTTTCTTTTTTCCCGCAAATCCCCAAAAGCCAAGGCCAACAAAAAAAAAAATTTTATAACCTTGACCGCCGTGCTTTGCCCTCGCACATGCGCTCGTCGCCCGGACTTCACCTCCGCGACGCCCGTCGTCCGGACATCGTCTCCGTGACCCTAATCACCTAGACTTCACCTCCGCGACGCCCGTCGCCCAGACTTCCTCTTCGTGACGCCCGTCGCCCGGACACCGTCTCCGCGACCCTCGTCCCCCAGACATCATCTCCGCGACGCTCGTCGTCCGGACATCGTCTCCGCGACCTTCGTCGCCCGGACATCGTCTCCGCAACCCTCGTCGCCCTCCTTCGTCACTCAAAGACGATATCAACAACTTTTGGGACAAACGACATCAACACCTTACTATGTGTTTATGCGCGCGGCGCCCGCTCGGGTTGCCCCTCCGCGCACGCCGCACGCAGGGGGCTATGTTCCCAACTTATTCTGGTTGCACTCAAGGGCCCACTAGCGGACCCACTTTGCGCAACCCCCCCCCCCTTTTTTTTTAGTTTCACTGCTTTTTTTTGGTTTGAAAAATACATTTTCACCATTTTCACAACGCTAACAAAAGCACCCACCATTTTCACAAGGCAACACCGCATTCAGCCTCCACAGCCACAACGCCACACCTTCGGCCCGCTGCCCATCGCCCGGGCGCCGTCTTCGCAACAATCATTGCCCATTGCCCAGGCGCCGACTCCGCGACCCCCAGTTGCACGTCGCTCGGGCGCCGTCTTCGCAACACTCGTCGCCCCGGCGCCGTCTCTGCGACGCCCGTCGCCCGGGGGCCGCCTCCCGCAACCCTCATCGCTCGTCGCCTGGGTGCCGTCTCTACGACCCTCATCGTTAACGCCGTGCGCACCTCCTGTAACCCTCGTTGCCAGTCGCCCGGGGGCTGTCTCCGCGATCCCAGTTGCCCGTCGCCCGGGCGCCATCTCTGCTACCCTCATCGCTCGTCACCCGGGCGCCCTCCGCGGCCCACGTCGCCAGCGCCTTGCATACCTTCCATGCGGACCCCCGCCGCCAGCACCATGCGCACCTTCCGCGACGCCCGTCGCCAGCACCATGCCCACCTTCCACAACACTTGTTGCCCATCGCCCAGGGGCTATCTCCGCGACCTTCATCGCTCGTCACCCGGGCGCCGTCTCGGCGACCCTCGTCGCCAGCGCCACGCCTTCCGCAACAATCGCGGCCTATCACCGAGGCGCCGTCTCCGCAGCTCGTTGCCAATCGCCTGGGACTATCTCCGCGACCCACGTCACTCGTAGCCCGGGCACCGTCTCCGCGACCCATGTCGCCAGCACCCTGCATACCTTCTGTGCGGACCCCCGCCACCAGCGCCGTGCGCACCTTTCGCAACTCTTGTCGCCCGCGTCACTTACGTCCGCGCGCCGGCTCTACAACTCTCATCGCCCTCACACATTTGTTGCTCGCGTCAGTGCTACAGCTCCGTGCTCCCGTCACCCGCGCTCCTTCGCGACTATTGTCGCCCGCGTGCCACTCCGCGACCTTCGTCGCCCGCGTCCGCGCGACAGCTCTGCGACTCTCGTCGCAGGCCCTCCAACTCCGCGACTCTCGTCGCCCGTGTGCCACCTCTACGATCTTCGTCGCACGCATTCACATGACAGCTCCGCGACAGGCCCCGTCGCCAGCGTGTCGTCTCCTCAATCCACGTCGCCCGTGCCAACTCATCGCGCTCTCTACAACGCGCGCTTAATGCCAATGGTCACTAGATGCTCATCACCGACCGTGCACAATTGCCATGACGACATCACAAAGTATAGCTCCGCGACGTTCGTCGCCGCGCCCGTGCGCCATTCTCATCATGCGTGCCCCCGGCACCAACTTTAGCTCCGCGACAGTCGTCGCCGCGCCCTGGCGCCATGCTTATGATGCGTGCCCCAGGCACCAGGTATTGCTCCGCGACAGTCGTCGCCGCGCCCTGGCGCCATGCTTATGATGCGTGCGCCAGGCACCAGGTATTGCTACGCGATGTTCGTCGCCGCGCCCGTGCGCCATTCTCATCATGCGTGCCCCCGGCACCAACTTTAGCTCTGCGACGTTCGTCGCTGCACCCGTGCGCCATCTTCATGATACGTGCCCCCGGCACCAACTTTAGCTCCACGACGTTCGTCGCCGCGCCCGTGCGCCATCTTCATGATACGTGCCCCCGGTACCAAGTATAGCTCCGCGACATTCGTCGCCGCGGCCGTGCGCCATTCTCATCATGCGTGCCCCCGGCACCAACTTTATGCTCCGCGACCTTCGTCGCCGCACCCATGTGCCATTCTTATCACATGTGCCCCGGCACCAAGTATATGCTCCGCGACCTTCGTCGCCGCACCCATGTGCCATTCTTATCACATGTGCCCCGGCACCAAGTATATGCTCCGCGACCTTCGTCGCCGCACCCATGCGCCATTCTTATCACATGTGCCCCGGCACAAAGTATTGCTTCGCGACGTTCGTCGTCGCACCACTTTCATGACATGTGCTCCGGCACCAAGTATTGTCCCCGCGACGCTCGTCACCGTGCCCATGCGCAACAATAATGATACAGGCCTTCGGGCATCACACTTATTCACCACACCATGCGCCCCCGCCATGGACGGGGAACATGCTTCGACCCACTCTCTGGAGAGTGCGGCATTCCGGGGGCTCCGTTCATAGCACTCCAGCACGAGGACCCCTCCCTGCGGGACGGGCTGTATGCCGTCGCCGGCTCAATCAAACTGCGGGACGAGCTGTATGCCGTCGCCGGCTCAATCAAACTGCGAGACGGGCTGTGTGCCGTCGCTGGCTCAATCAAACTACGGCATGGGCTGAGCACCATCACAGGCTAGAGCCATCGCCGGCTCAATCAAACTGCGGCATGGGCTGAGCGCCATCACGGGCTAGCGCCATCGCCGGCTCAATCAAACTACAGGACGGGCTTCGTGTCGTCGCCGGCTCAATCAAACTGCGGGACGGGCTGTATGCCGTCGCCGGCTCAATCAAACTGCGGCATGGGCTGAGCGCCATCACGGGCTAGCGCCATCGCCGGCTTAATCAAACTGCGGCATGGGCTGAGCGCAATCGCGGGCTTAGCGCCATCGCCGGCTCCATCACCAGGGACCCTGGCCCCCGCAGCAGGATGGGCTGTAACCACGTCGGTTATGCGTGCGACGCCCGCTCGGGTTGCCCCTCCACGCACGCCACACGCAGGGGGCTTATGTTCATACCATATTCTGGTCGCACCCCAGGACCCGCTAAGGGACCCATTTTGCACGACAAATCACCCAGTCAGCGGTCAACTTTTCAACGCTCGAGAGCCGGTCAAAGCAACGCATGCTCAAGTCACGTGAACTGCTCGTGAAGCGACCTCGGCGTGCCTTCCACCTTAGGGGTCGGCCACCTCAAGGGTTAGGCCAACCTTGGGGGTCGGCCACCTCAAGGGCTCGGCCACCCCAAGGGCTCGGCCACCTTGAGGGGCTCAGCCACCCTTGGGGGTCGGCCACCTCAAGGGCTCGGCCACCCTATGAGGTCGGCCACCCCAAGGGGGTCAGCCACCCTTAGGGGTCGGCCACCTGCCTTGACGATCGACAACCGTCGTTCGGGACCGCGCTCCGCTGTAGTCGCGACGACCGTCGCTTTTGGCCGCACTCCGTCGTAGTCGCGACGACCGTCGCTCTCTGCCGCGCTCCGTCGCCGCGACGACCGTTGCTCTCGGCCGTGCTCTGTCGCCATGATGACCGTCGCTCACGGTCCCGCACCATCCACACAACGACCCCTGTTGCTCAGACATCACTCCGCGACCCCCGTCGCTCGGAGGAAGTTACTCTGCGACCCTCATCGCCCGCACTCCGTCGCGCCCATGCACCGCTCCACAGATACAGTCTCGCCCCCCTGGCGCTCTTTGTCACATTACAGTCCCCCCGGCACCTCACTCACTTCGCCGCACCCTTGCGCCCTGCTGATGATACGTGCCCCCGGCACTAAGTATTACTTCGCGACAGTCGTCGCTGTGCCCGTGCACCACGTCCATGACATGTGCCCATGGCACCAAGTATATCTCCGCGACGTTCATCGCTGCGCCCTTGCGCCATTCTCATGACGCTTGCCTCCGGCACCAGGTAAGGACTCGCGACAGTTGTCGCAACGTCCATGCGCCACAATCAAATGTCTCGTGCTGTAGGCACCGCGCCCATGCGCCACAATCATGTTATATGCTTACGGGATGGGCTCACAACCTGAAAGCCATCGCCGTCTTCATTCCGGAGGGCTTCGCTCCGTGCTCCGGCACGAGGACCCTTCGCAGCGGAATAGGCGACTCCTCCGGGACACTATCTCTGCCAGGGTGCCTGCGTGACTAGCCTACGTGCTCTAGCACTGGGGGCTCGTGTCAGCACCCCTAAGGACTATGACCCCCGGGTCACTCCGAGATGGGAGCAGGTCTTCGGAAGGGCATCTTGCCTAGTCCATCCAGCAGCTAAGCGTCGGGTCTTCCCCACCGCTGCCAGGCCTGTGGGATTCAGTAAGGGCTTGGACTGGAGGCTGGGGCAACGGGCTACTCTGACCATGCTACCGCGGCATGATCAATCTCCTCAGACAGGCAGAGAGATGTTGCAAGGGCAGGGCAGGGCAAATTTGGGAACCGACAGTCCAACGGAGAACCGGTATTTGTGGACCCCCTGGTGACGTGTCACCCTCAGGGGGTGACACGTGTCAGCTGATGACACATTGATGACATCGGCACCTTTTCCCTATAAATAGGGGACCTTGGATTTCATTTAAGAGGGGGAACTCTCTCATTTGTCATTTTCACTTTCTCTCTCTAAAAACTCATTCTCTCTGGAATTCTAGAGAGAGGAACACATTCGGACCCCCGATATCGGACTATTGGTGCTGCACCCCTGACACTGACCCTAGCTGGGATTGTCGGTCGCCGGCCCCATTCATCTTTGCCTTGCCTACGCAGCACTGCCAGCCCTCGCAGCCTGTCTGGGGAGCCTTGCTCTCAGCCCTTACGCCGTCCTTGCTGTCTCCCACGTTGCCTACCTGGAAGCTGACTCAGACTGCATCCTTTGTGGCACCTCCACGTAGCATCGAACACTTTTCCATATCATCACCTTGTTACCAAGTCACCAATTTATGACACCACATAATCAAAAACCTTTTAGGATTAGAACAATAACAAGACCAACAAGGACCATATTAGTTGATAATTATAACGTGTAGGGTTTGATTTAATGACTTTTAAGTGATGCCGCCAGCACTTGACTGGATGAGAGATGAAGCATCCACCGTTTCCTCTGTCCATTAGCTCGTCACATAGAAACTTAATGAATTTTCTATTGAGGTAAAACACCTAATCAAAAGCTAAAGTGCTTGGAAAGGTACACCATAGCATTGCATCCACAAACTCATATCAAAAGCCAAAGTCCTTAGAAAGCAACACCGTAGAATTGCATCCAAAAACATATAACTACTTGTGTACATAGTAAGCTTCAGGTTTTGAACTTTGATGCTCCGGATGCAAAATTGCACCCACGTTTAGAACAACAAACCAATCACTTTTACACAAGATATCATGCAAAAGCTCAAACTGGTTTAACCATGTCAAGAAATCCCCCAAATCTGAAAACCACATGCCATTAATTTTTGCGTCGCCGGTTATATTATTATCAGCGTCCCATTTCCCTCGATCACTTGTAAATGACAAGGATCCTATATGGTTTTCATGGTAAGAAAGTGATAGCAATTTGGGAGCATCAAACTTTGACTCAGCTAGCTTTGCACAGGAGAATACCGTAATCTGATTTAGCGTGTAACTTGAAACCCGAAACCTTTTCAATCTTTCACAATACAACATGCTCAGCTCGGGGGGGGGGGGGGGGGGGGGGGGGGGGGGAGACCTGAGGATAAAATCTTCAAGAAATGAGCCTGCAATTATTACATGACACAAAAAGAGTTGTTCCTTAACTAGGAGACATTCGGATGCTATAAAACTCAGGCACACATGAAGCGGTTCCCTTGTGTCGCAGTAGAAAGATTCGAGGTTCCTTGCATTGATATCAACAATCTAGTCCTTGTAGGCGGAAACCTCAAGTATTTTGAGGATCTGAAGATTGGCGACTCAGATTTTTGCCAACCCCTCGAACGTTTAAGTTGCCTTTAGCATTCAAAACCCCAAACCGGCTAAGGGACGCTTTGGCTTTCATATTCGATCAAGTAACTTAATGTTACAGCAAGAATACCATCATCAATAGAGTTTCTTATCACGCCTTCACCACCAGCTAAGTCAGGGTTACCTCGTGAGCATCCATCAAATTTCAGCTTTGTTAAACAATCAATCCGCTTTATCCATGAGATAAAAGAAACTTTAGCGACTTTAGGCTTGGCATCTCTATACCCAAAGTTTGAAGTGAGAGAAAGTCCGAAATGACACGGGCTAGCAACATCTTGCTTATGCAAAGAGGCAAGATCCAGGTGAGTCGCATACATTAGAAATTATACTTGAATTGAGAACAAGACACTGTCAAACTTGCTCCTCTTGCGAGCCATTTGAACAACCATTGGTTTAGAAATCTGCTGAACAAATTGTAAGTTCCATTCACTATTTGCCAAACAATAGTCTTTAATTAACTTAATTTTCTGTTGTTCCCTTTTGGTTCTTCCATCAACTCGACCAATTCTGTTGGGTGTGTTGATAAAACTTCCATCTTTTTCTTTTCAATAGAAATGATTCCTTCAAGAGTTGAGCGCAAGTTTCTCGAGAAGCCATTTGATATTCTTGTAGGGTTTCCATCCTTGTAGTCATAAGGTCGACTGGTCTGATAGCACCTTGTTACGTGCGCACTTCGCAAGAAGAAATCATGAAATTGAATTGGAAAGGAAACCACTTTGACAGAGGAGAACCATCTAGCCTCTGATTGATGAGAGCATGAACCTCCGATTCACAGCGATGACTTTCTTGAGTACATGGACAATTCCTATGGTTATAAGCAACTAATCTGAAAAATATTAACATAATCCAACTACTGCTGCACTAGGTAAAATGTAGCAACTAAGCCTACAAAGAAGAAAAAATTGTTAAAGAGAGAAAACAGTGGCGGGTTTCCAAGTTATTTGTCTAAAATATGTATTACTCCTAAAACTATGAAAATTAACCTAATTATATGGAAGGAATAGAACGTACTAATTCCTAAATATATTGTAACATTCTCCTTCAAGGTGGAGCGTGAAGATCACTAACACCCAACCTCGACTTTAGATGAAGAAACTGATCGCGGCCAAGTGAGGATTAATTTTAAGCTACACCCCATACTTAGGTAGTATGGGGTCAATTACACTCAGCACCTCATGCTTCTAATTTTGGCACCCATCATCAAAATTTTGAAAATTGTGGTTTTCAACACGATGATGGTCAAGAGACACTTTGACCACACGTCTGTTAGTTTTAAAGGGACAAACGTGTTTTTTGCCTGTTAATTCTCTTTCCATATGAACACGTTGAAATCCCTAATTCCCATCTTTCCCAAACCCATCCATGAACCTGTAACAAAACACCCTCGATCCCATCGATCCCCAAATCTCATCACTCTCATACACAAAATCACACACATTGTCATACACACTATGTGCAAAGATGTATAGCAACTTCAAGGAGCAGGCAGAGTATGTCAAGCAGGATGTGCAAGAGGACAGCGCCGGCAATTACACCAAGGCCTTCCCTTTGTACATGAACTCCTTAGAATATTTGAAGACCCATTCAAAGTGTGAAAATTAAGAACCCTGAGATCTTACTTAGAAATTGACTTAGTATCTATGCTGGGTGGAGGAGATCAGGGCGTGTTGGACGACGACGACTTGAGGCCGACAGCTAAGGTGGACGCGACGATGGCCTTATGGTCGAAGACTAAGCCCAAGAACGGGGAGGGCGGGGTCGGTGATAGGTGCAACTTGTGGGGTTGTAGATTGTGCAGTGCGTGGGTCAATGGTGCATGTGGTGAGGCTGTGAGTGCAGAGATAGATTATGGGATTGGGGTTATGGGTGGGGTGGTGATTCGGGACTGGGGTGGTTGTGCAGTGGCGATTGTGATAGTGTGGTGACAGTTACATGTTTATGGGTGGGGCATTTTGTGCAAGTTTGGGTCAATGATACAGTGGGAAATGAAGGATTTGGTGCGGTGGGCTGTGAAGGAGTGCGGCATACTCGAGTTTTGGACACAATAATCGAACTAACTATTTTGACCCTGAAAAACTAATAGACGTGTGATCAAAGTGACTCTTGACCGTCATGTGGTACTGAAAATCAAGATTTTCAAAATTTTGATGTTGGGTGCCAATATTAGAACCTTGAGGTGCTGAGTACAACTGACCCTTAAGTATGGATTGTAGCATAAAATTAATCATCCAAGTGACTTCATAAACAATTTTGCAAATTGATGTTTTGCCTAGTAGATCACTACTTGTTGAATCTTTTCGTTAATAACATGGCAACCAATTTCAATATGCTTTGTGTGTTCATGAAAAATGAGATTCTCAGCAATGTAGAGTACCTATTGGTTATCATGTACAATAGATTGATTGCTGTGGGACAAGAGGTAGGCAAGCAATCTCAGACGTGGACCACGTGGTTAAGCAATCTGACCATACTCGGGTTCCGCTAATTAAAGAGCAAGAGACGGCCAAATGCTTCTTTGGTTTTCAAGGAATAAGACTGGATCCAAGAAAGATGCAGTACCCACTGCTGGATCTTTGTTTCCAGGTGACTTAGTAAACAAGTTTGCAAGTTGACGTGCAAAGGAAACTTTACCAATACTTGTTGAATCTTTTCACTAATTACATGGCAGTCTATTTCAACATGCTCTGTGAGCTCAATGAAAATGGGAATCCTCATCAATGTGGAGTGCAGATTTATTATCACAAGACATTTGATTGTTTTGGGACAAGAATTAGGCAAGCGAGAGACAACCGAATGCTTCTTTGTTTTTCAAGTAATAAGACTGGATCCAAGAAAGGTGCAGCAACCAGTGGTGTGGATCGTCGTCATTGGACATCGCCTGGTCGAAATCAGAATAGGCTTAAAGACATAAGTTAGATGAAGAAGGGAAAAAAATTGGTATTCCCCTCAAGTAGAATTCAAATGATGAAGTAGATGAAAGGCTAGCGTGGTTGGTACATAAACTGACCAAGAATGTTAACTGAATACACAATATCGAATGCAATGCGACTTCTGACCAAACACCGATACACCGATACAAAGATAGACCTAAAACGGTGTGAATGTAAAGTTGGACAATGTGACATTTTGTTCCATAGGAAAATCAACAGGGAGAGGTACAATGTCAACAGTATACTTTTGATAAAGAGAAAGACCACTCCTTGATATTAAAGTGTTGGTGAAGAAATTTCATTGTAGCAGCATGTGAACCTGAATCACAAATTCTTCTACGTGTACAAGCACAAATACATAAAGTCCTTGTCGATGAAGATTGAATAAGGAGTAATCAGCTTGTGATTGTGATAAGCAAAAAAAAAAAGATTGACAGATCCAATTCTAATAAGTTTGCTTGAGACAGAAAAAATAATGTTAGTGACATACACGATTTTCCCCCTTCCGACGATATCCTGGTAGGAGAGACATGTATACTTTAGGAAGAGCAACATTGTTAACATCTACTAGTTGGTCCAAAAGCCAATCACGCGCGGTAGCAATAACAAGCAAACGTTAAACAATGACAAGTGTAGCTACACAAGCAATGGTTACATGATGTTCATCATCTACAACTTGGCTGCCACCTTTAGCAACAAGACGACCTTTCTAGCTTTCGATGGAACCATCATAATCGCATTTGGTTTTGCGCCTCATTTTGGTGTAATTTTCTTAACATAGATTATGAGATATGTGGTTGTTAAGATACACTAGCCCAGAATCCCGTGCCAAGCACGGGACGGTTTATTAACAGTAATTTATTTTAGTTGTTTTGAAATGCATAGTAAAATATATTACATAATTTTATAATTTTATGGTTATTTCATCAAAGATATAGTTACTTTTTTTTTTGCTTGATCTTTCGTGTAATAAAATAAATTAACCCTTCTAGTGAAATATCAATAAGCATTGTCCTTGTTCATATTTGCTAATTCTGATTTGGTAACTATATAGATCACCAAAAATTTAGAAGTTTATCTACTACACAAAAAAGAAAAAAGTAAATTTTACTAATAACAGAGAATATATTGAGAGCAATTTGCTATTGCACAAGGCATTTTATAATTCTCTACGTATCTTTTAAAAATAATTTGTACTTTTGAAAGGGTTACCCATAACGTTAGTTACATATTAGTTAATTTTGATGAAAAAAATTTTGGTCCATATATTTGTTTATAGCATGTGATTTATAAAAATTAATCGACATGACTAATTAGTAAGGATGATATGATGTGCCATTTTTAGAAGTAAATATAATCCACCAACAAAGTATACAGAGAAAATAGTGTATGAGGTAATTATATAAAGTTTAAAAAGTTTAACCGAAATGACTATATATGATAGTTCAAAACTTCGTAGTAAGGACATTGTTGAACAAAATTTAACCAAAATTTCACAAAGAATACAATAACTGTGCTTATTAGGTAAGATTTCTCTTCAAGTATAATAAGGTTTTTAATCTAAGTTTTAGTCTACATTAATCACAACATAACTAATATCTTTTTAGATTTTAAATGCAATTTTATTCAGAATTATAAAAATTAACAGAAAATCATAAATGATATATTGTTAATGCAGAATTTAGGATACTTGAGAGTTTAATTACTCACAAAAAAAATAACATAGAAAAGAATTGGTTCAAAACTTTTTCAACATAAAATTAGTTGAATTTAAGAAATGCTCACATAATAAAGGTTTTAAATTTGCACTATTTTTTTAATATATCTCATACAGAATCTGCATATTATGGTACTTTACATTTAACCAATGCGAGTAAATAGGATAGTGCAAAACTTTAGAACAAGAAAATTATTGACCAAAATATTTAACCGACATATTTATCAAGTTAAATTCATATTTGAATTTACATAAAACTTAAATATGAATTTAAAATACTATCTCATTTTTCTTATTAAATCTCTTAAGTAGTTTTTGTTTTAATGGTTAATATTTCATGTTAGAGGTTTTTCGATATATAATATTGAAATAAAGTCAGAATATGTTAGTAAATTAATTAGAAAATTTTGAATGTTTCGAATTAATTTTTGAATTGTATAAGGCCTATTATTTAAATGTTTACTATATTTGCCAATTTAATTAATTACAAAAATTAAGGACGACTCTGTTTAAAATAATGTTTGAAGATCTTTAGCAACATTAACATGTTTAATATTAGTTTTATGACTCTTATTATATTAGAAATATAATGCAATGAGGTGTCATGAGCTATCATTGTATTTCTCGCCTCAGTTATTAGATATTATAGCTCAGGATCCCGAGTCAAGCTCGAGCAAGTTAATAAAATATTTTAAAGAGTTATAAAAAGCGTATCCACGCATTTTTAAGAAACAAAAAGAGAATAACATCTTATGCAAAAAGAAATCTACTTTTACTAAAACTATAATTGTTGGTAAGAAATATTTAATATTTTGTTTGTAACAGTTTCAAGTAATTACTTGTTAAGACTTTTTTATCATTAAGTTCTTTTAGTGGTCAAACTTGTAACCTTTCAAAACAAAGTCTCTTAGCTTGAAAAGTTACGTCAGGAGTTCTTTATCTTTAAAATCGTAAATGTCACATTTCATGAAAAGTTACGTCAAGAGTACCTTTTCATGAATCATTGTTTTAAGAAATCATCAATGTTAAGATACGAACATGATATCCAGTAGAATATTATTTCATCTCACACACATTTAAAATTACGGTCTTGATTAAAGGTCATGCAATTATTGCGGAATATATTTAATTAGGTATATATGTTTGCTTTAGTTCATCTAAACTGTATGTTTAAAAAGAACAATGATTAGATTGTGTTACAATTTTGCATCTAGATTTTTGTGTTCTTTAATCTTTTCTTTTACATCGTCAAGCTGTACTGTAACACAATTTATTTATTATTTTCAACTCATAGTTCAAAAAAACTAAAGAAAAAATATATTTGTACGCTAATATTATGCAAGAATTGCATGACAATCTAATCATGGATTTAATAGTCAAAATCAAAACCTAATATGTAAATGTATGTTTGTAGCATAAAGTTTAAACATTGTACAATTGATTTTATATATTTATAAGATTTACAAATAGCGCGACAATTATACCACAAATTTTTCAACAATTAATCGTAGTAAAGAGTTTGATTTGTTTTCTACAACCTTATGTATGTGGAATATAAGTGAGTTCTTATTTAAAAATGTTGATTTATAATTTGTTTATTGAATTTATATAACACATTATTTATTTTTAACAATAACTATCTTATGTATATTGCGTATATGTCAATATATATGAATAATCATAGTATATAAGACTATATTAGAACGTTATTTTTTTTCCTTTCAAATCTAATGTGTTATTTTTGTTTTTTTCGATATATGATTTTTTTTATTCACATTAAAGAGTGATTTTAAGAATAAAATAGTCAAAATTAAGTCAGAATAAGTAAATGTATTGATTAGGTTGAGTTCTCAAATGTTTAGAATTAATTTTTAAATTATACAACCTCAAGGTTTTAATAGTCAAAATCAAAGCCGCGTAATACGTAAATATGTGTCTGTAGCATAGCATAGAGTTTAAACATTGAATAATTGATTTTATATATTTATAAGATTTACAAATATCACTACAATTATACCACAAATTTTTCAACAATAAATCGCGGTAAAGAGTTTGATTTGTTTTCTACAATCTTATATTGAATATAACCAGTTTGGTAGTCGTGCGTTCTTATTTAAAATGCCAATTTATAATTCATTCATTAAATTTATATATTACACTATTTACTTATAACGATGACTATCTTATGTACATTACGATATATATATATATATATATATATATATATATATATATGTGTGTGTGTGTGTGTGTGTGTGTGTGTGTGTGTGTGTGAATAATCATTGTACATTAAACTAAATTAGAACGTTATTTTTTTTTCCTTTCAAATCTAATGTGTTTTTTTTTCATTTTTTCCTATATATGAATTTTTATATTCACAATAAAGTGTGATTATAAGAACACTATAGTCAAATTAATCAAATTTTTAAAATTTTTAAGAATACATATGAGACATAATAAGTAAGTGTATTGATTAGGTTGAGTTCTCAAATGTTTAGAATTAATTTTTAAATTATACAACCCTCATTATTCTTGTCAAATTTAAAAATAAGGTACTTATCTAAATTCAAATCAATTGTTAGATTCATACGTTGTTTAATCTTAATTATAACATCAATTCTTTTCTAAATCGAAAGTACTACTTTGATATATATATATATATATATATATATATATATATATATATATATATATATATATATATATATATATATATATATCATATTAGCGAGTACTTTTGAAGATACAATACTTTTAAGGACATAATTGTCAAAATATAGTCTTAATAGATTAGTATATTGATTAAGTAGAGTTTTAGAATGATTAAAATTAGTTTTTAAATTAAAATTTTCTTCTAAATCAAAAATATTATTTTTTACCTTCATACAAGAGAGTAGTTTTGAAGATACCACAGTCAATATTAAGTTCTATTAAGTTATCGTACAAGCCTATCGATCGTGAAATACTATCAATCGTGAAAGACTATCGATCGTGAAAGGCTATATATCGATCGTGAGAGTCTATCGATAGTGAGAAGATACTTCTCCTTTAAAAGACACGACTCTTCGCAATTTTCAAGTATTCAATTGCTTAAGGCAGGGGGGCGATGTTTGCACCACAAAATATCTTTTTTCCCTAATAAGTTCACTTTGATTAAATGCCACCAAATGACATTTACTTTTTATTATTTCTGAGAGATAATGGAAGATTCAAGAAGTGAAAGAAATTAACTTCTGAAAATGTGTCCCTATTAATAAGGGATAAGTGTGGTTGGTTACTTATTAGTGGGTGGTTATTTAAATTAGTTTTTAAATTAAAATTTTCTTCTAAATCAAAAATATTAATTTTTTATATATATAGGAGTTTTTACATTCATATTAGAGAGTAATTTTGAAGATACCATAGTCAATATTAAGACATATTAAGTTAGTAGAATGATAAGGTAGAGTTTTAGAATGATTAGAATTAGTTTTAGAATGATTAGAATTAGTTTTAAAATTTTAAGAAGATAATTGTCAAAAATAAGTCTTAATAGATACTATATTGATTAGGCATAATTTTAGAATGATTAGAATTAATTTTTAAATTAAATAAGACTTACTAATATAGAAGTTAATTAATCTTAAAATAAGAATCTGATGACGTGTCATGTAAAGAAGCGATGATGTGTCGCGCAAAGAAATTATCAGTTTCTTTCTCGTTTCGCTTATTATATTATTATTAGTAGTATTATTATATAGATATAGATTGGCCCCAAAATTCGGAAGCACTCGAATCGACGATTGATGTTGTGGAAGGAGGTGGGATGGTTGAAGAACAAAATGCTTGCTTGCAAAATAGTCGGAGGAACGGCAACGATAGTTGTTAGTCGATCAACAGCCATGACGAATGGAGGCCCAAAAATTAATGTTTGGTTCTGATACCATGATAAGAGATAAAACACTTGGGAAAAGCTGTGACTTTTTCACTATTTTGTCTATAATACATATGCAAGAACTAACATAAATTGTGTTTGACACTCTAAAAGTTATCTACCTAAAAAAAAATACATTGTATACTTCATTAGTATAAGCTTGATGGAGCATTTTGACATCTTAGAGTAAATTAATTAACTCTCCAGATTAGTACTTGAGAAGGATATTTCAAAGATCTCCCACAACTGCCAAGATTCCAAGTTTTATTTTACTTAACACAGTGCCTGTAGCTTTAAATAAACCCGGCACTCGTGTTCTACAAACCAAAACAATTTAAGTTAACTTGTGGTCTTAGATCATTGATCACAACCATTTAAGATTGTTAAATGACCGAGGACATAATTTAACCCAAGGACACGTGCGATACCTACATGACCAGGAGGTCAGCAAAAAGTTAATAACAAAAACATGGTGGACTGGTGAGCTGTAGAACTGTCGGAAATATTGCCTTGTATATGGAAATTGGAGAACTGGATTTCAACTATAATTCTCAAGAGATCGGAACTGGAAAGGAGTTTCAATTTTTCTAGTTTGATCGATTTAGAGAATAGTGAGAAATTGAAACGCCTTGTACATGCGATGGCTATAACACAATCAAAGTTGCTGTGCAGCGGTAATTTTGCACCTCTCAAATTCCGATGCACAGCGGTGGCATCTCCGATGCACGGTGGCACAAGGACGGTGCATTAGGAGTTTGGACATATGAGAGAGTCGGAAAGGTTTAGATCCATTCTTGTGACATTTTAACTACTGCTGAATCTATGGGCAAGCAAAAGATAACATGGCGAACTGAAATATCTTAGTACCATAGGAAAAGAAAGGAAAAGCAATTCCGTAGATCCTTAAAAAATTGGGGTTAGGAAATTGAATCAACGGAATTGAGCTTGGAAATTGATTGTACGTTGTACCGGTTATAGTAAAGATATGAAAGCAATTATGAAGTAGCAAAGTTCAAATCAAACAAGGCTAGCCTTGTGACAAATTTACGCATATACTTTGTACAACGTACGATCACGCAAAGTTTTACATGGAGTACTACTACTTTATGCATGTGATTTCTACTCTATGCATCTTGGCCATCAATTGAAAGTAGGCAATGTTGGATGTGAATTATGTTTAATGCAGGCCATTGTCCACTAGAAAGAAATCATACAGAAGAATCCTATATATATTCCATCTCCAACTCCCCATAACTTCAGCCGATTTTTGAGTACATAGGAAGGAAGCCTTTGTAACAGATACAACCCACACAAGGCCACATCATTAGAGAACCGTGCGTGTATCGCAAAATGCAAAGGCCCACTGCCATCTGCTTTTGCTTTCTCTCTCGTGCTATGCTTCTTTGGCTCTTTCGGGGAGCCACGACCAGCAATTCCATCAGGTTGAAAACAGGCTCTTCAGACTTGGTGGATCTTTAATACCACATGGGTCCAGTCCTTGCGTCTCCAATCAAACATTTACATTATACTAGCTAATGTGCCCGTGCAAATGCACGGGACACGATACAATTTAATTTTAGTGGCAATCATATCCGTTCAAAACTTCAAAAGAGAAGGAAAGATAGTGAATTCCAAAGGCAACGGAGGTAATGCATTTAAACATCTTAAAATAAATGTTTCGAATGAATTTGTCCACTACCTAATATATAAGAATCGTATCAATACACCTTTGACACCAAATTTTGGTTATAGACTAATTTAAGATCGATACTACTAATCATCGTAAATTACTTTTCTAGCTCTATTCTTCCTTTCACTTTTGGCACTGAGTGTGGTTATGTAGCGTCTATGTCTTCATCTTGTAATTTGTCGCATATTCCGTCAACACATGCAGGGTTCTTTCGGAGGTATCTCTTTTTGGTGTTGTCATAGGTTACCTTTGGAGCTCTTTTCTTCCTTTCATTTTTCTCTAGAGTTCTGGTGTTGAGTACATTTGCATCAACATCATCTTTAATATTTGCTTGTTTGTTCTTGATACGTCTCTTCAGTACTTTTTTGGTGTCTGATATTTGTGAATCGCCATCATTTTCTTCACTCTCCTGATTGAAAACACTAAATTATAGTATGTAGTGGAAAAAAAGGTGTAAATTACTTTTGCTAATATTTGCATACCTCTCCATTTTCGGCTAATTTGACATTGCTTATTGCATTTTCATCTTCTAAGAAATTGTTCACGGCATAGTCTTCGAAAGCTCTGTCCACTCGCTTACAAACAATTTTGTCTGAAATACCCCAATCTTACCAGTAATATTCTTTAAAGGATTTGGTATTGCATAGAGTGCGCCCACCTAGTAAAATATCCTTGGGGTTTAGTTGTGTTAGAAATATAATTGTGAAGAAGAATTTATTCTCTGTGTTTAATTCATACCTCCTTTTGCAAGGTGATTAATTGCTGGACGGGAATGTGGAGGATCATTTCTGATTGTTTGTTGAACAATACAAATGTAGTAGTCCCAGTTATGTCACTCACTTGAATTTGGATTTTGTACCTGCATTATAGTATTTATATTAGTGTGGTTGGAATTTAAACTATTGATCTTCAATTTGATAGTATAAATTTATATTGAGAACATTTGTTACCGTTGAACTGGAACGCCAAAAAATTGGACCACAATTGTCGCATTGGAGAATGCTTTTGTTTGGTTTTAGGCCTTTGAAGCACTTTGGGCATGCAGAATAGAACCATCCATTGTCTGGTAGCACCGCAACAATTTTTGCCTCAACAGTACATGTCATTTCCTTTACGAGTAAGAGTACAGGTCAGTGCACATATATAAAATGCAAATGAAAGGGTGAATTGAAAAGCATATTGATTGCGAAACTAAAATTTACCTCTTCTTCTGCTTTGAATTGGGTATTTAACACTTGGTTGATTGTTAACATGTTTGTCATTTTAATTTCAGAAAGGGTGGGTTTTTTGGGCACTGCTACTTGCTCGATTTTAAAGTCTTTGTCTGGTGTATTTTCCATTAAATGCTTAAGCTCATGCACTTCATCGAGGTCGGTATTTGCATAGATCTTTTGTTGCACTGGTGCAAGATAAGTGCACTTGGCCTAGCGAGAAAAATTAAAATACGGTTGGAACAATGCTTTCAAAATTTTGCAAGGATATCTATGTTTACCTCGATATGTCTTTATAATTCCGCCATAGACGATAAGCACCACGGCTGATGACGTTTGCATGGCAAGGACTTTGTCGAGATCCGAAATTTTGTTGCCCCATATTTTGATTGTGATTTCTTCTCCCCTGCAAATGTGTAGCAGTCAGTGATATGTAGTGATTGATAACTTTGTTTAAATTTATATAGAGTATGAAAGGATAAACTTTTCATTTTTTATGACAATGTCCTTCTTTTTAGAACTTGTCCCAATTTCTTCTGTGTCATGAACTTTAGTTAATACTCCAATGACATCTGTAATGGAACCAGTGTGAATCATAGACTAATTTCTTAAATGAAATTAAGTATGTTATTATAAGAAATGCAAAAAATACAATTGTTGATATTACCGGTTTGGTACATTCTGTCCCAACACAATCATTAATCTTGCTAAACTCCAGGAAGTTAAACTTGTGCCTAGGAATGGTCTCTAGATCTTGTGGGAGAGACTCGACCTTTGTGCTAAAGAAGATAATTATGAACAGTTTCTAGTTTGGCAGGGGCTTATATGTTGCTCCGTCTATGTATTCGTTGATCTTCACTTTAGAGATCGTATAGACCTTTCTTTCTCTAACTTTTGGCAAAAAAGAAGCTTTTTGGTTCTTCCATATTATTGCATGAATTGAGTCCGCCTGTAAAACCATAGGAGCAACATTATTTCATTTGCAGATATATAAATAGATTTTTTTTTAATTCCTTAGTAATAAGCATACCTTCTCGTCAACCAGTATCATATTGGAATTTATGATTTCATTGTTTAAGTTTGGATTTTCTCCATCCCACATTTGAGCAATTCTGATAGAGGTGACAAATGGGCCGGGCTTGGGCCAGCCCAGCCCAAGCCCATCGGGCCTCGAGTAAAACGGGCCGGGGCCGGGCCAAGGGGGCTGCCAACCGGGCCGGGCCGGGCCTGGCTCTGGGGATATCTGGGCCCGGTCCAAGCCCAGGCCCTAGGCCCAACATTTAGGACCGGGCTTGGGCCAGGCCCAAATTTTTTTTATTTTTTTTGGCATTTTCTTGTTATTCAATATTTAGCGGCTACTTTCAAAAGAGCCAGCGGATTAAATCGCAAACTACATATGTTAAGTATGATATCCACGCACAGATACCGGGAGAGAGACAGAGAGATATGGACCTCAGGGCCACCAACTTCATGAACCCTAATGGCCTTGACCATTTTTGCTGCTGCTGATACAGAGAGTGCTCTCACTAATGGCTTCGTATTACAGCAGTTGTTGCAGCAAACTTGTTGAAAAAGGGGTGATTTTTTGTGATGAAGGCCAGTCACAAATGGGTTTAAGAGCAAAGTGTGGAAGTGATGAAGAAGTCCCAATCTTGATCCACCCATAAGTCAAGTTAGCTTAATCCCCATGTTGCTATTAGAAATGGTCAAATGCGTCACTTTATTTATTTACCTCTTTTTTCATTTTTTATTCGTACACGGGCTTGTTGTTGGAAGAAGAAAAGAAAAAACAGTTATCTGGCCACTTTGACCCGGGCCAGAACCGGGCCAAACCCGGGCCGGGCCTGACCCGGGCCAACCTGGACCAAAACTGGGCTTTTTTCGGGCCGTTCTTTGGGCCGGGCCAAACCTGGGCTTTTTTGGGCCTGGCCTGGCCCGGGCTTTTTTCAGAAAAATTCAGGCATGGCCCAGGCCAAGGCCCTAAGCCCAAAATGGCCAGGCCAGCACTGTTCATGTATGGGCCGGGCCGGGCCGGGCTGGGCTGCTAGCCGCCCGGCCCATTTGACAACTCTAAATTCTGACCTTTATGGTCCAGTTATCTACAGCCCCAATTTTTAGATCAGAAATTGAATGGTAATCCTTTCCCATTGTGTTTGAGTTGGCAGAAATATGTTACAACAAAATAGGTGATTATTAGAGCTGAAGTGGCAAGAACTTATTTTTACATGTACAATTATCCAAATAAAGAATATGATTTTAAACACAAAGATTCATACTACTTCGACATGTACAACCACTACTACCATGTTTTCGATATAACTATCACTACCACCATCCAAGCATCACCATTGCCTTCCCAGCCATTGCATATCCTAACTATGGTTACCTCGGTATCAATCAATATTGCGACTACCATAATAAACTCCGTCTCGTATACACCGGCCCTAGAACACCATTTCATGTACATCTATATACAATGTCATCGTCGCCATCTAATCTATGCAGTTTTTGGGAACTTAAAAGGCTCTATGGAAACAAAAAGAAGTTGTTTACAATTAGACATAACATCAAAACTCATTGACCTAAACGTGGAGCACAACTTTAAAATTATGAAGTGTTAGCAATCATAATGAACAAAATGCATAGTACAACCTCAGCAACAGCTGCTTATAAAAGCGCTGTCGACACCGGTCATCGAGGAGCTCAATTCCACAAATGCCACCAATAATTTTGGATAGTTGAAAAGGGGCATGTGAATCATAAATCTGGAGAGAATAGTAAACTCAAGAGCATGTGAATCAAATGTAACTCATACACCCAGCCAAAGTAACAGAGAAGCTTAAAAGCTATTGGCATCTTATCAGAAGATTTCAGCCAAAGAAACATAAAATTAAGTCACTGACTAACGGAAAGGTAAGCCACATCCTTATCTATAGTGAAACAAATTTATAAGTGCACATATGTTGCAAAAAGCCACCAAGCTGCTAGTGCTTACCAAATACTCAAAGCCGGATAAGCTTGTGCTGTGCCAAACAGGAAAACAAAGAATACTCAGACATGATTGAGATCCAATCACTGGGTTGCTATACACAGGTCGTGCATTGTTCTCAGGGTAAGTGGAGACTAACTGGTACATGGTTGAAAAGGGTAGAGCAAAGCCACTAACACCGCCTGTATTAATATGGCAAAGTGGCAAGTGTTTTCCAACGGTTTGTACTTCTTTTCAATCAGAGTTTTGTTATCTCAGGCACCTCCAAAGTTCAAAGCTACCAGACCCCAGAGATGCTGATGCATTACAATTTAGTCCATCTAGATACACATTCAATTTAGTCCTCCTTCAATTAATCATTTTCTTTAGATACACAGTCAACTATGTTTCAAGAAACATAGTTTAGGCATCAAAGCTGTAGTACTTTGCTCAGTGCTCAGTGGTGGTGGTGGTGCCTCTCTTGGTATCACCATAAATAAAAATCTTGCACAAGCACTCCCAAAGTTCAAAGTTAGCAGATCCCAGAGATGCTGATGTACTACAATTTAGTCCATCTAGATACACAGTCAATTTAGTCCTCCTTCAATCAATCATTTTCAAATAAGAATGCATTGGGCAAAGGATCCTATGTTGGATATCAATCCATGCATGCAAGTGTATTTTTTATTAAAGGAGAGGGGTTACCAGTTAGAGCCTCCCAAACCAAAATCTGGGAGCATTTTCAAGAGTTTTGTTTTTCTGGGTTTCACATAATACAGTGTCACGATCAATCCACGCATGCAATTGATTAAAGGAGAGGGATTACCTGCTTAGAGCCTTCTCTCTTTGATTAGAATTGATTCAAACCAAAATCTGGGAGCCTTCTTTTCTCTATGTTCGAGGAAAAGCAGATTGCCAGCAATTTGAGGAGAGCAGATTGACAGCAATTCGAGGAATAGCAGAACTCTAAGCATGGAGAGCATATTGACGGCAATTTGAGGAAGAGGAGAACTCTAAGCAGGGAGCTCAAAAGTTCTATTTTTCTGGGTTTCAGATTGACGGCAATTCAAAGAAGAGCATAACTCTAAGCAGAGAGAGCATATCAACGGCAATTTGAGGAAGAGGAGAACTCTAAGCAGGGAGCTCAAGAGTTCTATTTTTCTGGGTTTCACAGTGCACTCTGTTTTTGCAAGGGCAAAGGAGTTTTCATCTGAGAAGGAGACTTTAGGAATGAAAGTTAAATCCTACGTGACAAGTAATAATGAGTTCCAAAATCTGGTGTGGCGTAATTAGAGAGCTTTAAAAATTCGATGTGTCGTAATTTTAAGCGAAGGCTTCAGCTATATATATATATATATATATATATATATATATGAAAATTGGAACCCAAGCTATCAAGCTACTGTTAGAGACTTCCTCTATTCTTTCTCTTCTTCTGCACCGTTTCCATACTATGATTGCAATCACATTATCAAATTTCTCATGCCACTATTTTGGAGCTGGCTTTAATCCATACTGCGATTTAACTAATTTGCAAACTTGCTTTTCACTACCAGGAAGTACAAACCCTTGAGGTTGCTCCACGCACACTTCTTCAATAAGTTCACCATTCAAGAATGCTATTTCCACGTCCATTTGATGAACATATATAAAATAAATTGATGCTAATGCAAAAAGCATCCTTATGGATGTAATCCTTGCAAATGTATCAAAATAATAAACTTCTGCCTTTTGTCTAAAATCTTTTGCACTTAGTGTAACTTTGAAAGCTTGTAGAGATCCATCAGTCTTAAATTGTCATCTAAACAACCATCGATACCCACTAATACCCAAGTATCTTTTGATAGAGAATCCATTTCATCGTCTATTTCTTCCTTCCAAAAAGCACTGTCTCTTCAAGTCATTGCTTCACTATAAGTTTTAGGATCTTCCTCCAAATATAAGACTATAGGTATATTGTTTACAACATCATCTCTTCTCGCAACAACCAAAAAGACTACTACTTCTGATGAAATAAAGTCAAAACCCAGATTCTTCCCCTTTCGAACTCTTTGACTCTTCCTACGTTCAATAGGAAGATCAATTCATTTCCGTTCTTATTTGAAGAATGACTAGAATTTGTATATGTGTCATGTATCAATGCGGGATTTGACATTTCATTATTTGATTGTGGATTGACATTTGAATCACCAAGAAAACTTATTTCTAAGTATTCGGCATTTGTAGATTCTACAATAACATTATAATCTACATCCAACAATCTATATGCTTTTGAGTTTTCTGCATACCCCACAAAAACACTTTTAAGAGCTCTCGTTCCTAATTTGGTTCGTTTAGGATCTGGAACTCTGTAATGGGCTACACAACCCCATACCCTCAAATAGTTTAAGTTGGCTTTCTTTATTTCCGTACTTCATACAGAGAAATTTTAAACTTCTTTGAAGGTTCTCTGTTGAGTACGTGACATGCTGTTAATAATGCCTCTCCACAAAGATTTGTTGGTAACTTATGCATAGCGTTAATCATATCTACCAACGTCGTATTCTTCCTTTCAGAAGGCGTTTTGTTGTGGGGTATGAGGTACACTTATTTAATGCATCAAACTTTTTTTTCACAAAAAAAAAACTTAAATTCATTTGGAAAGTATTAACCACACCGATCACTACGTAGGACTTTTATTTTCCTTATTTTAACTAAGGCTTATAACATTTAAATAAGTCAAAAGCTTGATCTTTTATTTTCATCAAATACACTTGAGTAAATCTAGAATGATGATCTATAAAAATAATGATATATGTTTCCACCTCCAGACCATTCAATTCACATATATCAGAATTGTTATTAACACAAAGAATCAAATTATGTTTAGACATAAACTTGATTGATTGAAAATTAACATGTTATTAACGAGCATGCCATAAATTAAAAGAAGACTCAACTAAGTAAACAGAAACATCCACTTTATTAATACATACTTTAGACATGCCATCACAAGAAAAACCTTGTCTAACAAATACACCATTCTTAGGGAAAATAACTTTTTCTACCTCTATAACAGCCTTTAAGCCCTTCTTGTACAACTTTGCAGAAATTAGATTCTTCCTCACATCCGAAACATAGAATATATTCATCAAAAGTCCTTTTTTTCAAGAATCTTGGCAGTGTCATGATTGCCCATCAAGACCTTCTCATTCTTTTTTGCAACATCGGATTCCTTAAACAGTTTTTTGTTATTGCAACAATGCATTGAGGCACCAGAATCATACCACTAATCTGCAGATTTCTCAATTCTTGTCATATTGCATTTTGTTATTACACTGATGTTAAGATCTGCAACCATAGCAATAATGTATGCAAGAGCACGTTGATCCTCGACACGATTGCTACTTTTGCCTTGCACTTTCCTCCATTTTATTTTTCTATGAAACTTGCATTCCTTTTTAAAATGCCCTTTTTGTTATAGAAAAAAAAAACATGACTTGTTCTTCTTATTGTTGGCAGAATCAGAACTTCAGGCTTCGGTAAATTTTCTCTTATTATCGAATTTAGAATCAGCCTTTTCAGATTTTCGAGCGTTAAAATCAATATATTTCACCTTAGTCTTAGACTCAAAAGCAAATTTATACTCCTGAAAACAAGTCTCTTTTTCAATTCAGACATGCTTAATGAGTTGGTCTATGGTGAACTCTTCAGAAGTGGGCAATAACTTCTTTCTGTAGTTGTTCTCCAAGTGGTTGGTTATTTTGCAATCACAGTAGCCACTTTAAGTTGTTCAGACACTTCTCTATTAAAATCCTTGAGTCCAGACACTAGAACCAGTAACTCATCCACTTGATTCATTATAGCCTTCTTTTGAGACATTTGAAACTCAGAAAAACCTCATCCTAAAAAAATGTTTATACCTTATTTCTCATATATATATATATATATATGAGAAATAGATCATACAACCGATTAGACAGCGAGTTCAGAATAAATCCTCTACAATGAACTTTAGCTTCTTCATGTTTCTTGTGAGATGCAGTCACTGCTTTGGGCTCCGCATCAGATGGTTGAGTAATTTTGGGCAGATTGTCACTCAGCAGATATGCAATGCCTAATTCAGTAAGTAAAAACAACAACTTGTCCTTTCGGTGAGTAAAATTTATGCAATCAAAAGCTCCAGTTTGAACACATCAGAATTGAACATTACTTGAAGACAGAACCAGAACCATTAGCCTCCACTATTGATATTCCCTTAAGATTGATAGAAAATGCAATAAGGTTTTGATCCTGATTTGCCACTGTCCTTAATAAAATATGTCCCCACTAGATTCCTTCAGGATAGTAAAGCCAACGAAATTCTGATTAGCATAAATCAGGATTTTCCCAAGAAAACGTTTTATGAGTATGTTTCTCATGTATGGAAATTGAAGGATTTACAGATATTTATAATATATATATATATGTATATATATATATATATATATATGAATGGACACATCCCTTGGCTGAAAGAGAACAACCTTTAGCATTAAAGGACATAACTGTTGGGCACTAACTGCATTTAACTATTATAAAATCAAAAACAAAATTAATTAGAATATATTAATTAATTTTAACCAAGACACAAATGCCGATCTTTTGACCATTTGAACATTGTTATATTTCAAGCCCAAACCAAGGTCAAACCAAAAAAATTTTTGAATTTCCCTCCAACTTTTCCCACCATCCAAAGTTAATTAATTTGGTGAGTTAGGTTTGATAAAGGCTTTGTATCCTTCTTACTTTTCCAATGTAGGACAACCAACCCACATTTTGTCACTAGCTATTCTAAGACAGAGAAAAAAAAGGTCTTGTCCTAAAGTAGCTTTCTAGAAAATGAAGTAAATGGAAGGCTAACACAGATGGGACATAAACAGACATCGAATGTTAACTAAATACACAATATTGAGTTGGGAGACAGCTAAATAAAAGTGACGTATAATCAAACACCGATACAAAGATGGATCTAAAACAGTATCAATGTAGATCCGGACAACATGAGATTTTGTTCCATAGGGAAATCATTGGGGAGAGGTTCCATGAGTCCACAGTCAGTAACAATGTCAAGAGTACACTTCCGTTGACAAAGAGAAAGATCACTCTTCGTATACCAGCCACTTCAAACCACAAAATCATTTAACAGGCCAAGGTCCCTGATATGAAAGTGGTGATGAAGAAGTTTCATTAGAGCAGCATGAGAAGCTGTTAATCACACCATCGTTCACGTGTACAAGCAAAAACACAAGAAGTCTTTGTTCATAAAGATTGAGTAAGGAGTAATTAGATTTATCAACAAGGAGTAATCAGCTTGTGATTGTGAAAAAAAAGGATTAAGAGATCCAACTTTACTTGCTTAAGATATACAAAAACTCATACACAATTTTTCCCCTTCAAACCATATTCTTGTAACGACCCAATTTACGGCACCATAGGGCGTTGTCTCCTTTAAAAGGGCTAGCCAATAGGTACTTCTAAGATCATAAGCAAGGTCAATATGGGATACCATAATCTCCCCTCCTTATGCTTTAATTAGGATCCTCCCTAAGGTTAGACCACACAGTCTAGAATCTTCCTCTCTAGCCAAATGTGGGATATACCCAGCTCACCCTTGGTTGCCCTAATCGTCCTCTTGATGTGGGATGTACCTGGGCTTGCCTTCCTTTCCTTCAGCCATCAACAACCCGACTGGATAGCCCAGCCCCATCTTTCGAGAGTCTCCTCCAATATTATCTGGAACGGCCCAATCCACGGCCCAAACCACAGGGTGTTGCCTGCCTCAAAAGGGCTAGTCAATAAGTACTTCTAAGATCATAGGCGAAGTCTTATAAGGGCACTCTCATACTGTTTAACATCAGATTTGGGATATCACAATCTTGGTAGAAGAGACATGTATATTTTTTTCTTCATCAAAACCCTTGCGGGGAACAGGATTGTTAACATCTAGTTAGTGCAAAGGCCAATCACACATGCAATAGCAATAACAAGTAAAAAATCAAACAATGACAAGTTTTTAGCTACACAAGCAAAGGTTACATGATATTCATCATCAAGAACTTGGTTGTAACCTTAAGCAACAAGTGACTTTTGTGACGTTTAATAGAACTATCATAATTGGTTTTTGTTTTAGGCCCCATTTTGAATTAAAGAGTTTCTTTCATAAAATTATGAGATACTTGGTTATTAAGATACATTGTCCTAAAAGTTTTGAAGGCAGATATTATAAAGATGGTAAAGCACATGTAACATAGCAGAGATGACGAAGTTTACGTTCCACAACACCATTTTGTTGTGGCATAGAAATATAACTAGATTATTGTATCCCATCAATCACGAGCATTATCTTAAACAAACTTATGGTTTGAACTCAGTTTTTATTATCGTAAGAAAATGAGGAACTAGTGCATTCACTTCATATTTGAAATTCTTTCATTCAAAACCATGTGGTTCCTATGGCCCAACCAACGAAGTTCTCACAGCCACTGGATTGATTCAGTTTCACAATCCAGATGTTGTCTTTGTCCATGGGTGGTCCATAAGAACTTCATCTTAACCTCTCTCCATCGCTTAGATGATAATCTCGTTTACTATGCTTTCCTTTACGGGCACCCTCAGGTTTGGAGTCATCCTGATATTTGGAGTTATATCTCGTCCATTATCTCCCCGCTTCCGGGCCTTTCTTTTTATATGGAGACTTTAATCAGGTGTTATCTCCTTTTGGAAAATTAGGCCATCATTCTCCTATAATCCCTGATGCACAGGTCTTCAGGGATTTCTAATGGTCTTTTGGACTTAATGATGTCTGTTTGGATGGTCCTTTGTTCACTTGGAGAGGGGAACTCCTAAGCAAGGATTTGTCTATGAAAAACTGGATCGAGTAATGGCATCATCATCATGGATTACGCTTTTCCCGCACGCCTTAGTCCGAAACTTAGCCATCCAATGATCGGATCATACCCGCTTTTATTTGATACTTGTCCAGTCTGCTGCAAGTATTCTAGGCCCCCTCTCTTTGAAAAAGGTGGCTAGCATCAGCTCAGGCTTTTCCACAATTCCACAAGCCTGGGCCTTCCCCGCAGCGGGTTTCCTCGCTTTTTCAAATGATGAGTAAGTGTAAACACCTGTTAAGATCCCTAAACGCTTAGGGTAAGCTTTCTTTTGGCAAACTGGCAAGTCCAATCAAAGATATCCAACACCGTTTGACATTTTATCAAGGCAATTGCCATTTATCGATGGATCAAAGTCTAGAGGACTTTTTGTTGCGTCGTAAGCTGTTTTCTACTTAAATGTGAGAGTGTTTTCTTGGCTCAATGCGCCAAAATTTCCTGGTTAGATCAGGTGATCGGAATACTAAGCTTTTTCAGGCTTTCACAATAATTCGGCACAAAGCCAATGATGTTTCGTCACTTAAGGATCTCTCAGTTTGATGACTTCCGATGAGGATCTAATCTGAGAGCTTATTTTGGAGTACTTTCGGTCTATATTCTCTTTAAGTCCTACCCCTAGGCCTGGCGGTAATTCTATCTCATCCTATTTGCAATTATTTTTCTTTCACTCGGAGTCTCCCGCATTTGTCTCACTTCTTTAGCCAAGCCTTTACAGATGAGGAAATCAAGAAGGTTGTGTTTGAGTTAGGTGGCATGAAAGCACCCTGACCGGATTGTATTCTGGCTCTTGTTTACCAACGATGTTGCGGTATGATGGGTCCTATAATCACGAATGTAGTTCTTTCATTTCTTAATTCTGGAAGAATGCTCTCTAACGCTAACCAAACGTTCATTACCCTAATTCCTAAGACACAGCCTCATGGTAGCCTACAGACTTCTGACCTATCAGTCTCTATAATGTTCTTTACAATATCATTTCGATAAGTCCTGGTTTCGAGAATGTCCCCTGTCATGAGCGATATCGTCTCTCTGTTCGAGAATGTGTTTGTTTCTAGGAAAAACCTTTCGGATAATTTTCTGCTTGCTCAAGAACTTACTGAGTGTGTTCGATTAGGGAAAAAAGATGGGGTTATACTTATAACTTTTAAGCTTGATATGAGTAAAGCTTTTGATTACGTATGTTGGAATTTTCTATATGAAGTGCTCCTTAGCTTTGTCTTCCCTCAATCTTGGGGTTAGTTTGATCTATTAGTGTATTAGCACAATCTCATATTCAATCCTAGTTAATGGCGCTTCTACCTCTTGGTTCAAGCCAAATTTGGGGATCCTTTATCCCTCTTCATGTTTATTCTCTGTGTAGAAGTCTTGTCGATGAGCTTAGGGGTAGCAGTGCAGCAAGGTAAAATTTCAAGGTATTAAAGTTGCCAAGGATTCACCTACTATAATACACTTAATGTATACGAACAATATCTATCTCTTTCTAAGGCTAGACAGGAATGAGGCCCAGAGTATCGCTGCTATCCGGGAAGTACTGGATAAGTACTATTTAATGTCCAGTCAAAGTATAAATTTGGATAAATCTAGTCTCGTGATTAGTCCTAATGCATTGATGGAATTGAAGGCTTTAATTCATCATCTAGTTGAATTTCAAGTGAAGGATGATTGGGAAATATTTGGGCACTACTCTCAATGTTGGGGTAAAAAAAAAAAGGAGATCAATAATGGTCTTGTGCAGCGGGTTCAAAACAGATGTGCTCACTGGCTTGGCCTATTATTGAATAAGGCGGGTCGTGCTACCCTTATCCATTCCATTCTTTCATCTATTCTCATACACTGCATGTCTGTCTACAAATTCCTTACGTCTGTGTGTAGACAGCTTGATCAAATTTTTGCACTATTTTGGTAGTCTAGTGAGTCAAATCGTAGATTTAATCACTGGATTTCCTGGGCTACCATGTGCCTGCCAAAAGCTCGGTGGGTTTTCGGGATTTTAAGCTTTTTAATCAGGCCTTGCTAGTCAAACATCTCGTAGTACGGATTCTCAAAGGGAAATACTTTTGCAATTTTCCTTTCTTCGAGCCAGGAATCCAAGACACGCTTCCTGGATTTGGCGTAGTCTCTTAGTGGGACAACGATCTCTTCGGCAAGGAATACAGTCGAAATGTTAATAATTTGCATTGGCACATCTCTGATTTATTGTTTCCTAGTACTTGTCGATGGAACTTGTCATCCTTACTGCACATTTTCCCTCCACCCATCATATCCCTTATCGTGAAACTTGTTCCCTCTGGTGTGGAGGACATTTGTTATTGGCCGAATGCTAAGGGAGACATCTTCTCTACATCTCATACATATCAAACCTTACGATTGAAAGAAAATCGAAATGTTCCTAATATGTTTGTGCCTCAAAAGATTTGGTGCAAACTATGGAAGCTTCCTGTACCGGAGAAGATTAAAGTCTTTTTATGGAAATTTCTACATGAACGTCTGACAGTATCCACTGAATCAGTTAAACGTAAATGTCTGCTATCCAAGATCTGTGCACTTGGCCTTCGGCATCCTGAAACGAAGGTCACCTTTTTCTACGCTGCACTGAAACACATCAGTTGTGGGCAAGAGTCTTTGAAGGTATTGTTGCTCCCCTGACAAGTTCGACTGAGGATTGGTTAATCCAGTGTCTCAGCAAGCCTATTTTTAGGTCTATTAGAGACATGTTCTACCTGATTAAGGTGGTTGCCCTCAGTTGGGTTATTTGGTGTGGTAGGAATGAACCTATTTTCAAAGGTCTGACATTTTCGGAGGAGCATATTTGGCCTCATTGCCTTCTTTTGTTCTGCAATATTCAGCGCACAGTCACTAACCAAGACAAGTTCCATAAAATAGCAAAAAGGAGTCATTCACCCAGGGTGTATGGATCGGTGTCTTTTGAACACTTATACCATCCGCTTATCCATGTCCTCTTTTCTAATTCTTGTACATGTGCTTGTTCATTTCCGTTACCCACTGTATTCTGTGCAATCTCTGTTACGAAGACTACACTTCTTGGTCACATCGACAGTTTCGCAGGCCTTTTTGTTGGTATTGGCATGGTCACTTGAGTTAACTCAAGCTGGGTGCCAATGGGGGCATTCTCAGATCTCATGATCTCATCAGATGACACTAGTGATTTAGCAGTTGCTTTGTTACTGGTTATTGATTGGCTTACTAGAGTTAATTCTTTGTATAGCATTTTTATGGTCCCTCACTCGGATTGGCTTACGAAGACAAAAAAAAAAAAATAGAGCAGAGCAGAGCACAGTTCATCGTGTACCTTTTGTGTAACATAGATCAGCATAGCTGGAAAGTGCACTCATTGCACATCGCCCAAGGCACGGATTGCGTTCTGCAACTCTCTCGTCTTTGTTGGCATCTTTTGCTCTTACTGAAGGCTTTGGACGAAAGCAAGAACGGTTTGAAACTGGTCATCCCGGTTTGCCTTCATGACAATTGCACAGTGGTTTTGATCATCTGTGCCAAGTGGTTTTTTGTTCCATTGCTATGGGTAGTTATAGGCTTTTTTATTTATTTGCCGTAAACAGACTTCAACATTCTCTATACCCTTTGATTCACCCATGGTCTATATTTCTTAATTCTCTCCTTAAAAAAAAAGGTAGTCATCAATCATAGCACAACTTACGAGACACCATGATGGTGTCTAGTATGGATCCCACCCATCAAAATGTACGAGTTCAAAACAAAAAGTTGTTAAACCCGTGCTAACCGGAAACGGTGAATGAGTTTGTTTGGTCAGTGGCCAGACCGTGTCAGAATACTAACCGAAAAAAGTGAAATTATCATCTAACATTTCAATTTTGTAGCAAAGCATGGGAGCTAGGACCTAACTGCCAATGCCAAAGATCAAAGTGAGAACCATGAATGGATGTGAATGCAAAAGTTTCACAAGATAACTTCAAATTATAAAGACCACGATATCCTTTGCCTGTCGCAATAATGTTTTTCGTCAAATGGTCGCTAAAGTGAATTTCATTATAGATAGCAAAGTAAAGTCGAAAGAGGGAACATGCAAGACATCATCAAGTGCAACAATGAGAACTAACTGAAAAGTGCCAACATGTGCAACTTTAATAGAAGATCCACTAGATAACCAAATGTAACGCAAAAGTAATTAAAGTTTTTTAGCAAGAGAACATAGATTAAAAAAAAAAACATAAGATCGGAAGCACCCGATCAACGATCCAAGTTGTGAATGGAGATGGCATGGTTGCTGAGCAAAATGGTAAGCAGTATCACCTCGTAGCCATAGTTGTTGGTCGATCAGAAGCTATGGAAAAAGGCAGCCCAGAAATTAGGGTTTGACTCTGATACCACAATAAGAGAGAAATCACTTGAAAAAGGCCGTAACTTTTTTATTACTTTGTCTAAGATACCTATGCAAGACTTAACATAAATTATGTCTAAAGTTAGTCTTAAAATTACATACCCAATGATATGGGAAAGAATACATTGTAATAACCGCAATAATGATATTAACAATCTAATTCTAATAAACTACCTTCATCAACTTTCTGAACTTAATTTAACCAAAGGAACTATAAGCATGGTCCAAATAAATTATTTCGCAAAGACAACTGCGGACACCGATTGTCTTCGTTGTGCATGAGTTCAGAAAAAGAAATTAGCCAAGTACATTGTATACTTCATTAGTATACGCTTGATGGAGCATTTTGACATCTTAGAGTAATCTAATTAACTCTCCAGATCAGTACTTGAGAAGGATATTTCAAAGATCTCCCACAACTGCCAAGATTCTAAGTTTTACTTTGATTAATTCTGCGTGTTTGTAGTCTTGAAAAAACCACGGCGCTAATTTTGTGGTACTCTTGTTCAATAAACCTAAACAATTCAGTTTTCTTTTAGTCTCAAATCATTTGTCCTGTCCATCTAAGACTCTTAAATATAAGTCAACTTATGCATAGATGACCAAGAGTTACAGCAAAAAATCTATACCGAGAAACATTGTGGACTGGTGAGAGATTAAACTGTCGATGACGAGCAGTGGCATCTAGTGGCGGTCTGGGGATGGAGGTCCCTTGGATGCTTCAATTCATAAAACTTGACATTTTAACTTCTAGGAAGGGCGTAGTAAGCGTTGAAATGCTTCGAGAAGTTGAAAATAAGCATACATCCAGACATTTCCAAATAGCTCAAGCTATCAAACTACTGCTTAATCCATGGGCAGGCAATAGACAACCTGGCGAACTGAAACATCTTAGTAGCCAGAGGAAAAGAAAGCACAAGTGATTCCTATAGTACTTAAAACTTGGGGTTGAGAAATTGAATTCCATGGAAATGAGCTTGGAAATTGATTTTCATTTATAAGGGCTGGCCAAAAGTCCAATTCCAAATCCATGCCCAATTCCGCAAATCATTCACGCGATATGGGGAAGATATAAAAACAATTATGAAGTAACAAAGTTGAAATCAAACCAGGCTAGCCTTGTCACAAATTTACGCATATAATTGGTACAACCTACAATCACGCAAAGTATTCACAGAGCACTACTACCTTAAGCATATGACTCGTACAACGTACAATGCAGCAAAGTATTGCAGTAGGTGGCAATAACCATTCAAGGAGAGAGAGAGAGAGAGAGAGAGAGAGCTACCCAGAATGATTCCACAACTAAAGGTGAACCTGCCTTGGATGGTACACGCAGCAATTAATTTGCTCAAGATTAGATGACTACACCTGAGTTAATTAGTGGCAAGTTTCTTAACAGATTTAAACTATTCACCTAAAGAGATGGGAGGTTGAAGATGCTTCCCCACATGCAACTTTTGTCTTTGCATGATTTTAGGATCATTCTCAAGATATTTTAAGGGAAGGTTAAAGTCACCATTGTCCTCATTACTGTTCATACTAACATTGACCTTTGACAGTTAAACAAGGAAAGAGCCCTTCTTATGATTTCCACGTGTTGCCACCTGAAACAGGTCGTGCAAAAGTTCCAAGATGTAGCGCTATAACGAGCGTAAGATAATTGTAACTTTAGCACCAGAGGAGACCCCCAAGGAATCAAAGAATTAGAAAAAGAAAATCTGCTGTTTGAAAGGGAGGAATTTGGGAAAAAGGTGTGCACCCATCATAAAGCTTGGCATCAACTTTGACATCACCTTTTGGGAAATGACATCTATTCTGGTCAAATGGTTTAACTAAAGGTGTGCCTGTAATAAAAGTGGCCCTTCAATCAGGGGCCTCTTGTGATAAGATACTGATAAACAACAAGTTAAGAACTTGACTAGATCAGATAAACTTAACATATAGTGCATGAGAAGGTTAAGACTGGTTCTTGTTTTCCTTTTTTATTTGCATAAAACCGGACGAGGCTAGACTTGTACATTTTTTGTTAAATAAGCCCGTCAAAAATTGTCGACAAGGATCTTACCCAAAGTGAATTCAACGCCGCTATCACTAAGTTGAGAGAGAGAGAGAGAGAGAGAGAGAGAGCTTTTAGCAGAAGTCATGTCCATGGTGCACAGGAGTAGATAGAAAGGTTAGGTGACCTTGTACATTTTTAGCCTGATGAATATAGTTAAAGGAGCATGGTGTCAAAAGACAAAAAGAAAAAGGTGCATCTTTGCCATCAATTAAAAGTAGGCAATGATGGATGCGAATTATGTTTATTGCAGGCCATTGTCCACTACAAATAAATCATACTGAAGAATCCTATATATATATATATTCCATCTCCCCATAACTTCAGCCACTTCTCGAGTATATAGGAAGCTTTCTGTAACAGATACAACCCACACAGGACCACAACATTAGAGAACCGTGCGTGTATCACAAAATGCGAAGGCTACACTGCCATCTGCTTTTGCTTTCCCTCTCCTGTTATTCTTCTCTGGCTTTTTCATGGAGCCACAACCAGCAATTCCAGCAGGCTGAAAACTATGAAGGCTCTTCAGACCTGGTGGATCTTCAATACCACATGGGTCCAGTCCTTGCATCTCCCATCAACATTTACATTATATGGTATGGCAACTGGAACCCAAGCCACCAAGCTACTATCAGAGACTTCCTCTATTCATTCTCTTCTTCTGCACCGTTTCCATCTGTTGCCGATTGGTGGCAGAGCGTCCGGTTTTATACTGATCAAACAGGATCAAACATCACCGGAAACATCGCTCTTGCCGGTGAATTCTACGACTCCGGTTACTCCCATGGGCGGTACCTTACACGTTTATCCATCCAGTCCGTGATAAAATATGCAGTCACTTCTCAACCTAGACCTCTGCCACTCAATTCCCGCGATGGCCTCTACCTGGTTCTGACCTCCTCTGATGTTGGAGTCCAGGACTTCTGTAGGGCAGTTTGCGGGTTTCACTACTTCACATTCCCGATGATTGTTGGTGTTACTTTGCCTTATGCATGGGTTGGCTACAGTGGTACTCAGTGTCCAGGCGTGTGTGCTTATCCCTTTGCATGGCCTAAATACTCTGGGAAGCCACCGCCAAGCACAAATGGGGGCAACAATATCATGGGTGCACCCAATGGGGATCCGGGTGTGGACGGAATGATCAGCGTAATCGCGCACGAGTTGGCAGAGGTATCGAGTAACCCACTAGTGAACGCGTGGTACGCAGGGGACGACCCAACTGCACCTACCGAGATAGCCGATTTGTGTGTGGGTGTATATGGGTCTGGTGGGGGAGGTGGGTTCGTCGGAGAAGTGTACAAGGACTCGTGGGGAGATGGCTATAACGTAAATGGGGTGAAGAAAAGGAGGTTTCTGGTGCAATGGGTTTGGAACCCTGTGAAGAGGAGATGCTTTGGACCCAATGCCATGGACTAGGAAGTATGCACATGTGCACGTATATACACACCTCTGATTTCTTCCATGATTTTCATGTCTCAGAGGAGGCAAGAATGGACCCGGAAAAGAGAGAATCAGATGAGGTGGCTAAGGGGGATGAGGCTGCTTTTTTGCTTTCACTTTTCATCAGTGTTCTGTATTATTAGTAGTGTTAACCTTACAATTAGTAGTATTACTGTTTTTATGTCAATCCTTGTTTCATATACTGATTTATCAGTTTATTGTGCCCTCAAACACAAGTTCACGCACTGCTAAAGTCCATCACTGAAAGAAAGTTTCACTCAGTTCATTCTCTATTACTGAAACAGTAAGTATTAGCCTTGGTTCAAAAAGGCCACAGGTAGTCTTGCAGCAACGCTTTGGAATCTTAGCCCCAATACTGGCGTTAGGTATAGCATAAATGACAAGAAAAGAATGCACTACACAAAACTTCTGCAAGTATGCACAAAAAGTTAGAAATCCATTGTGCAACATTCCAGCAGGGAACTTGTTTTGTCGACTTGATAGTCAGCCACAAAAGTAGCATAAAAAAAATGAATAGCTAACACAAGAAAGAGATAATAATAATAATAATACACTAAAACAACTTACAACTACCATCTTGTCAGCAATAAAGAATTGGAGTCCTCTCTCGTTCTCCATAACGTCTTCGCTAGAAGCAATGCATTGAGGAAGGGCAAACCGGTGGTGCTTAGCTAAAGACTAACATTTCCACTTGAGTTTTCCTTTTCCCTCCTACTTCAGATCTTATCACACAGCAAACCCAGGCAGTTTTGAGTCGCATAACAAACAGCCAACTGCAAATTAAAAGTATAGAGGAACTTCCACAAGAAATCACTTTTTCAACCCTTGCATACTTCAGAAGCTGCATCAACACGGCAGCCTGGTTCTTCAGCGAAGGAAGGCATAAAGATGTAACTGTACAAGTTAGGGTGCAGTACATCTCTCCAATGTGAACCGCTTTACAAGCTTTTAGCTCTATGCTTCTTCAACACCATGTCCAAAAGGAATTTTGGGAGAAGCAATTGAGCTATTCATCACACTTGGAGCATAGTTTGGGAGGTAGATACTTGCAGAAACTACAACACTTCAGAGCAGTGGATACAGGGGTGGTTAATAAGCCTGGCTGCAAGGCTATCAGGCTCTGGAATCAGAGCATAGGTTAAGCTGTTCCAAAGGTGAAATGTGAGGGATTGGTTTAATATCCTTTTGAACAGAACATCTTGTTGAGCTCTTTCAGTTACTGTTGCCGGTGCAGTAAAGTATCTGCTTGCAAGCCCAAAAGATTAAGCTGTATTAGAAGACGACAAATAACAGCAAACAAAACCAGAAAAAGTGACACGTCGAGTTTAACAGAAAGAAGCACCTAGAAGAGATTCAGCAAGAATGAGGAAGCAAATAAACTTATAAACCAAAGCACACGAGAAGAACTCTTGACTAGACCTACTAACTTTAATTGAGATAAATGTATCAGAAAAGGGAGCAAATCCAAGCATAACAAAAACCAGCTCAACACAAAAACAACAAAAACAAACCCAACAACCAGAAAACACCCCAACTTTGTCTTGACCATCTGATTTCAATTTTCTTTAAGAAAAGCTTCAAGGGCTTGTCCTCCTCACCATCAGATGAAAGACCAAGATGTCGACTAAAAGTCAAGATGTTGGCCTTTTTCCAATCAGGAGAAGACATATCCGAAGCTCCAATGGCTTCAGGGACTAAATAAACCTCCTGTCTCGTCAGCAGAAAAAACAGACACACCAAACCTTGCAATCTGCTGAACTGTGGCTCGTCAAGAAGCCACCAATCGGGCGAAGATAATTACAAACATCCAACTTCAATTTGTGCAAGGGTTTTGACACCACCAGTGTTACGTGGTTCGTGAATAACTTCACTACGCGGTATGGGTAATGTTTCATGGTTCGTCAATTTGTAGATGCACGGGCCAGAGTTACCATTTTTTGAGTCGTGGGCACCAATACACAGGATGCCGGGAGGTATGGGAATTAGGTAACTCTGGGCACCACGGCCAAACCCTTCTCCAGATTCTTTAAAAAAAATTGCAGAATGGCATACTCCCCTGGACCCCCAGGGGGCTCGCTTGATCTCTAGATGAATGGAACTTTCTCATTCTTCCACGTAGAAGAAACAATTTGTTAGTGTACTTCGTAATTGGTTTTTATGCATTTCTACCTTTTAGCTTTAAACAATGTGGCAAACAATTGACAATGTTGGATAGTGTCAATTATCTTGATTATGATGACAATAAGGAAATAACGCGTAGTGATTTGTAAATGTGGCATTCTGAAATTTTGATGGGTTTATGCACATTATTATTGTTTTGAAGCTGTATTGATGATTTTTAACCTAGGCTCGACAGTCCTTGAGTTTAGGACTATTTTTTAGTAAAAAAAATTTAACACTAGAAGAAAAACAGATGGAGGACTTACATTACTTGAACTTGGACCTGTCTGGCTCGACAGTTCTTGAGTTTAGGAGTTTAGTAAAAATAATTGAGCACTAGAAGAAAAACAGATGGAGGACTTACATTACTTGAACTTGGACCAGACCTAGCGGCCTCACACCTATGCCTAGAACTTTGTTTGGAAAGCATATTTAGGCCTTGGTTTTCAAGGGAGACCGGTAATGTCGTTTCACGACCAGGCATACCCTTTTTTTACGTTTTTGCCTCACTCATCAGATTGGCGTGGCATTTCCTTCTGAGAATTTGGAATGAGCTTCCACGTGTTGGACTGTGATGCTTTTCTCTGGATTCTGCGTGAGGCTTTTTTCGAATTTCGAAGTGCAATACCTCGGAGTTGATGCACCAATCCCTGGGAACAGCATGCGTATTTATTGACTGGCCACTTTTGGAAGCCTCTATTAAAGCCTTTGACCCCCTAAATCCAGAAAATATTTCCCCTCTCAAGCTCCCATGACTGTTTCAGTCAATATCTCAGACGCTCGCGCCCTTCGCTCAATCTGATGTCATCACTAATTAACATACCCTAACTAATCACAGCATCACTTATCTGCCACAAACCCATAACCGCCATGGCATAATAGACACTGGTCCCACCATTTTATCTCCCCATCAGGGGAATGTACAAATTAACACCATTAATGAATCTAGTGAGAGCAAGTTTAGGTTACATCTCTAATATGTTGTTTTTGACTGCAAGTGGTGGAAGGAAGCAGGTTCTCGTCGGTAATGCTTAGGCCATTGCAGCCTAGAATCAAACCACCAACCCCTGCCACTACCATTGCCTCCCTCTCAAACATATAGCTCCACTGCTTGTCATTACATAGAGCCTGGTTAAGCATTTGCCCAGTCAACTTCTCCACCGCCCAGGTGTCCGCCTTGTCAGATGCCCAATTGCCTAAGCGTGTGCCACAATTGCCTAGCCCTGCCTAGCTTAATGCCTCAAGCCTCAATGCCTAGAGGTTCGCCAAGTCAACCTCACCGCCACTTAGGCATCTATCTGATTAGCGAAGCAATCGCCTAAAGACGCAGAGAACTAGAAGGTGGTGGAAATGCCCGATGCCTAAATGCCATGCAAACTAGGCGCGATAACCTCCGGAGACCTGCTCCTAGCTCAAAGTGACCCGGGGGTCATGGTCCTTAGGGTTGCCGATGAAGAGCCCCCGACCCTGACAGAAATAGTTTCCCTGATGAGTTACCTACACCGCGGTGAGTCCTTGTAAGTAAGTGCCGGGGGCACGACTACACAAGTGGCGCAGTCCTTGTAAGTAAGTGCCGGTGAGATGTGTATAGTGTCGGGGGCACATTCTAAATGGCGCGGGGGCACGTGACAAGGCAACAGAGCTGGAGACAGAGCCCGGGCGCGACGACGGATGTCATGGAACAAGGCAGTCTCCAATAAGAGGAAAGAACAAGGAACAGGCAAGGATTGACCAAGGGGCAACCAAGGAGTCTCTAAGAAGAGTAAAGACCAAGGTGCAAGCATGTAGCCCCCGAAAGGGAGGAGAGATCAGCATGGGAAGGAAGGAGTTCCCAAGGATGGACTCTGGCCGACCCCATCCCAACGGAGACGCTCTGGTCGACCCCCACTCCAAGGGAGGGGCTCTGAGCACAACGATGCCAACACTGGGAGTACTTGTTGGTGATGGAGGCACAGCACGTAACTGTATTTTCTGGCCAAACCCCCTTCCAAGGGAGACGCTTTGGCCAACTTCCCCGCTGCAGCCACCAAGGTCCACCTAGCCACTGCCCCTATCAACACTTCACCACTGCCACCCCGTCCTCACTTCACAACCACCACTCATCCTCCATCGTCCTGCCCCATATCAAAATTTCAACCGCCACATCAAAACAAACAGTTAAAAGCAGCGCAACACAATCATGGAAGAGGCAAGAGACAATGGGTAGATGCGGTCATAGTTAGCTCAATCTTTGTTATCTAACCTTGGATGATGTTGGGCTCACCGTCAAATTTCCTCACCAGCAGAGGGGCAGGGTTCACTGAGGCAGCCAAAGGGCAGTATGAAGAGGCGGCGGTGGAGGGAGGAGGATAAGGCGGCTGCAACAGCGGCTGCGGTGGAGGATTGGGTGGAAAAAGATGGTGAGATTGCGGTGGCGTAGGAGGTGGAAGGTAAGTTAATGTGATGGCAGCCGGGAAGAGGGTTGACAAACAAGAAATGCTTGTGGCTGATCTGGGGTAATGGTGCAAATGCAATGAGAAGCATTTGAAGGATGATGGATAACGAGAATTTGGAGGATTTCTTCATTGAGAATATTGTGATGGGTTTTCTGACAAACTTTTCATGATATCACCATTCGCCTCATATAGCGGAAAGTATATTCTCATTTTATTCGCCTTAAACAAAGGGGAAAGAAAGTAAAAAGACGTTTCAGGTATGTTATTGGCAGACAGACTAAAAAATGTGGGGGAAAAAAAGATTTAACGTCCACAAATTGTGGATGAACAATCACATCAGTGCTGCCAATGGATCAACTACCATATACACATATATGTATGTATATATCCATCCCAACCCAGCACTGAGATGGGCTCCTTCATCCAAACCCATCTAGGACCATCGATCATGGACACTTGGACGGGTCCAGATCATTTTTTAAAAACTTCAAAAAGCAGTGCGCCATATAGTCTGGCGCACTAAATAAAAATACCAAAATGCCCTCCTGCTTTTTACTCTCTTTCTTCCCACGTGACCCCCTTTTATTCTCCCCACATTTTTATTTCTTCTCTCTCTTCAATCTTCTCTCTCATCCCCCAGATCCATTCTTTTTCTCTCCCCCCGACACCATACCACCATCAAGTCTTCACCACAAACGCCCATCAAACCCAACCACACCAGCCATCGCAACTCACCACTGCATGCCACCCCACAACAGCCAACCACAAGCAGCAGCACCTACCACCGTAGCCCACCACGAAACGCCCCACCCACAATCATAACCAACTGCCAATCGCCCCCCCTTCCTACTGCAAACCATCACCAATCGCCCCGTGAACCACCGATGATAACCATCACCAACCCGGCAAACACCGGCCACCAAAATTGCCGTCGTAGCCCACAACCAGCGACTTCAACCATCACAACCGCTTCCAAAATCCATGCCATCTTCCTCTGATCTCCTCTCTTCTACCCTTCATTTACGCACACACACACAAACAGATCGGCAGCAAGAGAATGACCGTCGCGATGTGGACAGGTGGTGGCAATGGTCGGTGGTGGTTAATGGTGGCTGATTGCAATGGTAGACGGTAGCTGCATTTATTTTTTGATCCTTTTAAGTGGCGGCGATGGTGGGTGGTCGACGGTGGCTGATTGCAATGCCGGTCTGTGTAGTGTTTAATGGCAATGGTAGGCTGATGGCCTTTTGGAGATGACATGATGGAGGTCTTTCTATGGTTGATGGAAGCGGCTACCCGTGGCTTTTGATGAAGTTTGATGTGGTGCTGGACTGCCGGTGGCAGCAATGAGGTCGGTCGTGTTTGTACTATTGCAGAAGAAGAGGATTAAAGTCATTCTCCTTTAGTTGTTTGATAATTTGCCAAAATCAATGACAAATCTTCAAATAAACTGTTTGAGGAATGCCCAAAATAAATTGATGATTTGCTCAAAACTAAGAAGCACGGACACGAGTGCGGATACGCGGATACTGCATTTTTAAAAATTTTAGGATTCGGGTACGGCGGGGATACGGCATATTTTATAAATATTTTTTTAATTATATATACTTCATATTTAATTTTTAAACAATTTAAATCTTAATAATCATAATATATGTGTTTGATATATGTGAAAAGATATTAATATTCCAACCAAATTAGTTAGTTTTTAAGTTTAATGGGTTCTTTTATAAATTTTAAAGCTTTCAACCAAATTTGTAAGAATTTGTTAAGTTTAATGAGTTGTTTTATAATATTAAAATTGAAGAACTGAACATTATAAATTTTTTATGTGATATCACTGTTATTTCTTTGAAATGTTGGTGTTGGTTTAAGTAATAACTTAACAATTGGGTTTCTTTAATAATATAACAAAACTATGTGGCAAAAAGTCAAAAGTCAGAAAACCAAAACATAGGAAACATCGACAGACCGACTCCTTCTCCTTGGCACAGATCGACTCCTCCTTCTTTGGCAGCAAGCGCACGACGGCGGCGACAGCGAAGGGGAACGGCGCATGCCATAGTGGATCGCCGGTGAGTTCCCTTCTCCTTCTCCTTCTCCTTCCTCTTCTTTCTTCTTCTTCTTCTCCTCCTTCTGCTACTTCTACCTCTTTTCTCCGATGTCTCCTCTCATATCGCCGGTGGTCGCCGAAGTTTCCGATGGTCTCCGGTGGTGACAGATCTGAGCCGATACGCACTCGAGCCTCACCCAGGATCTAAGAAATTAAAAAAAATAAAATTAAAAAGTTGGACACGAACCTGACACGCACCGGTGTCACACCCGAGGCGCACCCGTACCCGACGCGTATCCGGTGCCGGTGCTTCACCCCAAGTGCCGCACTGGTGCTTCATAGGCTCAAAATAATTTGATAATTTGTTCGAGAGAAATGCAATTTTGGTCCGGTTTGATCTTTTCAGATCTAGTCCGCCAGTTTGGGTTTTTTCCTAGTGTCGGAGTTCCAGATCTGTGGTGCTGCGGGGTGCAGTAGTAGGTTTGTTTTTGGTGGTTGGTTGTTTTAGCAGGGATGAACTGTGGTAATTTTTTTTGTAGTAGCAGTGGAACGGTAGTGAAAGTGGTTGTGGTTAGGGAGGAGGTGGTGACAGGTACTTTTTGGTTCTTTATCTTCTTTCATTCTCCCCTCCTCTCTTTCTTCCTCCCTTTCCCAAGCGCTACCAACACCACCATGGATAGCGCTGCCAAGACCACCGCAGGTAGCCCACCCACCACCACTTCCATGATACAGTACCACTTACTCAAGACCACCGACAACCAAGCCCTCATCCCAATGTGCATACGATAAAGAGAGTCTGATGAACTTTTAGAAGTAAAATTGAACCAGAATAACGAACTTGCTTTTTTGTTTGATTGTTTTAAGGTTCCACAGTGCGCCAGATTAGATCGTCTTAATTCGCATAACTTCAGCTGACATTTTTAGAGAAGGAATTTTGGTAAAAGTACACAGTGCACCAGATATCTTTTTAGCTTTTTTTGAAAAGTCATTTGCAGCCACGCACGTGGTAAGAGTGGACAGCTACAGATGGGGTGGGATGGAAGACCCTTCCCAGTGCGCGATGGGTGGGGATGGGGGATGGGCTCCCAAAACATATAGGTGTATATGTACACACACACACACACAGAGAGAGAGATCCTTCTTCAGCTACACTTTGTATATTAACTCTAAAGGAGTATTGAGATGGTCTTACATCCATCCATCTCTACTGGGTATAGTAAGAATCTCCTGTAGCTTCATTGCATCATGGCCATTAGTTTGAAGTTGTATTCAGGTTTGACTAATGCTGAGCTAGTGGAACAGAAATAATAGGACCCACATTGACCACTCATAAAGCAAGACCCACAAGAGTGAGCATGGAGCAGCTCTGATACCAATCCATGCAAACAACGGCAATAAAAGAATTCCACCTAAAAGCTAGTTGTCCAAGTGAGGAAACCCACGCCCTTGTAAGCCGTGAAAAATATCACCATGCTTGACTAATGTGGAACTGCATCATTCACCTTTGTTTCAAAGCCTCAGGTCCCACCATAAGGGCTCTCGATCCCTCAGGCACAATGGCCACTGTTTGGACCCTCAGGCACGCTTGCTGCTATTTCAGTTATAATATACCCTGTGCATAACGTAAGATTCACAAGGCTGGGCATGTGACAGCTTTCATACCAATTGATGCAAACAAGTGCAATGGGATAACTCAACCGAAAAAGCTAGTTGTCCAAGCGGAAGCCCACACCCTTATAAGCCTATAAGTCTCCTACTAGCCATTGTGGCATTCCATCATTCGCCTATGTTTAAGGCCATGCATCTAAGGGGGCTACCAACTCCGCGGGCACATTGACCACTGTTGGGACTCCTTGGACATGTCGACCACCATTGTACCGTTGGAGTAGACAATCCATACTTGATGCGGGAACACAAGGCTGGGCATGAAGCGGAAATTGGAGAACTCAACCTGAAAATCTAACTGGCGGATGAGAAAACCCACGCCTTTATAAGCCCCAGAATATCTCCATGCCTTGCTGATGTGGGACAGCATCATCAGCCTTGTGTCACAGCAAGGGGACTACCGACCCCTACAGTACATTGGCCACTGTTAGGACTCCTTAGGCTTGTTGACCATTGCGGACACGACCCGCGCATGACCCGGATCGACAGGGCTGGGCACGGGGGGGAGGCTCTGATACCCGTTAACCCAAGAATACTTGGGGCCTCTTTGACAGACTAGAGGGGTTTCATCCCTCCTAGATGCCGGTAATTTACTCAAAAGAAACGTGCAATGAAGTTTATCATGGTATGTACAAAGAAAATGAACCTTTCTGTAATCAATAGCCACAATTGTTCTATATAATCTCACAACTTGCACCACCATAAGTCATATAAGAACATTGAATCTACCTGGTAGGTTTCTGGTTAATCGTTCACTATTGTAGTTCTCATTGCTTACTCTCGGAACGAGAGAAAGAAGGGAAGAAACAAACCCGTTTTCTGGACCACAAAAGTAACCCTCAAATAGAACTTTTCAATGAGGCATTTCTTTGTCTAGGGAAACAACAGGGTAAGCCGCCAGGCTAATATGACCACAGTCACAGCCAATGCAGAAAGGTGGTCGGAGAGATTGCTATGCTTGCTGATGTCATCAATTCTGCCCCCCCCCCCCCTCCTTCTCCTTCCCCCTCCCTCCCTCTCCAAGAGAGCTATGGATCCCTCAGGCGCATTGGCCACTGTTGCGACTCCTCAGGCACACTGCCACTACTTCAATTAATATACCCTATGCATAACACAAGATTCACACGGCTGGGCATGTGACAGTTTTGAGAACAATTGATGCAAATGGGTGCAATGGGAGAACTCAACCTAAAAAGCTAGATGTCCAAGTGGAAGCCCAAGCCCTATAAGTCTCCTGTTAGGCGATGTGGGGTTCCAGCGTTCGTCTCTGTTTGAAGCTTTACATCTCTATAAGAGAATTATTGACCCCTCGGGCACGTTGACCACCGTTGTACAGTTGGAGTAGAAATAATCCACGCTTGACACGAGACCATAAGACTGGGCATGGAGCGACAATTTGAGAACTAGACCTAAAAATCGAACTGTAGGATGAGAAAACCCACACCCTTATAAGCCCCACAATATCTGCACGCTTAGCTGATGTGTCGACAGCATCATCAGCCTTGCCTCTCTGCAAGGGGCTACCGAGCCCTAAGGCACGGTGACCACTGTTAGGACTCCTTATGCATGTTGACCATCATTGGAGTGGACACAACCCGCGCCTGACCCGGGATCATCAGGGCCGGATATGTAGAGGGGCTCTGATACTTGTTGACCCAGGAATACTTGGAGGCCTCTGACACACGAGAAGTTTCATCCCTCCTAGGTGCCCGTAATTTATTCAAATGAAGCTTGCAATGACTTCTCACAACTATCATAACAGAAGTAAAATAAAAACATTGAGTCTATCCGGCAGTTTTTCACTTCATCGACCATTATTGTAGTTCTCAATGCTTATTCTCGTAACGGGAGACAGGATGGGAAGACCCATAAACCTGTTTTATGGACCACAAAAGTATTCCTAAAATAGAACTTTTAAATGAGGCAATTTTTTGTCTAGCAAAACAACTGGGTAAGCTACAAGGCTAATATGGCCACCTTTACGTAGCCAATGCAGAAAGGTGGTGGGAGAGGTTGCTTATGCTCGCTGATGCCATGAACCCTCCCACCCCAGCACCCACCAAAATGGCTATCGATCCCTCGACCACTATTAGGACTCCAGAGGCACGCTTGCCGCTATTTCAGCTTATATAACACGTGCCTAACACAAGATTCACAAGGCTGGGCATGTGACGGCTTTGATACCAATTGATGAAAACAAGTGCAATACGAGAACTTAACCTGAAAAGCTAGCTGTCCAAGTGGAAGCCCACGCCCTTTCAAACCCTATAGTCTCATGTTAGCCGATGTGGGATTTCCATAATTGCCTCTGTTTAAATCCTTGCATTTCCATAAGGGCGCTACTGACCTTTCAAGCATGTTGACCTGTGTTAGGACTCCTCAGACACGTTGACCTCCATTGCACCGTTGAAGTAGACACAATCCACGCTTCACACAGGAGCACAGAACATCAACTTGAAAATCTAACTGCCGGATGAGAAAACCCAAGCCCTTATAAGCCCCAAAATATCTCCATGCCTGGCTATTGTGGGACTGCATCATCAGCCTTCTTTCTCCATTGAACATCTAGGACTCCTTATGCATGTTGACCATTGTCGGAGTGGACACAAATCGCACCTGACCCAAGGATCGACAGGGCAGGGCATAGGAGGGGGGACACTGATGCCTGTTGACCCAAGAATACTTGGGGGCCTCTTTGCCAGACCAGAGAGGTTTCATCCCTTCTAGGTGCCAGTAATTTATTCAAACGAGATGTGCAATGAAGTTTTGTCAAGATATGTAGATTGACAACGAACCTTTCTATAATCAAATATCCACAATTTGCTTTATCTATTCTCACGACTTGCACCAACATAAGTCATATAAAAAATTGAATCTATCCGGTAGTTGTTTCCTTGATTGTTCATTATTGCAGTTCTTGATGCTTATTCTCGTAAGAAGAGAAAGAAGGGAAGAAATAAACCCGTTTTATGAACCACAAAAGCATTCCTAAAATATAAAGTTTTCAGTGAGGCATTTCTTTGTCTAGGGAAACAACTGGGTAAACCACCAGGCTATTATGGCCACCTTTACATAACCAATGCACAAAGGTGGTGAAAGAGGTTGCTAATGCTTGCTGATGTCATTAACCCCCCCCCCCCCCCAAAAAAAAAAAAAAACACAACCAAAAAAGAAAAAAAAATGCCACTACCATCACGACACGCAACAGATCATAATGCATTCAAATCCATGCAGATGTAGGACTACTTCTACCCTATTTATGAAGATGTTCGACTATTCCTATCCTGCTTTTCCAAACAAGAACTCATCTCGATTACATTGACTAGTGTCGTAGTGAGAAACACATTTGGTTTTCTATTGAAAAGTAGAACGTCCCACATTAATTGGCCCTCACATTGCTTGATTAACTATGTCATAGGTAGTGTGTATCTTCACACCTTAATATGCTAGTCGAAGTGAGAAACACATTTAGTTTGCTATTGAAAAGTAGAATTAATTGGCCCTCACATAAGTGATCCTGCTTGATGAACTAGTGTCTATCTTTACACCTTAATATGCTAGTCTACACCCAATATTGTTGGCAAAAAGTCAATGTTTAGTTGCTAGTACATTTTTTTTAGCAACAAATGAGGATGTGAAAAAGAACATAATAGTGTGTTGAAATAGACATTCCCTTCATTAAACCAGGCACTTGTTGCTTAAACTGGATAAACATCCGTTACTATCACAAAGATCGTGCAAAAAGACATGCATATGAAAAAGCTAACTATGCTCCAAGCTTTTCTTTTTTGTTTTTTGACAACTATGCTCCAAGCATATTAATGCACATGAAGAAGCTTTAATTGTCCATAATCAAATAAAGATTGACAATGGCAAGATACGAGAACTTCATCTCATGTAAGTACGCAGAAAGAGTATGATATAGAGATTGAAGCTTCTTAGTTCCTGAATCAAGAATATGAGATGACATATCCACATAACCAGCGCACAATGAAAAGAATATGCAAAAGTTCTAAGAGCATACCTTGTAATATTGTTACGACTAATAGGGAAGAAAACAAAAGAAGGTTGCAACTTCAGCTCCATCTGTTTATTAAAGAGATCCTCATTACTGGAAAAGTTTTTAGCCACTCTAGCCAAAAGATCAGCTCCATTCCACCTGAAGCGGGTATCATCATATGTTGAATAAAACTCCGCCAAACACTCCAGTATGAAAGGACTGCATAGAAATGTGAAACAAGTCTCATGCACAGAACATATGTAGAGAACTATGAAGTTTGTCGCGCCTGTATGTATTTTGCCCCTCTCCATGTTATCAATGATATGCAGGAAAAAAAAAGTATCCAGATACAAAACTTGTAGACCATAGAAACAAAGCTTGCACTCACAACATTGTAACAATGTACTTCCAAAATTTAATACCCGACAAACCAGTTATCGTTCCTGCACAGCTTTTCAATCCATTAAGAACTAACGGAAGAAACAGAAAACTTAATAGTATCTAGACCGATGTTACATGGACTCTTCATGTTATCAAAATGATGATGAAAAAAAAGGTTTTCAGACATACAACTTGCAGATTATAGAAACAAAGCTTGAACTTGCAGATTATAGAAACAAAGCTTGAACTCAGAACATTATAATAATGGACTTCCAAATTGAATTGGTGATAAACCAGTTCTCTTTCCCGCATGGTTTGCAATCCGTTAAAACTTAAAAGTAACAAAAGAAGCAGAAAATAAATAGTATCAAGACCTATATTACATGGATTCGGCGTCAGTGTCTGGATCGGACACATGTCCGAGCACCGGACTCGCCTATTTCTGAAATTACAGGACGGATCCAAATTTGGACATGGGACATAGCGACACATATAAAACACTTAATTCCAAGTAGTAATTTATATAAAATTAATACAAGCCGTAAGGGTAGATATAGATAAAGTAGTAGGTATTCTGATGATGTTGTCATGCTGTGTGGGGGAAAAGAAAAGGAAAACACATGAAGCACGACTAACCATCGGTCAGACGCATAATTGAACTCCCTCCCCACCCAGACCTGGACTCTGCGTCTTCTTCTTCCTAAAACCTTAATCTTTCATCATCCATGGTGCCCTCCCTCCCTCCCTCCCTCCCTCCTCTCTCTCTCTCTCTCTCTCTCTCTCTCCCCACTACCCAGATCTGGATTCTTCGTCTTCTTCTTTCAACCTTCATCTTCCGTCATCGATAGCAACAGATTTGCAGAGACGCGTTGGGAACATGGCGGGCCTGGCCGCCACAGATGGCGTGTCCAGTACGGATCCCATAACAATATCCGCACCGTGTCGTGTCATGTCGACATGGTACTTTGCCTCAATGTGCCGAGTTCATGTAACATACATCTCAACTCATAAACCATCATTGAAAACAAAAGAAAAGACTTGCTCAATGCTTTGCAGTACTAAGCTTCATTAAATCTCAGGAGGGACAAACTAAACACTTCTCCTAGGCAGCTTCGATACACAACCAAGACTGTCAAAAGGCAGAAATATGAAATTAAACAAGATGCTCAAGGCACTTGTACTATCTCAAAGAAAAAAGAAGGAAAAACAAGAAGATTGAGACAATTGGACTATTTCACATTTTAGAGTAGAAGACAGAATGGAGAAATATAATACTGATTTCTCTCTAACAATTCCGCATAAATCAGGAAACATATATACAGGAGCCTAGGAACATTCTACAGATGACACTTATATAAACTAATTACCACTCAAAGTTCCCAAAACTAACAACATTTGTTAGATCTTGAGGAGTCTAGTATAGACTTCAAAGCCCAAGCCGGGAAAATTCCAACTTATCCTATACTAACGCCTTGGCGACGATGTCAGCGAGCTCTGCTCATTAGAGTCCGCTTTAATATGATAACCTTCTTTTAAGACTTTTTCTCAGATGAAATGATAGTGAAGTTCAATGGGCTTTCTTCTAGTATGGAACACCGGGTTGGAAGCCATTCAATTAGAACTCATATTATTACAATAAAAATATCTGAACTGATGCATCAAAAGGATCATATATATCCTCAGATAGCCTTTTCAGCCAAGCACGCCATTGAGCTGCAAAGTGTAGCGGCATTATACACGGCCTCTGCGCAAGATAAGGCCATCGTAGCTTGTTTCTTACTACACCATAAAATGGCAGCAGATCCAGCAGTGGACACATGGCCCGAAGTATAACGCCTTGATATAAGATCATCAGCCCTGTCAGCGCCCGTGAAACCATTGAGTGTAAATGACACATCTTTCTCGCATAGCAGCCCATAAGTTAGCGCATGACTGAGATAGCGAAGTATCCTTTTTGCTGCATCAAGATGAGGTTTTTGTGGTCTCTTGCATAAATCGAGGAACTATCGTAACTGGAAATGATAGATCAGATCTAATAATGGTCAAATAGAGCAAACTCCCAATTAGCACACAATAGGCATGAATCCTTAAACTGTTTTGCTTCAATTCTGCTCCATTGGTGTAGGTGCCAGTCTGCAATCTACCTTATTGAACCTCTCAAGGCCTCTTAAGCATAGTGTATTTGCGAAAGAAAGATGCCATCCTTATTCTTTGACATCTCCAACCCAGGAAAATGTTGAGGACCCAATATTTTTCATCTCGCATTGATGAGCAAGCTCTTCTCTAAGTCCGGTGACTTCTTCCTCGTCATTACCTGTGACTATCATGTCATCAACATAAAACAAGACTTGAACACGGAAATTTCACACCGTTTTCAAAGAGAGCCTCACATCAACACTAGAAGAAATCTAACCAAAAAATGTTAAATATTGAGATATCTTTCCATCCAAGCTCGCGACACTTGCTTAAGGCGGTAGAGAGCTTTCTTAAGTCGACACGCGTGGTCTAGAAATTGTCTGGACTTTAATCCAAGAGGCTGCTCCCATATAGATTTCTCATTCAATTTCTCCATATAGGAAAGCGTTCTTTACATCAAGTTGTCAAAGCTACCATCCTTCAAAGGCTGCTAAAGATATAATGACATGAAGATGTCATTTTTACCACTTGACTGAAAGTTTCTTCATAGTCCAAGTGAAACTTCCATGAATATCCACGAGCTAGAAGCCTTGCTTTATATCTTCTAAAGGGCCATCAGCCTCGTGTTTATCATATATACCCACTTCCATGAAATCGGTTGGATATCTCAAGGTTTGGACACCAAATCCCAAGTTTTATTCTCATTAATACAGCCATCTTTTCTTCCATGGCATTCTCCCACCCGGGATTAACCTTTCTTCATCTCTTCTTCCATGGCATTCCCCCATTCAGAATAGTCATTTGCTTCTTCGGTTGATGATGGTTCACACTCATCAACTGGACCTGCAAAGAAACATTCAGAAATATTGGAGTAGCAATTAATAAGCCTTTCAGGTTTTTGCGTTCTCTTAATGTCATTTCCTCCTCTGGGACTTACTTGCACTTCCTTGCCTTTTTCTTTAATTGGAGACTTGTCACTTCCTTTTTTTACAGGTTTTTAGGCATAAGAGAAGAAGACTCTTTTGAAAGGGTTAGAGGACATGAGCTCCACAGACCTTTCACTCCTTCCTCATGATGTCACAGCCTTGTGCACTCCTGGATGCGCTCATTGTCATCCTTTTCGGTTAGAATTTTATACACAAACATGCACTTCTGACCCCTTGCATCCAATTTTGTTCTCAGCTGATCTTAATGTACACAGCACACCAAGCCTAAATCTCCCAAGTATGCAACAGAGGGCTTCTCTTCATAAAGAAGTTCATATGGACTTTTCAGGTCGATTACCTCTAAAGGTAGTCGATTTATCACGTAGCAAGCACATTGCATTGCTTCCGCCCATAATTATTGAGGTAGACTATTAGCGGGGGAGCCAAAATCCACATACTTCTTGCAAACGTGCAGCTTCCTCTCAGCAAATCCATTCTGCTGCCATGTTCCTAGGCATGATATTTGTCTTCTTATCCCATGTTCTTCACAGAAATCATCAAAATCATCATTAACGTATTTTCTTCCATTCTATGTCCTCAAACACTTTATGTTCTTAGGAGCTCCCCTCAATCTTCGTCTTGAACCGTGTACTGGGTGCAAATGTCACGGCTTTTTCCATCATGAAAAACACCCAAGTGAAACTGGTATTACCATCGACTAAGACAAGAATATAGCGACCACCACGTCAGCAAATCTGGGTTAATAAGCTCCAAAGGCCCCTTATTCAGAAAATGATCAAATGGTAAGCAGCATGTTTTTCCCTATTGACATCCTTCACATTCTATTTCTTAATGAAAGTTCCCAAATCGGGCAGCCCTTTCACTATATTGTGTGCAGAAATCTCCTTCAGTTTATCATAGTCAGATGAGCTAAGCGAGCATGCCACATTGCCACAGAATGACACATTGTCTTGCCTACTAGTTTTTTCTACATAAGCATCACTAGCAGATAAGATATCCAGAGATTTAACTCTTTTTCCTTGCAAAACAGGATGAGCATCGAGGCTTCTAATGTTTTCAAAGATTCTATGATCTCGGGGACCAAATAAAATATACCTTCCTGAGAAGTTTTAAAGACCGAAAGGAGATCTTTCTTCGTAGCGAACACATGATAGACACTGACCACAATGACATCGCCAGCATTTGGTCCAGAGGCCTTCACCTTCATGGTTCTTTCAGTTTCCACGTGATATATAGAGCTGTGGACTGTCACGATTGCATCATTTCCCCTATAGTCCAGCAGCTGTGTGAAAATGGAACCATCTCCACTTAAATGGTGAGACCAACGAGAGTCAAATATCCATCTTTCTTGTAATATATAGCTAAACTCTCCTCTAGTGTTGCTCCATGAAGGGAAGTCAAAGCTGGTTGGTACTTCCAATGTATCAATTGTCATTGTGGATAGGTATGTGTCCCGAATACCATCCACAGAATCTTCATTCTCTGTCTTTGAAGTGACATATACCCACCAACAATTTTGGTCCTGCAAAACTTTATATATATGTCCAAGATTGCCACAGCAATTGCATTTCACTTTTTTCGGCCCTCCTTTTGCGAATAATTCTCTTGGCTCTTTCCTTTGCACCTTAGCTTTTCTTCTCATGTTCTTTTCATTTCCCTTCCATTTCTTCTAAACTCACTTGTTCCAATGTTTTGCTAGCAGATTCTCTAGCTCAACCAAAGAAGGCTGATTTGCCCATCCATGGATGTCAAGAAGGGCATGTACTCCTCTTTTATATCACAAACTAGACTAGATAGCAAGGTAGCTGTGATTCACTGGTAGGCTGATAGGCTCCTGCGGATCCAACTCTGAGATTTCAGAGCCTATGCTATCCACCTTCTGGAAATACTAAGCTATGGTCATGCTCTCTTGGAAGGTCTTGGCTAGCGCGTTCTCAAATATTTGAAGCCCTTCAGTGTTTTCCATGGTAAAAAGCTTATCCAGCCCAGACATCCTTCAGTAATTCTTTGTCCAGTATATGCTCAATAAAATCCTTAAAGACAGAACTTAGCAATGAAAGTAAAGCTCTTCCACACTTTTATCTTTCATCTCATCTAACCTCTGCATTTTCAGGGATGTCTGTTGGAACTTTGGTATCTCCTTCATCAACAATAATGTCACAGAGATCTTGTCATCGGAGATAAGCCTTCATGCAAATTTCCCGACGCTAATAACTTGAGTAAGTGAGCTCTCAATGCCAAGCAACACCATTCAAGTCCATCATTGGCAAATGAACCAATCAGCCCACTTTATTCACTCTTCTTTTTACTGGTAATAATTACCACCTAACCCTCAAAGAGACTTTAATACCACGTGGAGAAACTGAACACTTCTCTTAGTGTAGCTAAAGTCACTAGACCGCAAGCCGAAGAAGGAAACAGAACAAGAAGCTCAAGACCTTAGTTGCACAAAGCGGGGGCGGTGGCGGGGAGCGTAAGCACCAAGAAGAATTTGAGGTTGGGAGCGGTTTGAATAAATAAATGCGTAAAGAGTATTATCATTTGTTTAGTATAGTTTACATAGCCAACAACAACAGACAAGGAGGCTTTAAGGACTTGAAGGAAGAGAGAAACAAGGAATTGAGTTGAAAAGGGCTTGATTTTTAGGTACTCTCTCACTTATTCCATGCAGCTCTATCCAGCTAACGGGATCGAGTTCCCATATTAGCTTGGGACGAGATCCCATGGAGCTCTCCTAACTTGGGATCGCAAAGCGAGTTTCCGAGAGAGAAACATCACCATATTAGGAGTTTCCTGCAACTAAGCTCAAGACACTTGTACTGTCTCACACTTTGGAGCAGAGGACAGATTGGAGAAATATAATACGGATTTCTCTCCACCAATACTGCAAACATCATGGTACATATATATATATGAGCCTAGGAATATTCTGTAGATCACACTAATTAGTACTTAAATTACAGTTCCCAGAACTAACCACATTCACAGTATTTTCAGCTTGAAGGTGAAGACCTAGAATAGACTTTTAAATATTCTTAGTCAGGGAAACTTTAATTCTTTTTAGGGCCAATTATTAGAAAGATTCTAGAGATAGCATAATAGTTCTAACAAAATCCCCAGTTCCGAGAGATGGCAGAAAAGCCTTGTATGTTACAAACAGAATATAAGTGATTGATGATAGAAAATAGAACTGAAGCATGTCATTCACAAGGTTCATGAACTTAATTTAATACAACATCAAAAACAAAGATTAGAAGCCAAGCATTTCGAGAGAATAATGGGGACAAAACAAAAACTCCATATTTTCCATTTTCAACTTGCACGGTAAGTAGGGTAGAGAGAAAAGGAAGGGTGGTAAGTAGAAAAGGAAGATCATTGTTATGATTAGCGAGAATAAAAGTAACTTATGCTAATTCAAAACCGTGTAAGTACCTAAACATAGAAGTCAGAAAGCAAAACAGAGATTAGTAAAGAAATCAAAATCAGTGAAACACGTAGGTTCAACGGTATGAAGTGTACTCGCCAGTATTAAGGACGAAAGTATGATGGTAATGTATTATTAGTCAAATTCGTAAAAAATAATTTGGCAGATGAAAAACAAGTTGTGGAATCACCTGTGCTTTCTAAATGCCATCACAGCACCACTCAAACGGCTTCCGCCTAGCTTGTTATCCATACCAACAGTGTTATTCAAAGATAATAACGGTTTTAACACCACAATGTCCGAGTCCAGATATATTCCACCATATCTGGCAAATAGAAGTGAACAAATACTTAGATTGATGTTTTATATATAAAACTAAAAGTGAAACAGAAAAGGCGCTGCTGTTCGCAAGTTGGAATCCAGAACAAGGTAAAGCATTGGTTGAAACTATAGAAGAAAGCAAAAGACTAACGTAGCTCCTTCCACAATGACAGTACTAGAGTTTCATATACCAGTCTGTAGAGGGATATCAGCCCGATCTACCTGCGCCCATCTCCAATTAGAGCAATATGTCAATAACAGCAACAAAACGCTACTCTAGTGAGTGCCCAAACCTTATCGGAGCAGCCCTGAACTATTCGGCTCCTTGATTCACATGTTAGTACTAATGGGATTACACAATGCTACGAGCTTGATATATATATATATATATGCTAAGTACATTGTTTCAAGGATTTTGCCCAACCTCGGCGAAGATGAAGCTTGATTATAATTCTTCCTTTCTTTCTTCTACCTTAAATCTCCATGTTACAGTTCGCAGCTTCAAACAACCCTTGTTTTAGTACTATATGATTTTGACAATGTTCACGTCACTAATCGCCTATTACCCATCTTTTGGCCCTTATTTCAAGTTATACTTCTGTGAACAAACCTTTTGCTGGTATCTTCAAAAAGAATCACAGGTTCTCCCAAGGTCTCGTAAGAATTTCAGAACATTAATCCAGGTAACTCCATTTCTGTAAGAGAATCCTTTCAGAATTTTCTCACTACCTTATCTGATAGAAATACTATCCTTGACAGCAAGCCAATGTGATTTGAGATGTGGACCTCATCTCAAGTTATAACGGCATGAAGAAGTTGGATATTTTGTGCATTCAATGAATTCATTGAAAGCATCAGCCTTTTTGCTGCCAGTTGTTCTGCTAGGCATAAATCCTGCTAAAGTTACAAATTTCCACCAGTTTGTCCAATGTCAACCTTGATTAGGAACCTTTAATATGGTTGAGAGATGAAGACCAATCTAAAGCCAGGTATCTACAATGTGCAAATTATACTCCACCAAAGATGATATTTGTTATTCAAATAGAGGGGATAAGACATTCTGAAAGATGGCTGCCGACAAATTAAGCAGGTCTTCTAAAGGGTAACTGCTGATGAGACTCATTTGGAGAAATAATTAACCCCTAAATCACTTCTTTTAAATCGCCATACAAATTTTCTGCTACTCCCTTGTACCTGTTAATCTTATTCTTTTGTATCATTGTTTCTTCTCCCAATCATAGTGCATTCTCCTAGACTCAATCAATATTCTTATGAACGTTGGACTAACAAGCACCATGAACGATTGACAGTTTGAGGAAATCGTGCAACTCCATGCAGAAATGAGTAAAAAAGCATACACTGCATCTATGCTGCTTACTTGTAGAGAGCAGCAAGACGAACAAGCTCGCTGTAGTGAGTAGAATAAAACTTGGTCTTCTTCCACTCATACCAGACAGAAGCAAATATATGGGTGGGAGTATCCTTCAGCAGCTCATCAAGATTTGGCATGGCAACAGCCACCTTGAACCTGTGGAACAGGTAACAACTCCATACTTTATTCAACTTAATTGAAGTCATAAACAAGACAAAGTTTCAATCTGCAAAATATTGAGCAACAAGGTGACAACATAGTAGGATCAAGGGTACATCTTTTGCGAAGGTAAATAACCATATTAAATTAATACAACCAAACTATTGAGGAAGTGAAGATACATCTGATAGTCCTATTTTCAGAGAATACTTTGTATAGTTCAGGAATTACCCGTCCTTCACGAAACCGTTGAAGAAATTTAGCTCAATCGACTCAGACAATACCACAACGCATGCATCTTGATGGTGAAAGAGAAGGCTCTCAAGTCCACGTTGGTGCCTAACAGTAAACATCCATGGCGGTGAATTCCACACCATGAAGACCCTCATAGAACACTTCCCTTTTCTGAAAAACGCATCCATAAAGTTAGAAAAAGACAAACGAGGATGCACGCCAGGAAAGTACCCCCATCTTTTCCCGTCAGCATATACTTGACCAGAAAACTCAGACTTAACCTCACCACTAGCGACCACATTCTTCAAACCACTCAATTTACCCGAATCACCAACAATCGAATCCATTCTCTTGCCATTGCTTTCCCCAGTATCCAGCCGAGCAGCCCCCTCAATCTTATAACTCCTATACGACAAATTTGCATTATTAACACCAACTTCACTCTTACCATATGAAAGATTACTAGAATTGTCAATTAAACTTCTTCTCTCCACCTTTTTCATTTCGTTTTTTCTTTGATCACCGCCCTCATTTCTTGTGCCCTCAACATTCACCCTATTATCAACATCACGGGCAGACTCCACAACTGCCAATGGCTTCTTGGCAAGAAACGGCACCTTCTTAAACTCGTTAACCAGACCCTTCTGCACAAGCTTATCACCCCTAGTAAGCGTGGTAACGCCCATCCCATCAGGATCCTGCAAGAGCGGGTTGTTCAACGGGTTCAGCAACTCCAAGTTCGACTTGAACATTCTGTCCCTCCTCAAGAAATCGCTCTTGGTGTCAAACCACACGCCCCACCCTTCCCTCAGTGGCGAAACCCTAGACCCCACCTTCAGCAACAGCGCATCCTCTATTCCCTTAACTTCCGTCATCTTTTTCTTAACATTTTCGTCCACCGGCACATCGTCTGACCCGAACGCAATTTTGACCCGATCCTCGTCCGACCCGGAGACCTCGCTGAAGGTGACGTAATCCTCCCACTGATCGATCGATTTCTTGTTGAAAGCGCGACGGATCGAGTTCGTCGTATGGTCGAAGTAGAAGCCGGAAACCCTAGACTGGTCAATTTCGTCTTCGTCGTCGTCAGTGGGGTCGACTTGCACGGCGTCGTCGTTGTCTTGCTCGTCGATCCGGTCGTCGGAGGTGGTGGTGGTGGTGGTGGTGGTTAGGTCGTCGGGATCGGAGGATTGGAGTAGGATATCGGAGGTGAGGGAGGGTGTGCGGTGGTGGTGATGGTTGGGGAGGGAGAGACGGGAGTAGAGGAGAGAGACGGAGATGAGGAGAAGGAGGGCCGCGATTAGGGCGCAAACCTGGGGCCCGTAGCGGGGCCGCCGCCGTGCGCGGAGGTTCCTCAGCATTCCTTTCCTTTTTTTCGTGGTGGTGGTGGTGCAAAAGTGCGGATGTTGTTTTAGTTGAAAGCTGACGACTGTTTGGATTTGTCCGTGAAGAGTGTGGCGGGAATTTGTTGAAAATATTAGGTTATGTTTGACACTTTTTTTTTTTTTTGGGTGAATGAATGATTGCACTAAACCCCCTGATATTTACACTCAAGTCTCACAAAGAACTCTAAGGTTTCAATTTCAATAACTAACACCCCAATATTGCATTTTCGATCCTATTAAACCCAAAATCGATTTTTCATTACAAGAATTGTGGATGGCCGTCCACCTTGAGAGGCATTTTGGGTTACCAATATTTGGTGGTTTCCCTCTCTCTCTCTTCTAAAAATCCACTTCACCCTTTCTTCATCTCTACACAACTCACACCACTGCACATTTCACTCACACACACACATACACACAAATGTACAGTCTCACGACACACAGTGATACACAGACAACACATACATAAACACACGCACACACCCACTTGTACACAACTCATCCCTCCCACACCCACTACCTCACGGCAATGGGTTTTTTTCCCTTCTTTTTGAACACACTTATGCACACACACACACACACACACACACACATATATATATATATAAACACACAAACACATACTCACACAAACTCGCGCACCTATCAGTTACACACAGAGTCATGCAAACACACCTATATATACACACACAGGCACTCAACACACACCTAAACTAACTCATGGCAGTCACCCAATTGAACCCACTGCCATCCCTGCTCCCATGAACAAATTTTTCATGGAATCACACACATATATACACAATCGAGCACACAACTCACACACATGCATCTTGGTAGCCTCACACACACACTTATATATACATAAATGCACGCACACAGCACACACAAACACAACCACAATACACCAACGACAAATGGTGTCGCTCTCTCTCTCTCCCCCCTCTCTCTCTTCCAAGCACCCACACATACATAGCCACACATACAATCACCCATAACACACACTAAAACCATTCTCGTCTCTTCATCTATTATACACTCACACTAATGGCTATATTACAGCCCTATTCCACACCCCAAACCCATTTCACGATAGTCCACCCGTGTACACCCACTCACGGCAGTTCATTTTCTTCCTTCCAATTCCTCTGGTCGTCTTCTGATGACCTTGTGTCATTTTTTCAGGCGTTGTCACGGCGCTTCGCTGGTAACCCGTGCCACCAGATTGTGTGCGCATGACTCTGTGTATGAATGGGTTGTGTGCATGACTGTGTATACCTCTGTGTATAGTGTGTGTGTGTGTGTGTGTGTGTGTATGTGCGCGCGCGCACGTGTGTGTGTGTGTGCACTTTGTGATTAGGGAAGATGTTGGGGGTGCATGATTAGAGATAGATCATGATCGCTATTGCAACCAAGCAGCCTTGGATTGCTTCTCTGCATAACTTTCTTCATCCATGGTCCCAAGATTGCGTTTTGGATATTCTATTTCTTATAGGTATAAGAGTACTTAGACACCTTCAAGGCTGTTATCTAAACTGTCTCACTGATAAGGACACCATTCTATATTATCCTGACTCTATAAATTTATTCTATGCAAATTTAACTTGGAGCATATTTAGTGAGTATTGTACCTTAGTGTCTATCATCTTTGAGCATCGTATCTTTTTCTCCCAGTCATGTCTAGCCACTCTTTTAGACCTCCACACTACTAGTCTTTCATTCACCCTCAAGATGATCCCTGTTGCCGACCAATCACATTAGTTTGATCAACCTTTCTCTATTGAGGAATAGCTTCACCATACTCTTTACCGACGTTGTGTTAGGGCTGTGAGCAAGCCTCACTTTCATGACTTACCTCATATTTCTAGACTTCTCCATCATGTTATTGCTCATAATGTCATTTCTAAAGTCGGCAGTTTCTCCCTAGTGTCTTACCTAGATGTCCAACTCTTGACTCTCGTACCCAGATCAGCCTTCCTCGTCTGATTATGATGAATATGATTAGGAGCGCATCGTATTCATCCCTAGCTATACCCTATGGCCTTTTACTCACTCGTATTTTTCATGCCTTTGAGGGTACTCCTTCGATGTGAGTATACTGAGGTGAATTGGCACTAGGTTTTCTATTGTTCTACCCTTCTTAAGGAAGGTCTTTTAGATCCGGATTCCTACTTGAGCCTGACATCAAAGCTTATACGCATGATAAGGATGATGATGAGGATGATGATCATGATGCTGGTGGTGGTGATGCCGATGTCGAAGATTGTCGTGATCCACCTTCACTTGTTATGCCAAGTATTCACGAGGCGGGCACTTCCTTTTGTTCTTCTGCTACCGGATATGAGGCTGTTCTTGCTCACTTAGACACGATGTAGCAGTGGATAGATGCTAATTTTTAGCGCATGGATGAGAGCTTTAGTCGGATGGACCTTGCTCTTCGTCAGCTTAGTCGCCGCCTTTCTCTCATGAAGGATCATTAGGGTATCTAGTGTCCTGATGAAGACTTATTTCACCCACCACCTCCACTGTACCAAGGTCCTTGAGTTACGAACCTAGATATGTCTTTAGACTTCTCTATATACTTAAAACTTTATCGTGGAAGATTTTAGCAGTCTTGCATTAGCACTTTGGTTTATGTATAACTTAGCACTTTGGTTTACGCTTATTTGCTACACATCTGATCCATCTATGCTTCTTTTTCATGACGTATTTTGATACGTGTTCTTGATACACCTCCTAATGGTTATTTAAGTACTTTAGCTTTTTTGTTTGGATGCTTTTGAGGGCTATATTGATTATCCATGGACGGATGCATATATTGATCACACACACACACACAACCTTTGATTTTTTTAATGACGTCAAAAGGGGGAGAAAATGTTGATTCATACTTGTGCAGATTTGATATCAAGTTATTATCGCTTAAGACAGGGGGATTTTATTAAAAAGGAATATGCACATATTGCTTAAGATTGGAGGAGTTTATTATATCGTCCCCATGATTCTTTATGGTTTATAATGATCGCAATAAGATTGCCATGGTTTATTTTATATATTCTCTTATACATCTCCTATTAATGGTTCAATATTTGTCATCATAAAAAAGGGAGGGATTGTTAGCCCTACGATTATTTAACTGAGGATTATATTCGATTTTGATGATAACCAAAATTGAAGATTATGTTGTCTAGCATGTATCGAGTTCATGAAGCGTTAAGTACAATCTCATACTCGCACAACGAATAATTAGACAAGTATATATCCATCAAAGGTACTCAATGGAATGATTCGAAGATGGAAATTTTCAATTCAAATTGTAAACATCTTTATTCCTTTGCTCTGTAACTAGACACAGAGAGCTGATCGTATTGATGACTGTGACCTAGAAATTTCCTATAGGTTTTCCTTGCATGCATAATATTTTCATACTTTGAAAAATAGGAAAAATTGTATTTTTTTGGAAATACAATCGACTGCAAATTTGGGCAGTAAGCTATTAGAGTCAACTGCAAATGGTGGGTCGTAGCCTATTTCAGTCGACTGTATAAGGAAAATTGAATTTCCATTGGTTACTTTGGGAATACAGTCGACTGTAATTGTGCAATACAGTTGACTGTATTACCTTTTGGTGTATTTAATGCCTACATACTTCCAAATAACTATAAATATTCCCATACCTATATAAACTAATTTTAGACATAGATTTGTTTTATCAATTGCATTCAAAGCTCTCTTATCTTCCAAATACTCAAAGCTCAAAGCATTTCTTAAATATCCCTTGTTTTTATAATTTTCTTATCAAATTCAAGAGAGCATTTATTGTGAACTTACATTTGAGGGATATACACCTCCATAAGTCATCAAATGCACTCATCTATCTTATTTTAGAGCTTAAAATTTTACTCATCAGCTTCTTAAGAATTAATTCTTGTACAAAAAATATTTCACCATAAGCCTCATGTAAACAAAACTTATCATCAAGGGATTGCAAGAGGTTCGATTTTGACCTGTAAGGAAGACCATTCTAGTTGATTCTAGGGCCTTTCAATGGACTTCCTCGAAAGGGTGGACATGGGCTTGAGGAAAATTCGACCCGAACCATCTAAATCTCAATTGTCAAGTATCTCTAAGCCCTTATCTCTTTACATTATTACCTTATACTAATTTTGAGATGGGTTGGCTTGCTCATTTGAGATATTGTATTTGAGGTTCATTATTTTGAGCTATCTGAGTGTTCTTCATAGTTTCTTAAAGTTGGTTGTGATTAATTGTTGATCCTTTAAAGTAGTCTCAAAACCCTATTCACCTTCCCCCTTCTTTAGGGTTATTTTATTGGTAGATACCAAAAGAGTTTGCCGACTGAAAGTTGAAGTAAGAGGAGACGTGTGCGAACATGGTGGGGTTAGTATTAGGCCTACAGACCATCAAAGATTTGTTGAAATTAATGGATTGCCCTAAGATGTAACATTATCTTTCCAGGATCAATTTGAGAGTTAAATAGTTGAGTAGGTTCATCTAGAAAAAGAGTATGGTGTCATCTACAAACATAGAGTGATTGATTGGAGGAACCACGATACAATTCTTGACTCGACAAATTCCTTCGAAAGCTTTAGCTTTAGTGCCCACTGTTGAGAGGACTTCAGAGCATAGGATGAATAAAAAAGGAGACAACGGATCTCCCAGTCTCACACCGAAAGATGGATGAATTCTTTTGGATAGGGACTCGTTAATCAAGATTCAGGGGGGGTGAGGGGGGTTTAAATTTTGTGATCACCGTTTAAGTGAAATTCCATCTAATAAGGTTAAAGGCCTTGCTCATGTCTATTGTTACTGCTACTATCCCTCCCTTGCCTGATTTTTTTTCTAGCAAATGACATCGGTCCGTTCTTGAGCAATGAGGATATTATCAATTATTGCTCGGTCTTTTACAAAGGCATTTTTGGAAAGGGGAGATGATGGATGGTAGAATGCATTGGAGTTGATTTACCAGCACTTTGGAGATAATTTTATAGATGATGTTGAACAGGGTAATTGACCAAAAAATATGACGGACACTTCGGAAACTTTCCTTTGGGAATGAACGTGATATATGAGAAGTTTGCCTTTTGTTACAAGATGTCCAGAATTGAGGAAATAGAGTACCCCCTTAGTGATGTCAACTTGTAAGAATATCCAGCACTTTTGGTAAATAATAAAAGGTGTTATACTATCCGGGCCTTCAGCTCTGAGCGGTGCTAGGTCAAAAATGGTGAAAACAATTCCAGTGTTGGTGAAAGGTCTTTCCAAAGAAGAACACTATTCCAGGGACAGAGAGACTGAGAATGCATTAATTAGAGATTGATCGGTGTTGGATTGTCGTTCTGGTGCATGGAATAAGTTTAAGAAGTAGTTATCAAAACAGGTCATAATCATACTATCATCAGTTGTCCATTTAGTTGAATTACTGAAATTCCTTCGATTCTATGAAAGATCAATGTATTCGAGTTGAGGCTTGGAAGAGCTTTGTATTGCTATCTGTAACAACCTGATCCACGGCCCCATCACAGGGCATTGCCTCCCTCAAAAGGGTTACCCAGATAGATAGTTATGAGTTCATGGGCAGGGTCTTATAAGACCAATCATAATTCATCTCACATAGTATGGCATACGTCCACCCTAAGATTTGATCACGTATAGCTGAGAATCTTCCTTTTTAGCCGATGTGGGATATACTCGGCTCATCTTTTGTTGTTCGAACCATCCTCTTGATGTGGGATATACCTCGGACTTGCATTCGTTTCTCCTATTCATCAACAACTCGACCAGATTGCTCAGCCCGAGCTGTCAAGAGTCGACTCAGATACCATATGTAATGACCCCCCTCCCCCCCGGGCATTGCCTTCATAAAAAAGGCCAGCCAAGTAGGTACTTTTGAGTTCATGGACAAAATCTTATCGGGTCAATCACAAATCATCAGTCCCCTTTATCAATGCATCTAGATTTCATTTCTTGTGCCCAAAAGAATTTTTCGCAGTCGAGATCATAAGAAAGCAAATGGTTGCAACAATGATATGTTAAATATACAACATATTAAGAAAAAGTCCTTTTAAGTATAATGCCCATACTTGTGTTATATAATTATCTATCTATCTATCTAGAATAATAACAAGTGACATTTTAAAAAACTTTCTAAAATGTCACACAAAAATAAAAATCTCTAATGGTAAATAACTATACGTAAAGACATATTTGTGTTTCAAAAATTAAATCCATTTTTATTGAATGTGACTATAAACACTTACACGTCACGCTTAATTTTTTTAGTACTTGATTTGTAAAACTTGGCATTTTAAGAAAATCTTTGAAAAGTGACCCAAATTGAAATTGAACATTTTAAATAGTAAATAACCACGTATAAGCACATATTTAATTTTTATAATTTAAAATTTATTAAAATATATACTTGGAAAAAATTTAAAAGCAGTTTGATATTAAAATAATATTTTGCTTAGCTATTGAAAATCGTACGAGTATATGTGATGCTTGATTTTTAAATAAAATTTATGTTATTAATTTTATGGCCTAATCCCAAAATTATACCCTCAAGTTTACCCTCAGTAGAGCTTTAGTACCCAAGTTTGAAGGTGTACCAAAGAACTATCTAACTTTGAAATAGCGTACCAAATCAGTACCTCGACTGACAGACGATGGATGCCGTAAAAAAGTCTGAGGGATAAGATTGTCATTATGAAAAAAATTGTAAAGTCTGTCCACGTGGCTGTCCTTTTTTATGTTTCCAATGCACATTGATTGTCCTTTTTTACATTTCCAATACACATTTATTATTCTCCTCTCTCTCTCTCTCTCACACACACACACACACACACACACACATAGACCCATCACACTTTCTCTCTCTATTTTCTTCTTCTTCTTCTTCACACATAATTACTATCAGACATCAAGATCTAGCGTAGATACATTAGAGCTTCATGAGGCAGTGGGTAAAGCAACCAAATATTTGAATGAGGTCAAGGATTCTGTCTTCACCCATGAGAGGAAGACTCTAAGTAACAAATTAGACTGAATCCTAGTGCTCAACCTTGGAGTGCCATTTCTCCTTCTCTCACTAACTGGCATGGCAATAGGTGGCTTAAATTAATTATAGGGAAATAAAAGCACCTGGGTCTTCCTCGAAGCCAAGCCTAGGCACCACATTAAGTGAATTAGCTGCAAACCTTTGGGCAACCCCTTATTTCCTTTGATGGTAGTTTTGTTTGGCAAGTTTTCAAGAATGCTGTGCCAATGGGATCGAGTTAAGTAAAGACTGGTTACATATAAAGAAAATGGTTTTTGCTTCTTCGTCAAGCTTTCGAGCAGCTCTTGCTGCCGCCTTATGACGAATGGAGTCGGCGTGCTTAATCTTTTGAATCATAGTACTTTATCGTTTTTGTCGTGCTCTTACTACGGTTAAACGATCTCACCTACTTAGATTAGCACAAGGTCATCCACTTTCGTGGAGATTCAGTGCCCAACGGCAGAGCTCATCCACATCCTGCTCAGGACTGATTTGATAAGCTGAGTCCTTCCTCATGTGATGGATCTTTACACACACACATATATATATATATATATATATATATATATATATATATATATATAGGGAGAGAACCTGAGATACATAGAGAGTTAGATAAAGAGAAAGAGTAATTTTTTATTTTGTAGTAATTAAATTAATTGAAGAAAAAATCGAACGATTGTGATGTTGCCACGTGTCTTTAAGAATCTGTAAAAAGGACGGCCCACGTGAACAGACTTTACATTTTTTTTTCATAATGATAGTTTTACCTCACGGACTTTTTGACAGCATCTATCGTCCGTCAGCCAAAGTACTAATTTAGTAAGTTATTTCAAAATTGAGTACTTCTTTGGCACACCGTCGAACTTGAGTAATAAAATTGTATTGGAAGTAAACTTAGGGTTCGTTTGACAAATTTTTTTTTTTGGTTTTCAGTTTTTAAAGAGCAGCTTAATTTTATTTTTTTTTACAAAAACAAGTGAGTGTTTGATAACCTTTTTTTTTTGAGTTTTTTTTTTTGGTGTTTGGTAACCCTTTTTATTTTGACTTTTTTTTTGGGTGGTTTGCGGTGGCGGTGGTGGTGGTCGACAGTGGTGGTGGCCGGCGGTGGCTGCCGGAGGCCGGCGGCCGGAGGTGGCTGCCGGCGGTGGTCGCCGGCGGCCGGAGGTGGTCTCCGGCGGCCGGAGGTGGCGCCGCAGTCGCTGGTGGCTGCCGGCGGTGAGAGGGTGTTGGTGGTGGTCTCCAAAAAAAAAATCAAAAGTGAAAAAAAAATCAGTTTCTGAAGTTTTTTTTTTACTCTGCAGTTTAAAAACTGATTTTTTAAATTGGAGGAGGAAAAAAAATAATTACCAAATGCATTTTTTTTTCAGTTTTCAAAACTGAAAAAAAAAATTGCGTCAAACGTGGCCTTAAGGTACTCGAGATTAGCGTAATTTTATTTTTTCGCACGTCACCGACCACTTTGACAGTCCTCGTCACCAACCATCACGGCCATGGATTCCAGGCAAATTTGGATCTGTTCATGGAACTCCCGACCATGGATTCCGACCAGATCTACATTTGTCCGCGAAACTCCATGGCTTCCGACAAGATCTAGACGGAGGTTGGGTCGTTCTTGACGATCTGTTCCTCGACTTCCATGGGTTCCGGCAAAATCTCGGTTCGGCGGAACCAACCATGGGGTTCCTGGTCGTCATCGACAAACAGTCCGTGGAACACGACGGGACTCTATCGGTTGCCACCGCCCTTATTTGCTCTCGCCTCCATCGGGCGTCGCCGCCGCCAGGCCGGTTCGTCGTCATCGACCGTTAATCCACATCAATGTTCTCGGTCATGAATTCCTGCCAGATCTGAATCTATCCATGAATGGTGACGTTGATTTCGAAGGTGACAGTTTGAAGTAGGTTTATTGATCGAATGCTTACTCCATTGGAACATCTGTTACTTGCTACGGGGTCCACCCGGCTAAAACTCCGTACATTTTGTACGCCGCATCCGCTGTCAAAACCAATAGGTTTATTTGACACTTGGACCTATGTTCGAAACGCCGCATCCGCTGCCGCACGATTCATGCAACTAAGATTGCCGAACAATACCAATCCGAAGAAAACAACAAATGGCGTTATCTCGTTCTAAAGTCACACAAACACTCTCGGCCCTGCAAAAGAAACCAGCGAGTTCAACTGGTGCGCACTGGCATTATCTTCGTAGTCATGTAAGTCATATTGTATCTTCCCTTTCCTCTTTCTTCACTTCTGGTGCTAGTCCATTGTTGCTGTGCGGTGTCTGCTCCGTGACCTTTCTTGCCCTTCAATGTCTTGCTCTTGAACTGTGTTGTTCGTTGCAATTTTACCCATCTATGCTCGCATGGCTTCTTTTGTTCGTAATGGGGATTTTGGTTTGGAAAGTCGGTCTCCCATGTAAAGGCTAGTTTAGCAAAAGAGGAGTTGAATATCTCAAATGAGTTCTAGTTACCAATCAAAGCTAGCTGAGCTTTACAAACAGAGACCTCCTAATTAGGTGATCAGCACAAAATTCCATGTTGAAATCCTTTTCTTAAATGACACTATTTCCCTGGTTTGTGATTCAAGTATGAACTTTTAGGTAAGTGGATTTTGTCAGAGAGAGACCTGAATTGAGAATGTTATACTTAATCAAACTCCTGTATGACCCTTGTTTTGTATTTAGATTGATTTGATTTGGAACCTTTTATTGGAATTGCAGAAAATGTAGAAGTGATGCAGCTGATTTTATCTTGGAAGCAAAATTTAGTTAATAAGAGTTAGGATGTGATTATTACTGAACAGAATGTCGATATTAGCTGAAAGACCTACAACTCTACAAGACGCTTGCTTGCACCTTCCTTCGTTGAGATAAATCGAGAGAGAGTTTACTTGTAGGATAAGACCACATTGGATTACGTGGTAAGATGTGCTTCTGGAGGAAAGTTTTATTGCATGGCAGAGAGGTCATTTATGCTATGTTGGGCCGCTAGAGCAACTCATACGTGGGATGAGTGTAAACAGATGTGAGTTCTTAGGTTGATTGGCAGCCCTATGACGAAAGATATGATAACAAATGAGAACATTTGCAAGAACTATATAGTGTGAGATTGTTTCGATATATCCAGTGGAGCCTCTAAATGACTAGTGTGAAATGGTAGACTGGAAATGACATTGATAGAAGTAACGACAAAGGATATAATTGGTAGAAGCATAATTTTTTGCCAGTGTGAAAGAAAAGCGCCAACCATAATTTGTTTGAAATTTAGTTGCAGGAAACTCTTAATATGGTGACGTTTCTCTCTCGGAAACTCGCTTTTGCGATCCATGAGATCTCGTCCCAAGCTAATATGGGAACTCGATCCCGTTAGCTGGATAGGGATGCATGGAACAAGTGAGAGAATACCTGAAAATCAAGCCCTTTTCAACTCAATTCCTTATTTCTCTCTTCCTTCATGCCCTTAAAGTCTCCTTGTTTGTTGTTGCTGGCTATGTAAACTATACTAAGCAAATGATAATACTCTTTACACATTTATTTATTCAAGCCACTCCCAGCCTCAGATTCTTCTTGGTGCTTACGCTTCCCCGCCCCCGTTCCTGCTCCCGCCCCCGCCCCCGCTTTGTGCAACTAAGGTTTGAAACAACGGCTTTGTTGAGCTGCTTTATGTAGTCAAATTTTAAATAGGTTCCTAACCTGGCAGGAAGAGGAGGCGGGGAAACTTTTTCGCCCTGAACTACGCTCAAAGAGACTTGAACGTGATTGAGAAAATTGTGGATATGTTAGGATCCTTAGCGACAATGTCCTGATTCTTGTTTATAGATGTGATCTTGAGTTGAAAATTTTGGTTTTATATAATAGTAGTGGCATGTTAGAAAAACTTTTGGGTGGTTCTTCACCACCATGTAGCAATGGTTAAATCAATTCAAGGAAGCTGACCTGTCCAAATACATCTCCTATATGTATGCAATGGGTTCAGATGCGGGCCATTGAATATGTTGTTTAACTGGTTGTCATAGTAAGCATAGCGGTGGGAAGAACCATGTAAGAGTTTCTCGGTTTGTTGTTAGTCTATGTTAGATGTTATACATCAGAATATTCTAGATCCTTAGTAGTAACAGCAACCTAGTCAAGTCCTTGTTAGTGATCTAGGTGTTATATTCACCTGTTATGAATCTATTGGATAATGGAAGCCAATCACTTAGTCAATAACTTAATATGGTATGAGAGCAGGTTTAGTAGTTGTGTAGGATTTATGCAATACTGTGGGCGTCCTTTCTTCTTTGTCAACTCGGAATTTCTTTTCTTAGTTTATGTCGTTGGGATTTTGAATCTGGTATTGTCCGCTGTATCAGTGTTGGGTTTTTTTCGCTGATTTTGTTTTGTTTTTTTTTATCAGTGTTTGGTTTTGTTGATGATGAAGGGCAGATCTGTGTAGGTAGTAGATCTCATTTTGGTCCTACAGTGGTGTACCCAAATTGGTTTTTGATCCATGCATACAGGCGACAGTTGGTCTGGTTGGTTAATGTGATAGTGGATCTGTGCTGATGTGTTAGCTGGTTCTCGCTTGTTGATTGTAGATCCGGTGACGCGTCTATAATTCGTGTTCAGTGTCCTGTTCCTCCATAATGGTTTGTGGTCTTCGGTGATTGGGTCCATTGTAGTTGTTTCTGGATTGAGGTTGCAGATGTTTGTGGTGTTGTTCAGACTAGCAGTTGACTTGCTTTAGAGAGAGCTCGTGTAGCAGATTTTGATAACATCTTCCCTGATGATGGGCTCAAGCTGTCCCTTATTCAGAACATATGAGACATGATTGTTTATGGGTTTGACTTGGCAGGAGCATCACCGCCTAGCTAAAGTTATTTATCACGGGAGTATTTTTTTGGTTTATAGTGGGTCTGATTTGATGTTTTGAGGTCTTCCACCCTTTGGGTTACTGGTTGGTATGGTGGAAGGGCTGCCTTTTAAGGATGTCTTCAGTTGTGTTAGGTGCTGTTCTGTCGCTGCTTTTTCATTGGCCTTATAAGGACTTGTTTGGATGCAGTTGTGCTTCATGTTTGGCCCCCCGGGGGGGGGGGGGGGAAACTATGGCTGTCATGGCCTCTCAATGGGGAGGGAGGGGGAAGCTTTCTCATAAATCGATGTCCAAGCCAGAGAGATCAGAAGATGACTAGTTCCGCATCTAATACAGACTCAAGCCTTTCAATGGATGCTCATTCCTTTTAAGTAAATGAAACCACCAAGGGCACAAATGGGTAATTCCACTACACTTTCATCATAATTTCCCTCAACATCCCTTTTGGCAAACAATGGAGAAGTTCAAAAACAGATTATGGCATACATGGGTTTGTAGTCATGGATGGAGTTGTTCGTGGTGATGCTCGTGTTACCGTTGAAGAATATAGCTTTGTTTAGCCAAGACTGTTGCTCATGGTGGCCTTTGTGTTCTTGCAATGATTCAATGGCAAGTTTGTGTTGATGGCTTCATAATTGAGAAGACCTTTGTATGTAGGGTCCTTTGTGTTGGTGACCTTTTGACGCTTTGGTTCTCGCAAGACCATTTGGCTTCTTGAAGGGTTGAAACTTCTTCCGGCGAGCTCTCCGTTTTGGGTTTTTTTTTTTTTGGCTGGGGTTTAAATTATGTAATCGAACTCATTACTGACTGATATAAAATGTTGGTCCAGGTATTATATAAACCCTGTTATGTGTTGTTGAAGTCAATCTTTCAATTAATAAACTTAGGACTCTTAAGTATACATTTTGTTAGGGAGAGTATTATATCCTCTACTATGGGAGTCTAGAGAAGAAAACAAATAAGGGAGCATGCAAGAAGACAAGAAGCATCTGAAATTTTTTTTCTGGTCGGCTTTGAAACTTGATTGGATAGAAGCCCATAAGAGAGCAAGCAATGAAGACAACAAGCATTTGAAATTTGTTTTTGGTTGACCGTGGAAATTAAGTGGTTAGAAACCCATGCTTCTTAGGGTTTGTACCTTATGCTCATATAGATTGAGACTAAATTTTTTCTGCTCGAAGGATGTTAACAATCTTTTCAAGCCATTCAAGATTCCTTTATTGATAGTCTCATGCAGGAAGTAAATTATGCAGATTGAAGAGATTCTAAAAGTTTGTCAACACTGAAGTAAACCAGGAGCATGTTATACTTTTTATGTTTTTGATTTTTACTACGTGCTCTTATTTCTATGGGAGAGATTCCTTGGTCTGAAATTCAGAAGACTAAATGGCATCACATTTCGAAATTGTGGAGTTAACTTTTTGGGTCTCTTCTCTAAGGCGGAAGATACTCAGTTGCATTACTTTCAATTGATGCTCCTTCTCTTCCAGGTTATCTCAGGTCTGGAAATCATTATTGTGTTTTGCTAAGTAAAGTGCGGGAGGTTCTAGATCTTGCTACTCCAGCTCAGGCTTTTCAATATAGCTTGCGCTTCCTTTTGGCTTTCAAGGATAAGAGCTGCTAGAATTCAGTGCTTGAACGCGTTTAAGACGATTGGCAAGCTGTAGTAAAGAATAGCTTTGCATCGGGGGTATACTTACTCTCGTTAAAAGAACATGCTCTAGTGTCTTCACGTACTTCATGTCTTTGATGGTGATTCACATTGCCAAGACACTCATTTGAGAGACAGAGACTTGAGCAAAATTCTATGTGGGAGGGCTCCTCAAATGATGTGAATTATCACTTGGTTAAATGGGAGATGGCATGCTTCCCAATGCCACGTGGAGGCTTGGGCATTTAAGACTAGAGATCTTTGAAGTTTTCTGTCCTTTGCAAGTGGCATTATAGGTGCTAATGAGAACAGAGTGTTTTGCTGAGGAGATTAGTGGTGGGTAAATTTTGGGTAGGTAAGGGATGGGGGATTTTTGCCAAACATGTTAGCTTTGCTGTGGGTCTTGGTACTTGAATTAGATATTGGCGGAATCCAGTAGATGTATAAATTCTTCTTGCTGTTTCGTACTGCTTGTGCCAAGGAAGTCTCTGTGGCTGTTTTGTTGCATTAACGGAATCCTACTTCAGGAGAAGATTCCATGACTGAGAGTTGGACACAAGGCGTAGTAGGTTCTTGGTTTGTTTGTACTTGACAGAGGTTGATGGGTTGGGGAGGAATGGAGAATGAGTAGGAAAGGTAATTTCGAATGGCTGTTTGATGACAATATCTTTGTTGAAAGCTGGTTTTGAAGCAGGGGACTAGTTTATTTTGAGATTAATATTGACGTGTTTGGCTCCCCAGAGTCTGTTTCTTTACTTAAGAAGACAGGGGACAACTTAAGCAAGAGAAAGTGAAGTGTATGTCAGGTGCTGTTATGTGCAAAGCTGATGGGGAGTCAGCAGATCAGGTGCTTTTGCATTGCGCAGTCATGAAGGGGATTTGACACGTGGTATTCTGCCTTTTTAATGCTATTTGAATGATGCCGCGGTCTGTGGTTGAGTTGCTGCGTAGCTTATAAAAGAGATAATGGAGTGCAGGTAGATTTTGGGGATTGATTCCTGTATGCTTTTTTGTTGTATATGAAGAGAAAGAAATAGGCAAGCTTTTGCGGGAGCGGAGCAGCCTTTGTGTAACTTAGAAGCTAATTTATTTTCCACCTTTTTCTGGCTGGATGACAGCTCTTTTACGTCCCATGATGCCCTTTTAGATGATGGGCAGAGGTGGTAATCCTTGTGTGTTCCCGTAGAGTTAATGCACTTCAGCAGATGCATGTATAACAGGTTACCCACAAAATATACTCAAATGACATGCTTATGTTACCTTAATCTTTTTATTTGTAATGGGAATTTGTTTAGGCTGGCAATATTACCACAACTCAAAATTATGTTGCACAGCCATTATGCCCCAAAGATTTTTATTGTCCCTCTCTTTGGACCAATGTTCAATCTTCTTTCACACAATCAAACCTCAGACCGTCTTCAATATATTCATGCGTATGCCAAGTCAGACTCATTGAAGCAAGATCATATATCTTATTTGAAGCTTATCTCTCTCTCATTTTAAATGCCGTTTCATAGACTTGGTGTTAGTTCGGCCCGTCTACTGGTGATGGTGATGCAGCAGATTCAGTTTGTTCTAAACAAGAATTTTCGAAGCCCAGCTGTGGTATGTGCTTGCCCATGCTGCATATTGCTGTTATAAATGATATTCTATCATTCTAGTGAGTTCGATCCAGAATTTTGGTGATGTAAATTGCTCGTGAGGATTGTTACTTCCACTAGGGAGTAATGACGAAATCGTTTTTAGATTTAAGCCTGGTACTATATGAATCACAACGGTGCTATTGTATAACTCGATCAGTTCACCTGATTTAGGAACTAGAGAGAAAGTGAAGAATAGGGAGGAAAAAGACGAAGGTTGAGGGCATAATCGTCTTTTTACGTTAGAGGCCGTGGCAACATTATTTTTGGTTGTGGCAATATCACCAGCCTTTTGTTTAATATTTTTTGCTTATCTGCTTTGCACCTTGTCTTACTTTAGAGAAATGGGTCTCCGCAGGAATACACGTTATAGTTTACAATAAAGCAATTAACTGTCTTATAAATGCTTCTAACTATGGCTTTAAATGGTTTTTCTATTACGTTTACATTATGACTTGGAAAAGTATCTGAGAGGATAAACCCAGAAAAGAAAAATGGGTTCTAATGGAACAGAACAAACGTTGTTGAGCCAATGGTGTTGTGACAGTGTATTTCTTGACTGGACTTGCGCAGGTTGGTTGCAAACTGCACAGGAACTTACGGCCTCATCGAACCAACGAGTTGCATCAGTGACATCAGACAGAGAGCAAGTAATTCCAATAGTGAACTCATTAAAAAATATAAACGTGACAGTCTTTTCATTGACAAACGTGGCAAATTAAGAAGCTTTAATCACAAAAAAGTTTCTAGGAAAAAGGGTAAGTATTTCAATGTTTACTAAGCTTTGTACTTCCCATAAATTCCTAGTAATGGGATTTATATAGGTGGTTCTTTAAGGGGACAAGGATGGAAATATGGATCTGGGTTTGTTGATGGAATTTTCCCGGTGCTGAGCCCCACTGCTCGGCAGATTATGAACTTTGTACAGCAGGAAGCGGACCCAAACAGAATTTGGGGTGCGTTTGATACTCTTCCTCCCACTCATACAACCTGGGATGACATGATAAGTGTAGCTGTTCAACTTCGTCTTAATAAAAGATGGGATCCAATCATACTAGTAAGAATCTCATACCTCTTGTTTGCCTTTTATGTTTCTCTGTGGTGTTTGTTGGGATTTGGTGTCAATTTTGGTTGTACGCACATAATGAGCAGATTTGATTTTTTGACTTAAATGCTTCCAAATTTGTTAGGTTTTGCCCCAAGTAAATGTACATTGAGGCTAATAAACCCCCTTTTTTTGCACTTTTTCCGCCCCTTCAAAAGTTTTTGTCACTAGGCATGAATTAGAAACAAAAATATTGTATTTAGTGAAACTCTTGTTTTCAGAGAGTGTGCGTCTAGAACCGACGGTCTGATTGAGCCCCTAAGCATGGGATTGCACCATTCCAAGTATTACAGTGTCATTTATAAATAGCACTAGAAACTAAATTGTCTTCTGGTCTTTCTTTTCTTCCTTTTAGTAGAGAAATACTAGGTCTTTGCTTTTGGAGAAGTGATGAAGAAAGGACCTTACTAAGGGTATGTAAGGCTGTCCCACATCAGGTATGGTGGGCTAGGGCTTTGATTTATAGATTTGTGATTGAGAAGCTAGAGTTAAAGATATGGTTTTTTTCGTGGGGCCGTTTATGGTGCTGTTAACAGTAGCTGTGAACAATGTTTTTGTGTTCTATAACCTCAAACAAAATAAGAAAAAGAACAAACCTTAGTGTCTCACTAAGGCCTTACTTGGAATTTCACCTAGAAGAATAATCAGTGGAGTCACACCATTGACATGAGAAAGCAAATTTGCTTCGTAAAATTCTGTTCATCAGTTCTCCTTCAATTCTGCTTAGTATTCTTGCTTATATACACACAAAGTAAAGGCCTCTCCTACTAGGAATAATTCAGAAGGCTACTAAAAGAAGGCTACAGCAACTCCTAAAAATAAAAGGAATGCTAAATACCTATGACTAAACAAATATAGAAATTACTAGATCTTTCAAAGTAGCCATTAATGTCAATAATACCCTGAACAGTCCGAAAGCCCAAAGTAGCCCTGATGGGTTTAAGCTTCTTACATTAGTCCCATATAGATGTTCTCTCTTTTACTTCTGTTTCCACAATTAAGCTCTAGCTTTAAGTGTCTGATCCCTATCAAGGAGTTTGCTGTTTCTTATTATTAGTGCTCAATGTACTTCTAATTTCACAGTCTTGTTAATTATGGAGACGAGAAGTGTAACTATTTAAGCATCTGTGCAGATGTGTGAATGGTTATTGTACAGGAGTTCTTTCCAGCCAGATATAATTTGCTACAATTTGCTTATAGATGCTTATGGGCAGAAGTTACTGTATAAGAAGGCAGAGTCTACTTATTTGGAACTTCTTGATGCTCGGTGCATCGCCACTGAAGATACTTACGCACTTCTTATAAAGGCCTACTGCACATCTGGACTAATCGAGAAAGCTGAAGCTGTGTTTACTGAGATGCGAAAAATTGGCTTACCCCCTAGTACGTTTTCATGTTCTTCTTTCCACTAATAGTCAAGAGGAATGTAAGTGGTAAGGTTTTTCCACAATTCAAGGCCACATGTAGTTAGTTCATAGCATATTCTTATTTTACATATAAAGGACTCTAACAAATCTTAAGTCAACGGCTTTTCTCTTAAAAGCCAGATCATGTCCCCATTTAAAATGTGTTCCGGTCGTGTGCCTCCTGTTTACTAAAAGAGGATGCATGTATCATCTTTTATGGTTACTTAAGCAGAAAGTATGGGCATAAAAGTTTGTTTTGATGACGATTACGAGCAAACATTCTGTATTCTAGTTTATTGCAGTGTCAGTGGATTTTGTTCCTGTTAATTCTTCTGTTAGATATTGCTTATCTACAAAACAAACCTTTAGCAGGAAGAACACTTTTTCGCTGAAGGCTGAAGTCCTAAGACCACTAAACCTCTTTTACATAAGATAATTAGTAAACCTTATCGTACATTCACAGCATCTAAAAGTGATGGGAATCAAGACAAGGTAGGTGCATTTAAAAAAGGATACACGTCTATGACAAGCGTAGGAGGAAAAATTACTGGCTTGAGATAATTTAGGATTAAATGTTGGTTGAAATAATTTATTGATATGATAGTAATCCGATAAGTAAAGATTCGATTTTGGTGTTCAAATAGACTAGGATTGTTTTAGTTTTCCTTCTTTAACGTTTCAAGTTTGAGTTTAAGCAGCTACTGATGAATAAAATACTGAGTAGTTATTCTATTTGTTCTTATTCTGGTTGCTGTTTATCCCTTTTCTAAGAGTTTAATATCTACATTTTTTTCTCTCCCTCCTCTGATAGCCTGATCTGCAAATTTGTTCCCACTTGTCCCACATGAAGAGGTATGTGGGGATAGATTTGGTGGAGAATCAGATATGGAGAGACGGAATAGCTACTTAATATATAAATCATCAGCAACTTCTTAAACTCATTATGTGAGGGGTTCTTTTATAGGACAACTTGAAATGTTAAAAAATGAAAAGAGATTAAATCCTAATCTACTAGATTTGACCATTACAATCAAATACCTAATATATTCGACTTGATTACCAATTTATTCCCACCATAATCAAACCTAAATATATCTCAAGCAGGCTATGTTTGCGCCTGCCGCCTAGGCTTGTCGCAGATGCGTATCTTTTTACAAGGTGCATCTATCTCGTCTTGATTGCGATCATTTCTTATTGTGGAGAAAAACTCTTCTCTGAAGAGTTGCAGGTGAAGGTAAGCAGAAGCAGAACATGGCTTAGTGGAGGAAGTAGCTATCTGAAATTCCATTGAAGGGAACATATGTTGGACCCTCAAGAACATAGATTTTCTCATCGACAATCGCCGGTTGATAGATCTCAACATGCAGTGTGGAAGAAAGCATCTTTATGTGTAACTGTAGGCAGCACACCAAGGCACCTGGATGAGGTGGCATCTCCAAGATGAAAATGCAAATCTTTTGGCTAGTATAGTAAGTATTCAGAAGGCCAACGGGTTAGTGATTCAGCTAACTGGTCAAGGAATAAGAGCTTAATTGCATGGAGCTTGGGCTGGAGTGGGAGCGCACGCAAGATTCTGACCAGAGCTTCACTACTACTGTCGGTTTTGAGGTGGAAGTGGGAGAGGTGCGAGATTCAGGAGCAAGGTTTGGTGTGGGAGCGTGAATAGTTTAAAAAAGTCCTGCAACTAAGAATTGAAGAGTGTAAGTGGGAAGAGGCTCAATGAGAAAAGCAATATATTACTGAAAATCTGCAGTAGCACCCAAGTCTGTGAATTTATACAAAAATGAGTAGTAATGATGTGAATGAAACTCACTAACTGGACGGGAATCAATAAGAACAGTAGATGTGTAATTAAACTTCAAGAAAAAAACTCTGAAGGACTCCTGAGAGAAGCGTGACCGACTAGGCAATGACGGGTAGACTCTCCAGTAGGCAACTCCCCACACGGTTCATCAGGATACTCATCCTGAGATTCATCCAAAACATTATCACTGGTATAGGGTCATTGAACTTTTCGCTCAATAGAAGTGTCAACAACTGTTTAAACTCAGTACGTCAAGGGTCCTTTTATAGGACAACTAGAAATATTAAAAAGAATACAACTTCAATGTGCGAGACTTAATCATCACGATAAAATCCCTAACTTTTCCCGTCCCTAATTGATCTGATTTTCAATGATAATACTAATATATTCCAACATGGGAATCTAGATAGGATGGATGCACCTAAAAAAAGTAGGACGCAAACTTGGCCTGCTTGATGTAAATTAGAATATAATTGTGGTTGGAACTCAGTGATATGTTTGGTAATCAGATCAATTAGGGAGTGGAATATTGTGATGGTCTGATCATGTGGATTGTGACTCTGCTCACTTTTCTTTTTTAGTATTTCAAGTGGTCCTTTTGGACCACTATTTAAACATTTGTCTATGAATTATACTGTGTTGCTGTTCTCTTTCCCCCTGTTCTGTTGTTTCTTCCTCCTCTCAGAATTTTATTTCCATGTCTCTCTCTCTCTTCTCTGATAGTCTTGGTCTCCGATCTATCCCACTTATAACACATCAAGATGTCACTTAAAAAGCGAACCAAATTTGAGCTTGAAGCTACTTGTCTAATAACCTCAAACCACCACACATCCAACTACAGGCAGCAGACTTTCTGTTCTCCTCAAGTTATCTTACGTTATGTTGTTTCTAGAGATCATGGACTCCTATTTATTTTTTGGTTCAAGTCCTTACACAAAGAGTAAAGACAAGCAATCACCTGTTTCGGCAAAAATGACTTTTAAATGTGGTTTGAATTTCTACAATGTCAAAATTTAGGTTATCGTGTATTTAGGTTCCCAAACACGTGATGTGACCTTCCAATGTAGTTCATGTGGTTGCTGCCTTTTCAGGTATGTGCCCACTGGAGGTCTTTATGCTGGTCATTAGGAGCATTTGCATTATCTCCACTAATGTAATGTACTTGTTACTTGTTGATGGGTTTGACAAGAATTGCGGGTCATTTGTTCATCAGACTGTTAAAGGCTAAGTGATAGATGTACTGGAACCTTATCATCAAAGAATATATAGTCTCTCCAATAAACTTATGAATGTGCTGTCAAGACATATAGATGATGTTAACATTGTGTTGCAATTTTGGTTTATGATTTTGCTTAAACTTTGTCTCGATCTCTTGACTGGCCTTATTTTTGTGCAGGCACTGTCATATACAACGCTTACATGGATGGCTTAATAAAAAGAAGAAACTCACAAAGAGCTGTGGAGGTCTTTCAGAGGATGAAGAGAGATCAGTGCGAACCATCTACTGATACCTATACAATGTTGATAAACTTATATGGAAAGGTATGTCACAATGCATTTCATTCTCCATAAATTGAAGGATGTTATAACTGACACACTCCAACATTTAGCAGTATTACTAATTGGTTCAATGCGTTTCTTATTCTACTAGGATTTGTGCCTGGTGGTTCATTGTTCTTTGTATGTCTCTTTTTTAAGTTTGTATGATCTGTTTCTTGTTCGAAGTATTTCAATCATCTTATCAAATAAGGGAACCAGATGTGCTTTGCCAAGAAATTATGGTATCAGAGCAGATTCTTTCTTCCTCTTTTTGAACCCATCTTGCAGATTTTTTGCATTCTGTTCTTTTCTTCATCGCCTAGGTTGCACTTCTTTGTGGTAGAATCTCTTCGGTCTTCGCTCTACATTGCTAGTGTAATATCCTCCGTCTGCATTAAAACCTCCCTGTGGTATCCCCCCTCTTATTCCTTTGCGTATAATCAAAAAGCACAGCATGTCGCTTTTTTCACGGCTCACCTTCTCATAGCAATTTAGTAGCAAAGCTGTAGGTCTCCTCTCTGGCGTACAGCAATGTGTACTGTCACGTTTTAATATTTTACAAGAAGTTTTTTTTTTTCCTTTTCACCTCAAAAGCAGCAGATTACCACCTTCAGCAATTGTCACATAGTCTCAGTTGCAGGTACTATTTCTGGTTTTGTATCAACGTGCTTTGCAAATCGATGTCAAGGAAAGTGGGTTCGTACATACGTGGAGGTGCCACAAAGGATGCAGTCCGAGTGAGCTGTCAGCTGTACAAAATGAGAGACAGTGAGGGTGGAGTAAGGGCAGAGAGCAAGGCTTCCCAGACAGGCCGTGAGGAGTGGCAGTGCTGTGGAGACAAGGCTGAGACGAACAATGCCGACAGTCCACAGTCCAAGTCAAGGTCTAAGTCAGGGTCCAATGCAACGGTCCAATATTATGTCCAAGATTATATCCAATTGTGTTTCTCTCTCTAGAATCCAAGAGCGCTTGAGTTCTAGAGTGAGAAAGTGATTTTGTGAAAATGAGCAAAAGTCCTTGAATAAATCATAAAGTCCACTATTTATAGACAAAGGTATGCATGTGTCATCAAATGCCAAATGTCGTCCCTTGGGAGTGACGTCACCTGGGGATCCAAAAATGCCGGTTCTCCGTTGGATTGCCAATTCTCAAATTTGCGCTGCCTGCTCCACACAGCGTTGCTTTACCTGTCTGAGAAGATTGACCACACAGCGTCGGCATGATTAGAGTAAGCTCATTGCCCTAGCCACCGGTCCAAGCCCTTACTGAATCCCACAAAGGTGCGTCAAGACACGTAGAGAGAACCTGACAGCGGCGAGGGGAGGCCCCTGTGACCAACTGCCAGGTGGACTAGGCGCGATGCCCTCCAAAGACCTGTTCCCGTGTCGTCACTACCTCCTCCCGTCTCGGAGTGACCCGGGGGTCGTCGTCCTGGGGGCGCCGATGATCACCGGTAACGTGAGTGGACGTGGCCGCAGCTCAGACGTGCCTAGTGTCATGCAAGTCATCCTAGGCGGCGATTGCTTTTGTGGTAGCGAGCCAATCCCGCTGCGAAGGGTCCTCGTGCCGGAGCACTACGAGCAGAGCCCCTCGGAATGTAGCACACTCCGGAGAGTGGGTTGAAGCATGTTCCACGTCCATGGCGTGGGCGCATGGTGTGGTGAATGAGTGTGGTGCCTGGAGGTATGTAACATGATTGTGGCGCATGGACGCGATGCCAACGGCACGAGACATGATTGTGGCGCATGGGCGTGGTGCCTACAGCACGAGACATGATTGTGGCGCATGGTCGCGGTGCCTTCAACACGAGACATGATTGTGGTGCCAATGGCATGAGACATTGATTGTGGCGTGTAGGCGCGGCGACGACCGTCGCGAGACAATACCTAGTGTCGGTGACACATGTGATGGAAGTGGCGCATGGGCGCGGCGACAACCGTAGCGAGACCATACCAAGTGTCGGTGGCACATGTAATGGAAGTGGCGCATGGGCGCAGCGACAATTGTCGCGAGACCATACCTGGTGCTGGGGGCACATGTCATGAAAGTGGCGTATGGGCGAGGCGACAACCGTTGCAAGACCATACCTGATGTCGGGGGCACATGTCATGGAAGTGGCACATGGGCGCGGCGACAATCGTCGTGAAACCATACTTGGTGCCGGGGGCACATGTCATGGAAATGGCGGATGGGCGTGGCGACAACCGTCTCGAAGACGGCGCACGGGCGCATGTGGAGTGTCCCGGAGGCAGGGCGTGAGTCGAGTGTGCATGTTGTACAACAATGACGAATGTGATCTTTGGCAATGACGAAGTTGGGAGTGGTGGTACGCGACCGTCGGAGAAGGGTCCCTCGGCGGTGGCGTGCGACTTTGGGCGACGGACATCACAGTGAGCGGGGTCGGGCGACGGACATCGCGGAGGCGGCGAGCGGCCGCGGGTGACTGACGTCGCGAAGGGGAGGTCAAAGGCCAACACTTGGGGAAGGCTGAGGCCTAACCTCAGGGGAAGGCCAAGGCCAACCCCCTTGGGGAGGCCGAGGCCGACCCCCTTGGGGGGCTGAGGCCGAACCTCCGGGGAGGCCACGGCCAAGGCCAACCCCCTTAAGGGGAGGCCAAGGCCACTTCCCCTTGGACAGGCACTAAGGCACGCCGGCGGTTGATGTTTTGGTGGACGACAAGGAGTTGGGCAGTCGAGGTGCGACGAGCGCGTTACCGTGAGTCGCGCCAACAAAAAAAACAAGGCAACAAAGTTGCGTACGAAGCACAGATAGCGAAGAATGCCCGAAAATTGGCATCGCGAGGAGAGTAGACAACCTGGGGAAGGCTGAGGCCGACCCCTTGCATGAGGCCGAGGCTGACCCTATGGGGTTGGCCAAGGCTGAACCCCTTGTCCCCTGGTGCGCCATCGGCTGATGTTTTTGGGCAAAAAGGATTGGGTGGTCACGGTGTGACGAGATGCTTCGGTGAGTCGCGCCGGAGTAAAAAATGGTGCCAAAGTCGTGCACGAAGTGAAGAACGCACGTGACTTGGGCGTGCGCACTTTGACCTGTTCAATGCTTTGAAAAATTGACCGTTGACCTTGTCGACGTGTCGCGCCAAAACGAGACCCCTAGTGGGCCCTTGGGTGCGACCTGCAAGGGTTGGGAACACAAATCAGCCCTGAGTTTGCAATATTTATGCTGCCATCTTTTTCAACAAGCACAAACATCAAACTTGTCATGGCAAACTATCATGTGGTACCACCATTTATTTATTCACAGTAAAGTCAGTAGAATCAGCCATCTTTATCTGTTTGTAAACTGTTACTATATTTAATCTTAGAAATTCAATCCAAGCTCCACCCTCAGAGGCTTTTGTAGTCGATCATTGTGCACTGAAGCATCCATCTATGTTAGATATATACCTGCTCTAGCTGTAGAAAGGAGATTAAGGAAATGATTGTCTGCTACGCATTGTTTAATATTGAACCGGTACAGATTGATACTTGATTCAAGCCCAGGGCCTTTCTCTTTTACAAAGCAATTGCTAACCTTCCTTGTTTATGGAAGTTAGAATTTTGAAGTAGCATCTCAGCGGCAGCACAATAACATCAAGTTGTACAGAAAGCTGCACTGAGTTTTTGAATGTTGTTTTGGCATTGCATTTTCCTTTTTTGGCCAACTCCAAATGCGGGCATTGTGAGTGTCCCCCCACCACCCCTCCCCCCCCCCCCCCCCCAACCCAGCTCCTCCAACATTCGCAACATGGCAGTAGTGACACACTGACAGCAAATTATATCAAGCTGCACAGAAAGCTGCACTGAGCTTTTGAATACTTCTTTTGGCATTGCAATTTCTTTTGTTGACAAACTCCAGATGTGAGCATTGTGAATTTGAGGCCCCCCTTCCCCCTCTCTTGTGTGTGTGTGTGTGTGGGGGAGGGGGGGGGGGGGGTGGAAGGGTAAACTTTGTTACATAACTAGTAGGGCTTGGCCATCGCCTATGGATAGCTTAGTCCATGCACTGTTGGACCATTCGAACGATCATATTCTTATAGTGGAATCAAATGTAGTTATGCAAAAGTCCCATGTAATGTGTAACAGGTGGGCTGTCGCTTCCACTCTTTTAAGTGTAGGGCATGGCATGGGTGGTGGAAACAAAGTGGATGTAACCAGAACGAAAAAATTTCTTCTGATGATTTTTCTTTTATCTATTTTAAAAGTTCAATAAGTCCTTTCACTTTGCAGGCAAACAAATCCTACATGGCCTTAAAGGTGTTTAACGAGATGAGAAGCCAAAAATGCAAACCTAACATCTGCACTTACACTGCTTTAGTTAATGCATTTGCAAGGGATGGACTTTGTGAAAAAGCTGAAGAAGTATTTGAGCAGCTACAGGAAGCAGGGTATGAACCTGATGTGTATGCATATAATGCACTTATGGAAGCTTACAGGTAATTATCTAAAACAGCTTATCTCGCATACGTGGATAAATGAAGCCAGTTTCTTTTTTTTTTTTACGTTCATATTTTTTGTGTTTTGATAGAGCTGCCCCACAATTTTAGAATAAACCCCAAGCTAGAAAAGTAAATTGTGATCATTAAGTTTGTATGTTAGATTGGTTCTTGAAGTCTATTAGTTGCATAGCCTTGTAAAATTTCATCTATACTGGTGGATTGCTAAATCCTAGTCAAATTCCTGATTCTATATTTTGGTGCATCGGTTAGTTGAACTTTTCAATTTTGGATACTCAATAGTAAGAAGTGATTATTTTGAGAAAAAAATTTGTAAGACACTAAGCGGAACGTGGAACCTGATTCACAATTTAATTCCTGAGTGATACCAAAATTCTTCATAAATTGTATTCTTTCTCTTGCATGGAGTGATGCTCCAAGTTCTAGCCAATGAGGCCCAAAGCAAGTTCAGGTTGGCAACTAGCTAGTACTGTTTACTGCTGCGGGCGGTGAATACACACTGTTTTTGCTGCTGTTGCAAAAATTACAGCAGCCAGGGTGCTGTTGGTTGCCTGAAGTCCACATCTGTTGCCTCTATGTTGGTTTGACATCTAATACTTGGGGAAGACGGCTGCATTTGACACATCTGGTCCCTGATTAGCCTTGGATCATTCTGCCATTGATGTCTATTAGAATCCTAAGCACTAGAAAAGGTTCAGTTTTTCTTGCATGTCTCCTCAGTTTTGATCTCAAGATTCATAAAAACAATAACTGAAGATATGGATTGCTCTGTGCTTGAAGAACACTACTCTCTAGGTGCTTTTGAAACCCCAAAGAGTTTGGACCTCCAACCAAGTAGGTCATTAGTATCATGTGAGAGGTTAGAAGATATTTGGAGTTCGTGGAGAACCTTCTGAAGCTTAAATGCTTAAGACCTTTATTTCGCACTCTATTGAAGTAGGCAATCGAGAATGAGTTATAAAAGAACACTCGCTGCCTGTTTTCACTAATACAGGACGTCTGCAGGAGGGCTGGAGGGGTAGACGGAATAGAGTTGACACCATAACTTGGCAAAAATGGTTGCATGCAGACTCAGCTGCGCTTTCTGCTACCTTGATAAAGTTAATGTTCTTGATATCAAGTACTAACGAGCCCAAGTTTGTTTGATTAAATTCTCTGACAGTCGTGCAGGCTTTCCTTATGGTGCTGCGGAAATCTTTTCACTCATGCAGCACATGGGATGTGAACCAGACCGAGCGTCATTTAATATCATGGTTGATGCATATGGAAGATCTGGTCTTCATGAGGGTAACTGTTGACACTGCATAACCTATTATACTATATTTGTTTCCCACATTGCACGTGAATCATTTATCTTCAGTCTAGTGGTTGAAATCCCTTTTCCCGAAAAAGAAAAACAATAACACAAAGGAATAAGAACATTCGAGGATCCTGTTATCTTTTTGGACATTTCCTTTATCAGGTTATCGTATTGCATTTGACTCATGTACTTCTTAATAGCCACGGATATTGGTTAACCATTTAAGGAGGCTCAGGTCAGACGTAGTTCCTAATACACAGCAAATTGGCAGTAAGACTAGATTCTAGTGGCAACAATATGCAATCTGCTTAGTATTCTTATATTTCTAAACTTTTGTGCTCTGTTATACTAAGAAAGTGCATTCTAAGTCGTTTGTTTTGTATTTTTAGATGCACAAGATGTGTTTGTGGAGATGAAGCGGCTTGGAATTGCACCAACAATGAAATCTCACATGCTGCTTTTATCTGCCTACTCGAGGGTAGGCAATGTGCCAAAATGTGAAGAAATTTTGAATCAGATGCACAAATCTGGACTTGAACCAGATACTTATGTTCTCAATAGTATGCTGAACCTGTACGGGCGTGTAGGACTCTTCAGAAAGATGGAAGAAGTTTTAGCTGCCATGGACAATGGACCATATTTAGCCGATATTAGCACATACAACATCTTGATCAATACATATGGACGCGCTGGATTTGTTGAGAAAATGGAGGAGCTGTTCCAGTTGCTTCCTGCCAAGAACTTGAAACCAGATGTCGTGACCTGGACTTCTCGTCTAGGAGCCTACTCTAGGAAGAAACAGTACCAAAGATGCTTAGAAATTTTCGAAGAAATGATTAATGATGGTTGTTACCCTGATGGAGGAACCGCGAAAGTACTTCTTTCAGCTTGTTCAAGTAAAGAGCAGATTGAGCAAGTAACTTCTGTCATTAGAACAATGCACAAGGACATGAGGGCTGCATTGCCAGTCTGATGAACGCCTTCCAGCGTGGTGTACACCCGCCATCTTCATGTTGTCTGCAGAATTCAAGAAAAACTGAGAGAGTCCACTGGAATACATACACCACTAGAATCGTGTAGCGCCTCCCCAGGAATTTGTGCATAAGAATTATTAGCACTGCTCACAGCAAAGGGCTTAAACATACTCAAGTACTGGGACTTCGGATACAAGGCTTGACATGATTTGCTAAAAGGGACGGGGATTACTTTGGGATTGGCCAAAAAGCCTTTTGGTTGGTGTCGTTCCAGTCACCACACGTTCCCCTGTTAACAAACATCCCAACCCAACTAGCTCGCTATGGATATCCATTAGCCTTGCCTCACCAACAGAATGAAGGGTTTAAATCCCAAGTTCTCCAGATTGTCTGTAATGATGTGAATGATTACAGAAATTCCTGACTGATTGCTTTGTGGATGTAAAAAATTTGAAAGAAATTGTAGCTTAAACCTTATGTTGCCAAACTCTTTTTTATTATTACTACAAAGAAGTGTCAGTGCATTGAAGATATTTAGTGGCGAAGTACACTTGCCAGGAAAGCTTTTGTAGTCTATGAGCAACCTCTAGCGGTGATGCCCATCTGGCTCCTTGAAACCCCACATAGCAACAAAAAGTTTTGCTGCCCTCGAATGCCTGTAGCGACTAGAACTTCCATTTTTGGGGAATGCCTAAAGGTGACAAATTTTTGTTGCCACACATCGGCCTAACTCTTTGCAAAAAAATAAAATAAAAATGATATAAAGGTGTTGAGGTTTGTTTCTACAGAAAGTATTCTGTTTTTAACAACTTTTCTCCTATAGCAGAATATGTTTATTCCTGTAGTGCGAGTTTCACGCCAGAGGTGAGATACTTTGTGAATAGTTTTATGAGACCTTATAGTACCAACTAATGTCAGCATTTTGAAAAAAGAAGTGCAATAGGATTGTGAATCTAAGGCCGTTACAAATGGTATTATCCAATTACAGCTAGAGATAATAACCCAGTTATATCCCACATGGGATGTGAAAGACCTTGCGAGTTTTCTCGTTAAACCTAGCCTACGATACTAAGAGTACCAACTTGACCTAGCCTTTTGTCTTTGTTAAAATGTTTTTTCTTGAGAAATGTTAGTTAAAATGTTCAAGATTATGAATGTTAACTTTACGCATGTGTGGTTTTCCTGAAGCTGGTATACGTGGCTTGTTTTTATAATCATATATCTCTTTGTTTTTCTCTGTTAAATTACTCAAAATTAAGAACTATACATGCTACCATTTTGTCAATATTTGAAAATTGGGTAAACACTGCATCATCTTGATTCATTTAAGGTCAAGAGATTAAATTGAGCGAACGAAAGCTTTGTCAGCAGATTCTTGATGGTTAAATCATTAATAAGAATGACTATCGAATACTTTTTCGTTGCTGAAAAGGTTGATATTTACACGCTTGTCTACTGTATGACATGCAATACTAGTAAATAGAAGCATAAATCTCAATTATGTTTTCTCGAATAAACACTACAAGGCAAAAAGAAGAGAAAAACACGTCAAAGAATTAGGATCAGCAACTCCCATATTGGTGGAGCCTAGTATCTAAGTTAGATTTAGTACCGTACAAAGTTACATTACAAACATCAAATTGAACTTAAATAACAACCATGCATTAAATAAATATCGTTTGGCGGGTCATGCAAGAGTAAAAATAATGAGAGAAGTCACACACTCACATCTGCTTAATCTATTATACGAATTTGCAATAAGTCAAATAAAAAATCCAATAGAATCAGAAAATATCATTATGTTATATTTGTTCCAGGAGGAAAATACGCAATCTAAATCACTATTTTAGAACTTCCTCTCTCAAAGGGATATCTAAATCCACAATTTTTCATACATTTTGACGCTGTACTTTGTGGCTGAAAGGATGGTATTGTTGCTAATGTGTTTTGTAGCGACTTGACATGTGAAACCACTAAAACATTAAAAAAGTGTGAAATAGGTTTTCTTGAATAAACTCTAGAAAGCCTTAAATAATTTTGGATCAACACCCATGGATTGATGGAATTGTCGTTGGAAGTGTTACAAGAAAATGCATGAGCAACTCCAGATGTAAAATAGGGATTAGCTTAGCTGAGGCGCGGACCATGTAGCTTCTTAAGACGATTTGTTTCCCTTTGCATTATCACTGGTGCAGCATAGAAATGATGCATCGCATCCTGGATATAACAATTCAGGTCTAATGGTTGCTTGAGAGGATAAACAATTGAAGCAGAGCTTCACCCGATACCATACGAAAATGCCCACATGCCTAAATAAGTGTGTAAATAATCAATTATTGAAAGCCCAATTAAACTTGTATCTCCCCCACTTGTCTTTCCTCTCTTACTTGTGCGAGTGTAAGACTCAAGTAGATGTTACTAAGAGGTTAAAGAGTGTTTTCTTATATACTCTTTACAGTTTCATTAAAGGCTAAAGTAGAACAATTGTTTTTGAAAAGTTTAAATACAAAAATTCATCCTTTCAATACAAGCAATGTGAGATTGAAGCATCTAATGGTTTTTTTTTTTAAAAAAAACTTTAATGTTTTATCAAAATCATTCTTTAAAAAAGGAAAATTTTCACTAGAATAATTCAACAATCCCCACTTATTCTAATTACGAATTCAACGACTTAGATTGTGGGCAAATGTTAGGATCTCATGCATTGTGAAGGTCGCTCTACCTTAAAACCTTTACTTAGTATTCCAGTCTTTCCGTATTAGAGAAAAGCTGGACTCAGTCTTGGAACGATGACTACTTGAGGATACATAGAAGCACATCATATACATGAGACTCAAATTATCCTATAAGCCAGCAAGTTATGGCAATGTACTTTATCCCGACTTTTATAAGTGCTCTAAAGAATTAGTCCAATTCATATAAAGTGACTCCACTTTCACACACATATAGTTACATTTATCAAGGATGCTCTCGTAACAATACAACTCATCCGTAGAGGTTACAAAACTCATCAAGGGATTACAAATAATCTCGACCTCCAATATCATTACGAGAAACATGTACTTACACCGTTAGGACGAACATTAAGTCATAAGACAAGAATAGTACATGCATAAAAGCCAGTCACTAGTTAGTACCCTTACTTGGTTCTTGGGATCTTTAGTTCCTCGATGTATTTCAAATCTTTTATCTAGCTGAAGCTTTTGTCAATTGATCGATAAGACTATCACCTAGTCCCACGTAATTAATATTTATTGCACCTTTGCTAAGGTAAGATCTCGATTTTCCATTATGGTATATGCTTTGCACTTTGGCATCTGTTGCGGTGCTATAACAATGGATCAAGACAAGTAGCACTGGCTTTTCCACATAGGCATCTCAAGTAATAAACCACGCAGCCAACCTGCTTCTTCACTTACCAAAACCAAGGAAATAATCTCACCTTCCCTGGTGGATTTGACAATAATTTGTTGCTTCTTAGATCTCCAACATATAGCTCCACCACCTAATGTGGACACATACCATGTTGTTGACATGGAATCTCCATGAAAATTCCAATCTCTATCACTAAAATCATGAAGAATAGCTAGTTACCTTTGATACATCGTATCGTAGTTAATAGTTCTTTTAAGATAACTCATAATACGATATTTGGCGTTCCATTATTTAAGATTAGGTTTACTTGTAAATCTACTAAGAACACCACCAACATCAGGCCTTTTGCAATCTATGGCATATCTAAGCCAGCTAATTATACTTGAATATTCATTTGGATCCACAATATCAACATCAAGCTCATATCCACCAGGGTATCTTTGTAACTAGTCTATGTGCTTCGGCATTAGGGGCTCTTCATCGGCACCTCTACGGACTATGAACCCCGGTCACTCTGAGATAGGACCCGAGGGTATCGTGCCTAGTCCGTCTTGTAGTTGAGCATCGCCCTTCCCCATCTCAGTCAGGTTCCCTGCGTCTCTCGACGCCCATGTGCGACTCAACAGAGACTTTGGACTAGTGGCTAGGCTAAGAGTTTCTTTGGCCACACCAGTGTTACCAAAGGCGCGCCTAAGCACAAGGCGCACTCCATGTGCCTCGCCTAAGGCTAGGGGCAACCCCTTCGGCAAGGCGCGCGCCTTACACACCTAGGAGCAAGGCACAAGGAGATGCTGGAGGTGCAAAAAAAATAACAAAACAAAACAAAAAGCCCAAAAATCCTCATTTTTTATGTTTGTATCGTGTCATCATCTTAACTTCATTGTTTTTTATTATTTGTTTCATAACATGATAAATCAATATTTAAATCACAAACAAACCTAAAATCTCAAATTTCTAATTAGTTGATTATATTATTGTTGTTCATTGTGCTAGCATCCCGTCTCCAATTGTTACTCTCTTTTAAGTAAATCTACTATTTACTTTACCTTGTAGACAAAAAGATGAAATTGAGGAGGAATCTCTACCATACTTGGAGCCTATGATTCCTTTTTGAGGAAAACATTATTGCCTTAGCATTTACTGATGATAAGGATGACGTTGTTATATTCACTTAGGATTAACTACTTCTCATTGGATTTGAAACATTTTCTAGTTTTGAAAATTTGTTAAATTACCATGTTTCTGGAATTTTTTTAACGTGATTTTATTGGTTTATTGCACTAAAATCTATTTTATTTTTATTTTGCGCCTTGCTTCGAAAAGACGTGCGCCTGCAACTTGTACCTTGCGCCTAGGCTCTAGGGACCGTTTACGCCTTAGGTACGCTTGCACCTTTAATAACTATGGGACACACCGGTGTTTTGTGAACCAGTCTTTCTAGACAAATAAGGCGAAGAAGTGCAGGGCAGGTTGGGTGAATACGTGATCCAACAGCTGTGGAACACCGGTATTTTTGGCTCCACGAGTGACGTATCACACTCAAGGAGTGCCACGTGTTGCTTGATGACATCACCTCCCCGACTCTTATAAATAATAGGGTTGGGAATTCATTTGCATAGAACGGGATCAATTCAAACATTTTACTTTCTCACTCCAGAACTTTAGATCTAGAGGATTCTAGAGAGAGAAACACAGAGGACCTGACTTTGGAACTTGACGTTGAACCTCGACTCTAGACTAAGTATTGAACTAGTGACTGTCATTGTACATTCACTCAGGGCCTTCACCCTTGCAACACTGTCATTGATATTGCTCTGCCCGGGAAGTCTCGATTTCTGCCCTTACTTTGTCCTCGTTATGTTCCACACTAGCATACTTGGCCTCTTACTTGGTTTGCGTTCTTCGTGTGACCTCTACGTATACTTCGAACGCACTCCCATGACATCAAAATTTGTGTTCAATATAGATATTTTGGCATGGTTGAGGTGTGCAGGTTGTATATAATAAAAGTAATAATCATACAAATTCCATTTGGTGTAATGGTTCCACTTAGTATTGTTTTCTTACGATTTTGCTTAGCTTTCTTCAAAATTCTAGAACAAGTAAATGCTTTCTTTGTTGATGTACTCAATGTGGTTTAGCATTTATATGCTTACTTTCAGATTCTGCTCCAAAAGTTATAAAATTTTCTCCTCCTTCCCTCTCTAAAAACAACACCACCGCCCCCGCCAGGGATGGCTTCCCTCACTGGACTGAGAGGCTCTTCCCCCCCACCCTTATCTTTTCTTCTTTTAGTCTTTCATGTCCTTTCACCCTTGCAGCATCCTTCACCGCGCCCCACAATGAGAGACCACCACTTCGTAGCCTCAAAATTGCTTGATTATTTGCCTTTGATTGTTTAGGTAAATTGTGCCTTTCCCTTCTAATCTTCTTAAACATGGACTTCCAAATTGAGGGCCTTTAGCTGTTTTGTTGTGGTGGAGACTGAATCTGAATTGGTTTGGACTTTGTTATTACACTTGGTTATATCACTAAGAGGGATTTTAATGATGTAATTGTAGGTAAGAGTGTACTGAGTCTTAGAGTGGTTTTAGCATAGTTAGTCTTTTACCTCCGAAGGGTTAATGGGGTTGCAAGAAGAAATGTGATATTTGGAATGCTTAGTTTGTGTGGCTTCAATATTGCATTTTTTTTTTTTAGTTAAAGCCTGTGGAATTGATGGTCTCTTCTCTTGGCCAGGAGTGATAACATTGCCACTTGAGGGATTCAGCAAGACGTGGAGGGGGTTGTCTTAATTTGTTGGAAGGGGAAAAACCAGAAAAAGGAGTTGTGTGGGTGTGAGGAGGTGTGTCGTTGTCTCCGATCGTCCGAGTCTTTAAGGAATTAGTACGCCTTTGGTATTAGCATGAAGTTTGGATCTGTCATTGTGAGTTACAACCAGATGTTACTTTCTAGTCACGTAGATTAAATCACATAGCTGGGATGACTTCTAAACCACTGGTCACTTTTCCAAGGGGTGTTCTGGAAAGTAGTGTAAGTTTCTTTGGCGCAAGGTATGTTCTGCCCCAAAGGATTTTTTTTTTTTTTTAACTCTTGAAACTGGTTTTTTCCAATTGATAATACAAAGTTTTCTACTGTTTAACCATAAAAAAATCTATTATCTCTCTTCCCTCTAAACTGTTACCGGAAGAACAAACACAATAAAACAAGCCCAACCATTAGAAAGTCAATATGATGCACTACTTGTACGCAACTTCTTTGGATGCAATTCTACTTTGTACTTAACTTTTTTGGATGCAATTGTGCAATGGTCAACTACTTAGGAACATATAGTTGTTAAATCCTGAACTCAAGGATGATTGACTTATTAACTCTGAGCTGAACCTAAAGTTCGAATTACAAATCTAAAGTCAATTTTGTGAAAATCATCATCTAAACAAACTTTTGGCCACCCATGAACCCCACCTAGGGTTTTTAGCACGAAAAATGATTTCTATTTTATTTTTTTTGGTATTTTTTGACTAGTTTAGGCGTTTTGAGATGAATCGTCAGGTCCGTTTTCACCGGTATGAACAATGTTTTTGAGTAGGTTTTTGACGGAACTTGGCCTTTGTTTCTCACTGTTTATATTTCTTAAAAGTTGTCTAACTACAGTGATTATACAATTAATGACAAAGAAATGATTTGATATTAGAATATTGCGATACGAGCTATTACATCTGTAGTGGCTCACTGTCACCATTATCACCACCGTCTTTGTCTTGGAGTTACAAAATCATATTATGTGATTTCCTGTAACAAAAGATATATAAAACTTAGAACGTCAACCACCTACGCCACCACAAACACCAAACCATCACAACCAGCATACCTCTTCAACCCGCCACTTCCCACCACCAACTCCCACCCCTCCAAACTACTTCTCTCTGGCCACCCAAATATGATAATTGCATTTCTCAATAAAAGAACATTTTAGATTGAACTTGCCATTTGGTTACACACCATGCGTGTACGATATAAGATAAATGATTAAAATATAAGTCGTAAGTGCATCATTTCCAGTAAGTCTAACAACTAAATTGGCCTTAACTCTTAATCGCCCAAAAAAAAAAGTTCGTCTCGCAGTGAATAAAGGTGGCACGTTATTGCTGTCGAATAATTCTTGGTCCAAAGAAGAAGATGGGTCTAATCATGATGGGTACTCCATCTCGCGACTGTCTGTAAAGCCAGGTGGAAGTGTGGAACCATGGTCACACCCAAAATGCAATTAGTTTTCGGCTACGAAGATGGTCAAAACTGCAAGACGTATGATTATCTTCTCATGAATTCTTTGATTGTTCACATTGAGAAAAGATATTGCGGAGGCGTTTATAATAGACTCGACCTTTGACAACTTTCATGATTATAAAGAACATGGAATTTGCTGTGATAATCGATTGATACATACAAAAAAAATTACTTTTCTGAAGTTTATGTTTCCCTTTAAAGTAGACTAGATGAACAATTCTAAATTAGATGTACTTGGTTTTTTCAATTTTTTATGCCAAGTTGAACCTGGCAGATTGATTTCATATAGGTTAGCAGGCAATGTCTTTATGTCTTCTTGGTCATCCCGATTACACTTTTAGGATCCACATGTCCTTATGGTTATCACAACGCTGTTCTAAAAAATGATTGAGGGGAATGTTAGAATCTATGTTTGCTCAAATTACTTTCTAACATAAAAAAAAACATTTTTAAATTTTTTAAAAAATGAAAAAAGAACATGTAACAATATGCGAATAACAATTACAGGGTTTGTATAAACTTTTTGTTCAGGGTACTATTTTCCACAGGGTTATGACACACACATTACTGCAATGACTGTCCCCCCCCCCCCCCTAAGTCTACTAAACTAACCTCATTCCTCAATCTCTCCAATTTCTCTCATCTTTCACATACCATTCAAAGAAAGTCAATGATTTTTAGCGGTTGAACTAGTTAACATCCACGTTACCTCGTTAGGTCTATGATTGACCCATCCATCGGTTGAACTAGTTAACAATCGCCTTAGATAGTATTTGAGATGATCAATTTAAACAAAAGCGATAGTAGCACTACAGTTTTCACCACATATACTCCACTTTTTGTCGATAAATTTTTTCAGATGTTGTAATAGTTTTAGCGATAATTTCTTGGTCCTTAGTGACAAAAGCGAAATGTGAGTTTTGAAAAGTGAAGTGTAGTTAATTTCCGGATAAAAAATGTTGATTTTTAAGTTTAATGGCTTTGATATTTTTTCTACCGCAAAGAGAGAAAATATGTGCTCACGATTTTGCTATGAAACAACAATCAACACTCTAATACTAGCCAAATATGTCGTCCCAATCTTAGGCCCCACATTTATATCTAGCTTCTTCAAATGGGCATCCGGTCGTTGCACATTGGTAAGATACTTGAGAGTCCATAGCTTCACAACTTAGTGGACTACAGAAATCCTTGTTGGTGTGTGGGGACTTTAATCAAGTTCTATTGCCTTCTGAAAAAATTGGACCACATTCTACCTGATTATTGGGAGCAGATTATTTACAGGATTTTATTGCGCAACTTGGGTTACTAAAGGTATAATGGTCTGGTCCTATGTTCACCTGGACTAGGGGCAAATCGGGGAGTGTGGTAGTATATGAGAAATTAGATCATGCGTAGTGTAACCTGGAATGGTTATAATCTCAACCTTTTTCTTTAGTCACCAATCTAGGTATACAACTTTCTCATTATTCTCCTCTTTGTATTAAGACTGCTTGACCTAGCATGTCAGGTCGAAGACCTTTCGATTTGATGCCATGTGGCATAAGTTTCGGACGTGTCGTTACTTTTGGGGCCTGGCCTGGAACACTCACATGATTGGATCTCCATTATTTCAAGTGGTGTCTAGATTTCAGATTTTCAAGGATCTAATGTTACCCTAGAATAAACATCGTTGGACCAACTTTAGCCAATGTATTAGTTTTCTTCAAGATCAAGTTGTTTTGGTTCAAAATATGTTACGTAGCCGGCCATATATGTTACCCCAAAATATATTCAGTCAGTCCATGGATTGTCTTTTAGAATGTGAAGAATTGTATTGGGCACAACGAGCGCACAAGCCATGGTTAGAGGTTGGTGATTGCAACACCAAGTTCTTTCTTGCTTCCACGCTTATAATGAGAAGGAAGAACCACATTTCTGCATTGAAAATGATCAGAGTAACTGGTATGATATTGAGGATGATGTCAACATTCTTAATGATCATTTTCGTTCTGCCTATCATGTGAATTCTACTCCCCCGATGACACTGATGAATTTGTCGATCAGACCTTTACATTAGTGCCTTTGCTTCCTTCATGTTTATCTACTACTCTGGTGGAAAGCCTAAATCGTGCTTTTATAGCTTCCAAAGTTAGTAGAGCGGTTACTCAAATTGGGGCCCTCAAGGCTCCAGGTCCTGATGGTATTCCAGCTGCCGTTTATCATCAATGCTGGGATTTGTTGGGGCCGGACATAACTCGTGCGGTGCTATCATTTCTCAATTTAGGGCATCTTCTTAAGGTAGTCAATCGGATGTTCATTACATCGTTTCCAAAGAAGGATCACCCCGAAATAGCTTTTGACTTTCGGCTGATTAGCCTATGTACGGTGCTCTATAAGATCATTGCCAAAATCCTGGTTAATAGGCTACAACCAATCATTTCAACACTCATTTCTCCTATTCAAATGGGCTCTGTATATGTCCGTCTACTCTTTGATAATGTTGTTCTTGCATATTAGTTAAAGGACAGGGTCAAAAGGCATAAATCAGGACAACGATATTTGGCAGCTTTCAAACTTGACATGAGTAAGGCATATAACCGACTGTGTTGGGATTTTCTGGATGCTATGTTACGGCAAATGAACTTTCCCATGCAATGGTTTCATACAATTATGCAGTGCGTCACGATGGTATCTTATTCGGTGTTGGTGAATGGTCTTGTCACACCACCTTTTTGACCAACTTATGGCCTTCGGCAGTGACCCTCTGTCCTCTTTTTTGTTTATTCTATGTTTTGAAGCATTATTAGCCCAGCTACTGTATACGGAGGAACATAGATTAATTCGGGGCATTAAAGCTGGAAGGCAGTCTCCCCCCATATGTATGGGGATGATGTCTTCCTATTTTTTCATATCTCTTTGGGTGAGATAATTTCGATGTCTTCCTTGCTACTATAGTATTGCACTAACTCGGGCCAGCAAATCAATCAGGGAAAATCTATTTTATTTCTAAATCTTGATACTCCATATGAGCTTCAATTATTTTTCTGTAGAGTATTCCATTATCAAACTAAGTTTAGTATTGGGAAGTACTTAGGAATTCAAATGGATATGGTACATGATCGATGTGCCTTTTTTTAGAACTAGTTTAAAAAAATTTATGCCCGTTGTGCACTCTAGCAAGGTCTCTTATTGAACAAGGCAGCTAGAGGGGTATTAATCCCGTTGGTCTTGTCATTGTTGTTACTACATGTCATGCAAGTGTATAAACTACCTAAGTATGTACGTCACCAGATTGAGCAGTTATTTGCTCGATTTTGGTGGGCAGGGCAGAGGGATCGTCATTTGATTCACTGGATTGCATGGAATGTGTTGTGTCTTCCTAAGGTGATGAGTGGTTTGGGTTTTTGGCAAACACAAAGGTTTAATGAGGCACTTTTGGCTAAGCAAGCGTGACAAATTTGGACCTGTCTTGATACTCTTTTGTCACAATTCTTATATACTAGACTTTCCTTTTTCCAGTTCACCACAACATGAGAAATTTTCACAGGTTTGGTGTAGTATTTTAACTGGTCAACAATTGTTGAAACAAGGCTTACGGTGGATTTGGGGAATGGACAACACATTTCCATCTGGAATGATTACTGGATCCTTTGGTTATCGATCGATTCAAATTTTGGCCTATCGACCTATATCTACTAATTATTAGTCGGTTGGTCAACTTTTTGTGCTGGGGATTTTGATATGGGATCCACGTATTCTTTGTCAAGTTTTTCCCTACGCATGTGATTGCAGGCGTCCTGTCTATTTGTCTAAGTCAAAATGGATTGAAAGATTCACAAGAATAGATAAATAATTCGGATAAGGATTTCTCGATATGTTCAACATACTAGCTAAGGGTGTCACAAGGCACAATGGGAGAAACTTCTTTAGGCTGAGGTAGTGTGAGCATACAAATGAGCATGTGGCAGCAACTCTGGAATTTACCTTTACTCTTGAAAATCCTTACCTTTTTATGGCAGCTCTTACATAATCGATTGCCTTTAAGAGATGCTTTGCTTCGTCGGCATTGTCAAACCACGAAGATATGTTCTCCACGTGTGATGAACACAGAATCGATGGACCATTTTTTTTTGTACTGTTAAGAAGTGCGACTAATATGGTTAGATTACATATTAGAATCACCTTAAGGGATAGCTCACTCTTGCGAGCACCTGATTGGATACGATATTGTTGACTAAGCCAATTACTACACATGGTACTTGACTCCGGGGGTTTGCGTGTATTGTGAATACATTATGATCTATCTGGAAAGGCAGGAATGAAGTTATCTTTTGAGGTATTCCGTTTTCTCCATTTGCCATACCATATCGAATCCAAGCTTTAGTTCAAGATATTTACAGAACAAAAAGTTTTTATAAGCTTTATACTAAGCAAATATTACCTAGGTAAACTTCATGCAGGCTAAGCGGCCGTATCTGTTACATAGCCGAAATCATTGCACATGTGAACCAGGGCCTACAATGACTTATTACTATATCACAGCGAGCTTCAACAACCCAACCCAACGATCAGCATTTGAAGCTATTGCTTACACATAGACATATGTTATTCTTGGGTCATTCATACGGTTAATTTATGCTAATGACAACATTTTGATCCATGCTTTAGCTCTTTTGCAAACACTTTCATTGTTATTATCTCATAATGTAGTTCATTTGCATTGTTTTTTTCGTTATTTTCAAATGTTATCTCAACTGACAGGTGATGCATATATCCCTCTGCATGTAACTGCGTCTTTTTGGACCTATGTAAAGTTAATCAAAATGCACATGTTTTGTTTATATTTCACAACATGTGGATGGCGACATGATTTTGGCTTTTGATCTGGCGACCCAGGCGGGCCACAATAGCTGTTTTGTACATCAACATTACTAGAACAGTTCAATTACTTAATTCCGATGGTATGTAAACTAGCGTGGAGTACGTGCGTTGCATGAGGATCTGGTCGGGACTAATTTTTGAGGTGATATCATTAGCTTTTTTGGGATAAAAAAATATAATTCAATTATGTTCTTGTTTCTTTTGGTAACTTGTTTTAGAATAAATACATATTTGATGTTTGCAATTCTAATCAGTTCACTGTTTGCAAATCTCTTTTTTAGGCTTCTGGATTGAAGACATGTTTTGATGGTGTTGCTGAAAAGAAAAGCAAATGGAGAAATTAAAAGAATGATTAGTAATGTGTTAAATTGGTTTATGGTATATACTTAAGATTTGTAATTTTTAAGATCAAGTGTTGTATTTCAAAGTACGAATATTGTAAATCATGCAAAGCACCTGGTCTTCAACTGTAATAACTGAACAAAATTCAAATTTGTGCCATTTTTAAGCCTCATTGTTTTCCTCCCAATTTTGATGCATATTTTACCCTTTTTCTGTTTTTTCTTTCAACATTTTTTATTTCTTAAGTGATTTTTCACGTATTTCAGTTTTTTTCCAGTTTTTCAATTGATTAATTATTTGCTAGCTAAAAATGTAAAAAAAAAAGAAAAATCACAGTTCTTATCACGTAATTCATTTTTAAATGTTTATTTCATTTCAACCAAATTAAAAAGGGAGTAATAAATGAATTTCCTTCTTTCTTTCTCGTCACACTTTTCATTTTCTAATGTTTAGAATATATTCATTAATCAATGTTCATTTGACTTCAACCAAATTTAAAAGGGAGTCAGGAGGGCGGGGGGGGGGGGGGGTTAAGAATGTTATTGACAAAATTAATGAATGACAAAATCGTCGAGAAATGATTTACAACATTCGTACTTTTATAGGTAGTATAGATCTGTAATTAAGTTATGTGATTTTGGTAGGTAGTCCTATCGAAATACTTTAGCAAGTTGTGATATGTGTCATTTTAATTTTGATTTTGATTTTGACTTTGGTTTTACATGCTTATAGGATGAGGCTACCATCCTAATTATTTTAAGTTGGTATGTATCTCTTATATTTCTAAAAAAAAAAAAAAGCACTTTAGGGCTAGCCGCATGGCCAAGGGCCAACCACCAAATTTCCTGCGCACGCTAGCAAAAACAACTAGGGGCAGATCTACTCTTGGGCCATCTAGGGCCTTGGTCCTTTCATTTGGAAGCTGTACTAAACCTTTGTACTGTAATATTTTAATGAGACCCATTTAAATTAGTTTCTTTCTTGCACTAACAAGATAGATTAAAAATTCAAATTTTATCATATTGTGGATTTGCATACCCACTAAATGATGTCCCTAAAAAAATCACAACTAAGCTATAGTGTTATAATCAACTTGTATTTATTCCGGATCATGTCCTAAGGCCCATTTAATTTTTATATAATTTGCAATTGAAAGTACTTTAAAACTTGTTAAAAACTGACAACAAGTGGAGGTTTTAGATGATTAGAAAGCATTATGAAGGGTAAGTCAACATGCTTTTACGATGCTTTTATGAAGAATATATCATGGGAGTCAAATTTCGTGTGAATAAAGCATAATGCCAAAACAAAATTCGTCCTTTCCTATGCAAGGTCCAATTTTCAATCTTTTAGGTACAACTTCATTTTGGTCCATTGATCCCTCGTAACAGGATTCAGAACCTCGCCCTCGGTAATCCATTGGTTTTGTGATTAAGAATAACAACAACAAGAGTAATACACGAACACGAGGGGTGAATTTCTTCGACTCACCACTATGATTCTTGAAATGGCCAATTTGCCTGGTTGCCCCGCTATTGGTTCCTGTTAAGTATGATAATATTGTTGGTCCAATTTTTTAACAACTTAAGCTTTTAGAACAACTAATAACTTAACATGATATTATAGTTCCGATTGACAAGGTGTTGAGTTCAATTTTTCTCGTCGCATATTTGGTCCTTGGAGACGGTGTACTGTCACGACCTGAACCCACGGGTAGGCCAGTGAGCTAGATCTGTGACCAGCTGTTGACCCATTCGAACATCCACCTAGGGCTTTGTCAGACCTTACTACAACCTGTACTCAAAATTCATTATAACTTGCTAAATTCTATAACAATAAATTGGCTATCAAGAGCCTCACTTAGAAATTTTCATAACTGTCATAAATGTTTTTAACTACATAATTAGCTCTATGGAGATGAATGCTCCAACCAATTCTCTAAAACATAAAATTTATACTACATTGTCATGTAAAGATAAACAATTTCTCTAAGAGGGCTTATGTCCCTAACGACCATCTCTCGCTAGTCTGATCTTGTTTACCTAATGGATGTCGGTTTCATCTAAGTGATCATCTGAAAACATTTATAAAAGGGTGAGTTAGGGCTCAGTAAATACACATGTCATACCCTAAAATAGATTTGAGGATTTTAAACATGTCATGAGTTTTTCTTTTCAAATCAGGAATTCCATGTCACCAAAATAAAATATTACTCAACATATTTACATACATATATACACTTGCAGCAAAAGAAATCTTGAAATAGAATATAATCAACCAAAAGATTCATCAAGAACTATCAAAGTGATTCAGAACCTTGTATACTGCAATCAGCGTATGGTCCCACTGACTAGAACCCAAAATCCTTCCTCCACCCAGAATAAACAATATTGTGGTCGCAAGGGCGAATCACGATGCAACAATATTGCGCGTCAACGTATGGTCCCGTTGACCAGGACCCGGAATCCACTTTCCCCCGTGGATATGGGGCGCAGTAACTTGATCAAATTATCATCTCATTCCACATGTACCGAACATGGTTCATTTACTCACACAACAATTACATGGCATTTAATTTTAGTTTTCATTAAACGATTTATCACAAACACATGATAGTAAAAGTACTTCAAAGCTTTTCATTTGACTGAGAACATGTATACAATATATAAAATTTTCAAATAGGGCATAAGGAGGAATATGGCAGGGTACGTACTTGGATAGCTAAGCGGTTCTGATTCTTGTTTTCAAGTTTGCCCTAGCTCTTGTCTATCAAAATCTAAACAATAAACCATACCGATATTATTTATTGCCACTAAATCATGCTAGCTGCTAAATTTCCCTTAAGTGCATGAAATTACCAAAAATGCTCCCGGACTTGTGCCAAGTTGCCTAACATACCACTATACCACCAAAATAACTCAAACCACTCTTTTAAATGGCTAGGTGGGTTTTCCAGATGAAAGGACCTTTCTGGGAATTTTCCGTTTGGAACCCCAATCCGCTCCTTAAATTGAGCGCTATGGATCCTACCTTAAAAGTATATAAAATGGTGCCAAAATACTACAAAATTTTAGACGATCAAGCGTCTTAGTAAGATCAAATAACTGTAAAATTTTTAACTAAAAATAATTTCATTTACTATGCCAATTAATTCAAAAACCTATTTTCAAAATAAAATCATTCGAGGCCTTCACATGCCCAGAAAGATCTCAGAAAATTCTAAACTGAAGGTTTCACAAAAATAATGGGAGTTTTAGTTTTGAATTTGACCCAAATATGCTTAGAAATGGCATAAAAAGTTTTGGCACTGGATTGATAAGTAATTCTAGAAACAACAATTTTCAGAAAATCCTAGTTTTGTATATTGACCATTTTGAGGTAGAAACATGATAAATATTAGCAAACTCAAAACTAAAAAGTTAAATAATACTTTCTAAGGTTTTCAGAAATATAATGTTCACAAAAATCCAATGAGTAATGACTTCTTTACAGTAAATCGAAGTGGCCAATCAAAACAGCACATCTCTGTAAAGACCAGTTTTGTTCAATGGTTATTTTGGAGCCTAAACACTATGAATCTCAGAAAATTCAAAACTACAAAGTTGAAGAGGACTTTCTGAGATTTCTATACATATAAATTTCACAAAAAATACCATGAGTAATTAAGTTTCTATGACAAATCGAAATAGCTACCCGAAACAAAAAAATCTTGACTTATACAGTGAATTAAATTTAAAGTCATTTTTCGATATCAAAACGTAAGATTCTAAAAAAACTTAAAACTAAGAAGTTGAAGGGGACAAAATAAGGTTTTCAGAAAGTATAAAACACATCAATCGGATTAATAATGAAAGAGATATCAAGAAAAATCTAACCACTCTTATGTTGATCTACAATAGCCTTCTTCTCAGACACACCCACATCTCACCCTCTGAAACACACACAATACACACATAAACCCTAGCACTTACACGTTAAGATCCCTCTAAAACACACCCAAGATTACAATTTAAAACACCCAAACAAATAGCTAAAATTAGATAGAAGAGACTAGGGATTTACCTTGAAAATTCTTGCCCTAGGTGCTTCCTTCTCTCTCCCTTTCTCTCTGTAGTTTCACGTAAAAGAGGCTGACCAATATTTTTTTGTGACTGCTTGGAATTAAGCTAGTCTTTATATATTAACCCTAAAAGGAGAATTTGCTTAAAAACCCTTTGAATTTTAAATATTTTTCTTTTCCAAGTTTACCCATAAATTTTAATATTATTAGAAGACTCCAAACTAATCGGATTAATAGTCGAAATTATGCATTCCGATAAACTAAAAAGAAAACACGAAGTTGGGGTGTTGCATTCTCCCCATCTTAAAAAAATTTCGCCCTTGGAATTGAATGTTCTTGAATAATAATAAAAAAATAACTCCTTACCTTCCAACACGAGTCATCACTTGCTCCCACTATGAACGAAATTTCAATCTCGAAGTGTTTATGACTTATGACAAAAATTTACCTCACACCCCTCAACGTTACAAATGGAGAACAACTACAAAGCGCATTTTGGTCAACTTATCATCTTGTAGCGCTAAGTTACCTCCTAGGAAGGAGCTGCCACATGACCGTGAGGGTGCCACCACACCCCCCAACTTTTGAAAAAAAAATTTGTTAACTATTTAAATAATAGGTAATTATATCTAAAATATTTACAAAAATATCATTATATAGTAACATAAATTTATTAGAATTTCATGTTGTGTTTTTTATTCTTTGTACCAGACTGCCATAATCTTTTTCTTTCTCATTCTCTTGCTCCATCTTCATTATTCCAAATTCTTAATTCTATACCTCTCCAAATTACAAAAACGAATAGATCAAGGTTAGTTCTTTTTTTTTTTAAATTTAAATTCTTATATATATATATATATAAATTTATACATGATTATTATACGCAGACAATTAATAATTATGTTTGTGGTACATCTATATAGTATGCGTTAAACTTCTTTCATGCAAAATTAGTAATTTGTTGTTGATTATACGGTAAGAGTTAAACCTTCTCAGCCTCAATTTTATGTTAGCCATCAATTATTTTCGTGACTTTTTTGGCCCTTTCGATTAGACTTTTCTGAATTCGTCTCTGATTATCTCTGTAAACTATATGACACATCCTTTCCTCTGTCTCTATTAAAGAAAAGAAAAAAAAATGTTAGTAATATTTGAATCCGATAACGCAAGTAGAAAATTTGTTTTTACCCCAGTACGTTTTTTTAGGCCAAACCAAACTAAACTCAAAGTAGGGCATCCATCAGGCAGGGCCTCTTCGGTAAATTGGCTTAGCACTGCAGCCTCTCCTAGTAAATTCCCATTCAGCAACACACTAGAAGCGGCTGAACTCGTGAACCGCCATCGACAAACTCGGAGGGAAAAACCCTAGAAACCTCTCTTCCCCCCGTGTAATACACCGCACCACCGCACCACCGCAATCTTAACCCCATTTCCACCTCCCTCCGCTCAAAATGTCAGCTATGCTGGTAACCTCTCGATCTCTCTCTGTGTGTGTTTGTGTTTGCGTGCAGTTGTGTATTGTACAGTGTTAGTATCTCGTAAATATGCTGAAACGAACTCATTTATGGAGCTAATTACCCTATTAACTGCTTATAAAAGTGTCATTAACCATCTAATGTAATGACGATTTTAATTGCACTTAGGGTTTTATGTATTTGCAACTCACTTGTAATGGAAGATCCGAAATCTGTTGTCTTTTCACATTAGTTGGTTATTTCAGATCAGTACCCAAACAGGGTTATAAAAATTGATGTTTTTCACTTGCAATGAAAGATCACTTGAAGAGAACTGATTAGTTGATTTTCTTGGTGGTGGCTGTGGAAATGAAAACAGCAACCGCAGATCATACTGCTGAAGGAAGGGACGGACACGTCGCAGGGGAGGGCGCAGCTGGTGAGCAACATCAATGCGTGCATGGTCGTGGCTGACGTGGTGCGCACCACGCTCGGCCCCAGGGGCATGGACAAGCTCATCCATGACGACAAGGGCAACACCACCATCTCCAATGACGGAGCCACTATCATGAAGCTGCTTGATATCGTTCACCCTGCAGCCAAGATCCTCGTCGACATTGCCAAGTCGCAGGACTCTGAGGTACTACTGTTTTTGCCGTATCGTTTTCTTTAGTACGTTATGAAGCACATTAATTGGAAATGCGAGCACTAGTTAAACAGCCTCTCGCTAATTTAAATGGCTAGCAAATTGAAATCTGTATTTGCAGTTTGCTATGTGTGTGGATACTTACTATTTGTTGATTTGCTGGGAATTTTTTTTTAACTCCGACTGGAGTATGTTAAGTCTAAAAGTGGCATTTGTTGATTTACGCAACAATCTTGAAGTTAGGAAATGGTGACATTGCTTTAGTGGTTATAGAAGACTTGAGCAGAATGTACAATGTCGCTTCTTAATTTGCTCTGCAATTAATTGAAGCTTGAAAATAAATTTTCTATCATGAAGTCCCTTATGTTTGGTTTGTTCTTTTACTGTGTTTAGCCCAAACGAAAATGAATTACCCATTTCAGCTGCGTCAAATAATTGCATTAGACTCAGGTGTCGGGGTTTTCAAGAATCCACACTATCCCATGATTTCCATCTATTCAATTTACTGTGGTTTGGTGGTGGATTAGTCTGGTAGGAATCAATCTGTCCTACTTCCTAGTCCTTCGTGAACCGGGCATCAGATTTGTTTCTGCAGGATTAATGCTGTTTCTTTCAAGGTTGGCAAATGGATGTCGGTAAGGTTTTCGCTTGAAATGAGTTCCTCTAAAGGTGGTTTCTGTAGTTCTATAAGATGGATGGTGACATGGAGGAGGATGTTTCGTAGACTATGTAGTCTCCTAGGTAGTGAAATTACATGGAATCAAACAGCTGCTTTTTTTTCTTTTTGGACAGCTTTGGGAACTTGAGCATCCACAAGGAGAGGATTTGGTAGATCTTCTTCTTTACTTTGTTAGTTGCTAGGAGCTCATTGGCCTTGTGTAGATTATTTTTGGTATTTCCAGGATATATTACTATGGTGTCAGATCTAGTGTGGTGTTTAAGTGGAAATATTCAGCAAGGGCCAATGAGGACACAAAAATAGTGGTGTAGATTGACTTTTTTCCTCATTTGGTCTATTTGGCAGGATAGAAATAGATAAATTTTGGAAGGGGTGGAGCTTTCCTTGTACTGCGTTCACCCTCTGCTTCTGTAATATTAGCCTACATTGTCTGTAGTACTAGTTCGGCTGGGTATGTGGTACTAGTTGTATTTGTTCTAATATGTCTGGGTGGCGTTTAAGTGGAAATATTCAGCGAGGGTCAATGAGGACACAAGAATGGTGGTGTAGATTCACTTCTTTTTCTCATTTGGTCTATTTGGCAGGATAGAAATAGATAAATTTTGGAAGGGCTGGAGCTTTCCTTGTACTGCGTTCACCCTCTGCTTCTGTAATATTAGCCTACATTGTCTGTAGTACTAGTTCGGCTGGATATGTGGTACTAGTTGTATTTGTTCTAATATGTCTGGGTGGGTTTTGCTTCTAATTCTAAATGATTACTGGCGTCCGGAGAAGTTTCCAGGTTTAATAGTGGGTTTGGTTCATTTTGTGGATCTTATCTTATGTTGCAGCTGTTTCTGTGTTCCTTGTTGCTGCGGGCCATCCAAAATATTCTCCAGAATCCTCCATTACATTCTTGGGTGCATATCAGGTACTAGTTTGGGATGGGTATCAAGTTTTAGTGTTGGGTTTAGTGGCATGGAGCGGAGCGGAGGCGAGACGGGGGATCAAAAGCACCTAGAATAATCCTAGTTGGGACCGGTTTAGCTAAATAAGTGAAACTTATATTTTTATGCAATTAACAGTTCATGTTATGTACATTATATGCATATTTTATATAGACACATTCACAAACGTTAAAGTACCAGACTGCGCCCTAAAACTAAATTAACGATGACCGTAGCAAATTTGTGCCAGCGAGAGGGAAGAGTCTGAGGCTATTTAATTTCACGATCCCGACTCACCGGGATTGTGCTCCCAAAAACCTCCCAAGTTGGGAGCACAAATCGAGAATCTCAGGGAGATCTGTGGCCTACCTACGAGAATCCTGCAGCTAAGGTTTCAGGAACAAGGTACAAAGTTCTGGTTATATTTTGGGAGTTCTGGTTATATTTTGGGTACGCTGGACGCTTTTTGGGGGGTTAATGCCTTTATTAGAAACTAGAGAAGGGCATATCCTTGACTGAAGGTTAGGGCTTCGTCTTTGACTGGAGTTTGCTGAGTTCCGAAAAGACTCAAGACAAAAGAGGGACCTTCTTTCTATATTCAAGGATGAAACGTGGCCAGTGCCTGCTTGGGTCTTTGTTTGAAGCAATATACGAGAGCAGATTATAATACAAACCCTAGTGATGTTAAAAACCTCTCCTAGTTGGGACTAGTCCACTCCAAAAGGCTTTATGTGGCATTCATAATTGACATTTTCTAAATCTGTAGCTACAAAGAGGAACAGGCTAGATTGAATAAGGATTTGATACTCTCAATCCCCTATATGAGGGTACGCAAATTTGTCTTTCATTCAAGAAGTGATGTTGGCACTTCTTCATGTTTAGCCATCGGTTGAACTGAATTTTGATAGTTAATTTCAAAAGCTTAAGAGTCTTAAGGGGATAAAGTGTGAATTCTTTTGTTGTTGGCTTTAAATAGACTACGGTTAAATTGTTTGCAGTGTATGTTTGTGAGTTTGACTTGGCACTTTGAGTGAAAGACAAATTGAAGAGTTCTGCATGGAACTCTGCAGACCATTTTCAAGAACTTATACTGCTTGTTGGAAGTTTTAAGTGTTACCGAGTAAATCACATGCTTCTGAGCCCTATTTTTCTTGTAGTCTGAACAGGATTCCTATTGGTGACTGCATTTTTGTTTTTGTAGATTCATTCTTCAATGCTAATGGACATTGTCCTGCTTTGTGGGTATTTTACAGGTAGGTGATGGAACTACTACAGTGGTCCTTCTTGCTGGAGAGTTTTTGAAGGAGGCAAAGCCTTTTATTGAGGATGGGGTCCACCCACAGAATCTTATACGGAGCTATCGGGCAGCGTCTTATTTGGTTTGTAATTCTACATGTTTTCCTGGGCTTCCTGAATTTTGGTTTGTGTTAGGCTTTATCCTCACCTGGCTTATACATTTTTTGCATACGATAGGCAATCGAGAAGATCAAAGAACTAGCTGTTAGTATTGAGGGAAAAAGTCTAGAAGAAAAGAGAAGTTTGCTAGCTAAGTGTGCGGCTACGACACTCTCTTCAAAGCTCATAGGTGGAGAGAAGGAGTTCTTTGCAACGATGGTTGTTGATGCTGTCCTTGCAATTGGGAATGAGGATAGGCTAAATATGATCGGGATAAAGAAGGTAGGTGTTTGTCACTGAACTTGGAATTTCTTTGTATCTTCCTATGCTTGTCCAGCTATTATATGTGGTTATATTTTAGACAAAAAGGGTTTTGACTGTATATCTTTTTTGTGGTAATACCTGAAACTTGTAACCAATGAATTAAATTTTTACAGTGATTTCCTGTATTACTTAATCCAGAGAGTCACAGTTTTTGGATGACAGAAAATGGTGCTCGACATTCTTTTGACTTTCCTGCAGTTTCACTACTTTCAGTATGTGTTAGTATCTATGTCTATTTGGATTGGGATTACTCACAAGTTAGATATGTCTGTATGTGTGAAGTATACTTGTGCCTTGCAACATAAAGTGGGCGATCTAAACCATATCGTCGGTTTTCTTTCCTTCATACTATCTAAGAATTTAAGTTCCCTGAATTTTAGTAGTACCGAGCTTCTCTAAATTCGTAGGTTGCTACATTGCAGCAAGAATTGTTGCAAACTGTTAATTCATTAGGATATAAATGGAGTGGAAGACTTGAAAGTTTAATATCAACTCTCATACTCCTTTCAATCAATGCAGCCCTTCAAACAACATTAGTCTCTAGAGTGTTGCCTTTAGTCGCAGTATGTGTGGGAGGGAGCAGGAGCCGATTCAAGGTTCCGGAGCGCGCGAAGGGCCACTAGTATACTGGTTTTGTCGTAGGACCGGGAGCAGCAGCAGGTGCAAATTTCAGGTGTGACGTTCTGGACCGAGAACATCACTAGAGGTAGAGAATCGTGCGGCAAAGAACTAGACTTTATGTACTAATCCATAAGGGTTTAGCTTGAGGATAATCCAGGACATTCAGACGCTATGGTTATGCAAACCAACTGAACGAACACCACTATCCAATTACCTCCCTCGGCAAGTGGGTTGTACAAAGAAATGGTTGTTGGGGGGTGGGTAGCTGGGTGTTTCACACTGCAGCCAGTTAGGACTTGGGATTGTAAGCATATATGTTCGTCAATATTTGAGAAGAGGGACGTAAATTGACACACGGAGAGTTGGGGGGTCGGTGACAACAAGATTCACCTTGAATTTCAGCTTGAAGTATCCTTTGACTTGGGACGGGGTTTTCAATTGGGCTCTGGATAATTGTGGGCCCCAAGTGATGGAACCAGTAAATATGCTGTAGAGGGATTACATGCATTCTGTGTGTAATGTAGAAGGCAATGGTTCATCTAGAAGGCGATGGGTAATGGTGGGGGTTGTAGCTGGGTGTTTCAGACTGCGGCCAGGCGGGACATGGGATTGTTAACATACATATCCCTCAATCTCTGAGAAGAGGAACGACAAGATTCACCTTGAATTTCAGTTTGAAGTATCCTTTGACTTGGGACGGGCTTTTCAATTGGGCTCTGTATAATTGTGGGCCCCAAGTGATGGAACCAGTATTTATGTTGTAAAGGGATGAAATGCATCCTTTGTGGTATGTAGAAGGCGAAGGCGCAACTGGTGGTTCTGTCGCATTAATCTGGAAAGCGTGTAAAACCTTTTTGATATTTGTTAGGGGTGGTGGGGTGTCAGTAGTCTAGTCTTTGTGACGGGCCATAAGATTTTGCCCTTTCGTCCTTTAGTTGGCATGGTTCTCTAATATGAGGTTAAGCAGATAATGAAGAGTTAGTGATAATGTTTATTGAGTAGCTAGTCAAGATTCTGTATGCGGACTTCTAATTTAAAGCAATTAAACATAGGATGGGGAGGTAAAACTAACAAAGCTTGCTCTTGAACAGAATCAGGAGATACCATGCTAATATCATTTGATCACGGCTTGATATGCTAACAACACTCCGCGATATCGAGATCAATCGCAAGATGAACAAGGCAGGTCCTGTGTTTGATTGTAAGCATGCTCACGGTACTTGTCGGCTTCATCAAGTAATAAGCATATGATTATGTATAATTAACCTAGTCCCTCCACTCGAAAGACAGGGATATGGCATGAGAAACGTTATTGGTAGTTTTGGCATTAAAAGAAAGTTTTTGGCTGGTAATACTTCAATGGAAGCTGGAATGCGAGGAAACCTATTGAAAAAATGCTAAAATCCTCGTCAATGTTTTTCATTGGATAGTTATTCGAGCATTTTGTCATTTTTAAAAATGTTGGCATTGCAATAGGTATTTGGGACATGATATGGGGATAAACAAGACGTATTCGATCAAAACTCTTTCCTGCCTGAAACGAAATGCAGTTCTAATCCAAAATGGCTTCATTAAGATCTACATATGAAAAATGGCACTCGCCACTTCGTCTAATCATATATATATCCACTCGATGTTATGAGTGGATGTGGTCAATCTTACGAGGTGCAGAAATAGAACTAGGGTTGCTTGGAAACTGCAACCAAAATACCTTTGGGAGTGTAAGGAGTCTATCATCTCGCAGATATTCATTTAGCTAAATGTTTCTATGACTTTGAGATTTGTGTTTGAAATGGTTAGCTAAAATGCCGTATAGGTAAACTTGAAATACCAAAATGTTCCTTTCTTTTTCTATAGCTTCCAATACATATCGGAAAGATTACCATTTTAAGCAGCAGATAAGGCAGTTTCTATATGGACTGTGGGGTGCTTTTCCCACATCCTTGCAAATTCATACATGGGAAGACCAGAATGGCAGCCCTATGTCCTTAAATAGTCTATGAATGCAATCAGCAGGTGATGCTAAATGGGAAGTGAATAAGGTAATGCTATTCAGCAAGGGTGAATCCGGTTCTGTTTTCTAGATGTTTTCTGAAGTTCAAGCCAAACCTAGATATCTTTTCTCGTAAGTCCTTATATGTGCAATAATTCATTCTTGTTTGTCTGCGAGTTAATTTATGTTGGCACATTGACTTAGTACAAGCATTTGCCTATGCAAAACGCACTCCTAGGTTTTGCCTCTTGATCTCTATCTTCATCTTTTTCTGTGTCGGGGATTTTAGATTCTAAATATTGTTTTTCTTTCATAGGTCCCTGGTGGTAACATGCGAGACTCCTTCCTCGTAAATGGCGTTGCTTTCAAAAAGACATTTTCATATGCGGGTTTTGAACAGCAACCAAAGAAGTTTGTAAATCCCAAGATTCTTTTACTAAACATTGAATTGGAACTAAAGTCAGAAAAAGAAAATGCGGAGATCAGGTAAATCAATTGGGCTATAATTTAGGATACAAATTTCTTACGGGTGCATAGCATACCTTACTGTTTTTTTTTTCCCTCTGTTACAGACTTTCAGATCCACTGCAATATCAGTCAATAGTTGATGCAGAGTGGAACATAATATACGATAAGTTGGATAAATGTGTGAAGAGTGGAGCAAAAATTGTTCTCTCGCGGTTGGCTATTGGTGATCTAGCTACACAGGTGCTGACTTCTAATGTTTAGCTGAACAAGCTGCATTTAACTTCAGTAACCTATATATCATCTTATCACAGAATGTTAGTTCACTCACATGTATTTTTACGTTGTCATTTAGTTCGTAAATTGGTGATTTCATGTTAGATTCTGGATGTGATTTATTATTACATAAATTTAAATGCGGATCTGTCGAAGGAACGAACCTTGTAATAGACATATCCTAAGGTGAAGGAATTGCGGCTTTGCTTTATTTCTTTCTTTTTCTTCTATCGAGTGCTAGTATGCTACATACGGTGGCAGGTATGTTTACGTGTGGAGTTTAGTTCAGGATTGGCATTGCAGACTATGCTTTATTGCTTTATAATGAGCGTGTGATATCTACGGTTCTTTAAGCAGGAAATTAGTAGTTGGTTGGTGAGTTTTGTGTTGTATCACGTACCTCACTAACAAATTATTTTCTTCTGATCATGTGATCAGTACTTTGCAGATCGAGACATATTTTGTGCTGGTCGTGTTACCGAAGAAGATCTGCATCGGGTTTCAGCTGCAACTGGTGGAACTGTACAGACATCCGTCAATAATGTTATTGAAGAGGTTTCTTCACCATAAGCATTTGGTTTTCAACCACTAAATAAAAACTGAAGATTTTGTGTAATTAGCACTGTTAGATTTCATTGCCTTGACAGATAAATCTCTATTTTGTTTCTTTGATATGTCTGATGTTGTCCAACTTTTGTATGCAAACTAGGTCCTCGGTTCTTGTGAGCTATTTGAGGAGAGGCAAGTTGGAAATGAGCGGTTTAATATATTTAGTGGATGTCCATCAGGACAGACTGCCACTATTGTATTACGCGGTGGAGCTGATCAGGTTTGTCGCTACTGCAATGATGCATGGTGCCATTTGTACGTAACTTCGTGACGCTGATGTTATTTCTTCAATGTCTATTAGTTTATTGAGGAAGCTGAACGAAGTTTACATGATGCAATTATGATCGTGAGGAGAGCCATGAAGAACTCTACTGTAGTTGCTGGTGGTGGTGCAATAGATGTATGGGTTTATTATTACCTTTTAAACAGTGGTTGTCGAGGGTTCAGCACATGTAATACGTCGATAATTACATGTTCATCTTGATTGCAGATGGAGATAAGCCGATATCTCAGGCAACATGCACGTACAATAGCTGGGAAGTCACAGCTATTTATCAACTCCTATGCAAAAGCTCTTGAGGTTGGTTCTTATTGAGGTTCCTGCTTTCAGTGAAAAAGATTTACTAGTGCCTCCAGGACTTGGCCATCTTACCTACTCTTTTGAAATATCAGGAAGTGCTTGTACTGTTGTTGAACTAATAATGTTTAGTTGTCTACAGCTGTATGCGTATTCTTTCTTGCCGTCGCGTGGTACCATTAAAGGATGCTTGTAGTAGGAAGGCTGCTGCTATATTCTTTTTTATGTACTTGTGCAGTATTATTAATGGTCTGAACTTCATTAGTGAATTTACATGATCAGATGTTTGCTATACTAGATAGATATTCAAAGTCGAGTGTTTCTGTAAATGTTGTTGGAAGTTTATGATTTCTTCTTGAGGCCACATGTCGTTTCATTATTCCAGGCATGGATTTAAATATGAAAAGTGCCTTATCTGTGTTCTGAATTGGAGAAAATGAGAAAAGGCTCTATTTAGCTTAAGTTGCAACCAACTCTTACCAGTTGATGTACAGACGAAGGTTTTAGCTGGTCCCTCTACAAAATCAGGAATAGAATTACGTGATGCCAAACCCTTATGTCTTCTTTAGAGTGTTTGGTGTGAGGTAGTTTGAGGTGAATCTGAGGTAGCTTAAAATTGCTTCCTGTCTGTTGCTCATAGGGCCCTTGCGAATCCCTGTTTTTGGGATCGAATCAGGATGAATGTAGATAGGTGATTTTAGTTCTATCCTCTTATGCGTCAGGTCCTCCCTCTCTTTTGGTGCTTTCTCTAGATATTTGTTTCACAAACAGGGAAGAAAAGGTAAAAGCTTTTTCTGTCAAAACGTAGCAGGCAGACAAGGATGTTTTTTTTTATGGAAAATTACACTGTTTGAGGGAATTTAGCCTGATTAGTCTTGGTTTAGTACCTCTTCCAGTCATTCATAGGTTGATACCATTCTTGTTTTGTAAGACGATAATGATCATTGACTTGGGTGTGGAGTCTGCAAAAGTGATAGGCTACTCGCAATAATTTGATAAAAGCACTGTAGACATTCTACCCGTTTATATTTGTGTTAGTTATGGTGGATGTGTTGAACAAGTAGTCAATGTTAACAAGTAAAAAGTAATTAGTTGTTCTTAATACATCTTTGTAGATGTTGTGCCATATGAACGAGGATCACGTTTAAAAGTTGCTTCCCCTTCCCAAGATTACTTATAATGAAATTATTTTGATGTTAGGAAAATTAATTCCTGCCATGCCATCCAATTGTTTTCTGTCTTTTACTGTTTTCTTTTGTGTTCGTGCAAACATAATCTATGGTCCTTGGCTTGGATATCATTGCTCTTAAACCTAACTTTTTCTCTTCTATTTTTAGTTGCTTAACTCACCACGTTACCATTCTCCTTACTGGTCTTGGAAACTAATAAATCTAGATGTGCTGTCTCATGTCGTTAAATTAAGAATACAGGTCTTAGAAACTAAGAAATCTAAGTGTGTTGTCTCATGCCTGAAATTAATTATTATCATCTGTTGCTGCTTATGATCTCATATCTGATTTCAGAGGCTGTTCCTCGAGAGGAGTTGTTCATGCAAGTACCTGTTGAATTACTAATATGTCACAGAATATATGCTCTAGCAAGCCAATTGGTGCTTTGGTGGTGTTCTGGGGGGGTGTGGGTGTGGGGGGTGTTGTGGGGGTGGGGGGGGGGGGGTAAACTTACGTAATATAAACCATTCCTAGACTGCGCGAGGGGACCTTGGGCACTTGGCTGCTCTTTTAGCAAATAGCAACCAAACACTTGCATGTAATGCATAATCTACTTCGACAACCTATTCGCTAACAGTATATGGTTTAGATCCCAGTACTCTTCATGGAGTGATCTTATCTGTTATACTATTGGTTAGTAGTGTATAGAGTAATTAAGATTCTCAGAATCTTCTGAAGTGTGGTTATGAGCTTATATTTTGGTCTCCTCTCCTTTAATGGATGACAAAGATGTGCTTGTGGATTTAGGGGTGTTTTTTTTCCAACAAATCTATTTGATCTTCTAGGAGGAGAGTAGGAGTATTGGTTGCTACAATGAGTTCTAATTTTGTATTGCACCACGGATTATACAGGTTATCCCGCGCCAACTTTGTGATAATGCTGGATTTGATGCAACTGACGTGCTGAACAAATTGAGACAGAAACATGCACTTCATTCTGGTTAGCTGCTATCTACATTTCTAATTCTTGACAGCTCCTGTGCAATCTGTAGGGTGAAATGTAGTTTCATCCATCATCTATACTGTGGACCCTTTTGTTGGTGGAGATGACTTGATAGCCAGATGGTTGTGTTTAGCTGGTTGTTATTGTTTACTAATGTCCGAACGTTATGAATAGGTGAGGGGGCACTCTATGGGGTGGATATAAACACTGGTGGAATTGCTGATTCATTTGCAAACTTTGTGTGGGAGCCAGCCGTTGTAAAGGTACATTCTCACTTTGTCCACTAGGTTTTGTTTTTTTGAAATAAATTTCTCTGCTGATGTTGCTAATTATGGTGGAAACTGACCTAAATCATTTATTACAGATCAATGCTATAAATGCTGCTACTGAGGCAGCTTGCCTTATCCTAAGTGTGGATGAGACGGTAAAAAATCCAAAGGTAATGTGGGCTGTCTTAATGGTGTGTTTGGATATGGGATTTTGAAATACTGGGTATTTCTAAATGCCCTCATTTCGAAATCCCCTGATTTACAAATTCTATCATATTGAAATATCTAGTTTGGAAGAAAGGAAGCAAAAGGTTGTTAAAAAAGGTGGGAGGCAAGATTCCTAAAAAATAGGGAACTAGTTATTGTGGATTTGTAAATTATTGATTGGAGTGGATTTGACAAATAACTAGTTCAAACTAGTGATTTGAACTGTGGATTTGGTGACCCCAAATCGACAGTTCAAATCACCCTGAAATTTCAAAAATTCCCTTTTGAACTATCCAAACAAGATATTTTATCCAATTGATTTACAAATACTCTATCAAAGTCAAATCCCCAGTTCAAATCCCATATCCAAGCACAGCCTACGTATTATTCTCCAAGTCAAGAAAATATTCCTACCATGGGATTCCTAAATATCCTTTGGCACCCAAGCTCCAAATTAGTGACGGGATAGCCAAGTATAATGTACCATCATGTAAAGCTGCAGGCTTTTATACAATTTTAAGCTTTTGAAGAGTCAAAAGTTCCATTGAAGTAGGAAAGGATTTCATTATGGCCATTGTTTATCCTTTTCATTTCCTCCCATGCAAGGGGATACTATTGTTAAGTTATGAATCACCTTGGAATTTTTCAGTCAAAACACTTGAACGCACTCCCAACAATTTTAATCAACTGTGTGAGATTACAGTAAGAATGGTCTTAGCCTCACTCTGGCAGTTGACTGAACTCAAACGTGGATGATCAAAATTGTAGTTATGCGTGCCTTTTATCATAATTCATAAACATTCTGAACCCAACTCTTGCACTTTGATGCTTTAAGCCCCCTCCCTGACCTTGTCATAATGCTGTTGTTATCTATCGTCTTGGCGTTTTGCAGTTTTCTTGTTGGGTATACCTTGCACATTAGTGCATGGTGACTTTTATCTGTTAATGGTTTCTGTTGACTGTTAATGCAGTCTGAGAGCGCACAGGGAGAGGCTGCTGCCAGTGCCATGGGGAGAGGGCGCGGTGGAGCTGCTTTCCGTGGTCGCGGACGAGGGATGCGAAGGCGATGAAGGCATCGTCTAGTTTATCTTAGTTTGGCTCGTAGTTGGGTTTCTAAGTGTGCTCTTACTGTTGTACCTAAAAGTGACTGGTTTTAATGCTAAAGCCTGCACTAATTTTTCCCGGCTGAGTTGTACTCTCTAATGATGGTTCATTTTTTGACTGCCAGACATTTTATTCCATGGGGCCAAGGACTGTGTTCGTTAATATTGTTCATCTATGCTTGGCGCAACCTTACGGTGGCTTCCTTTTCTGCTTCCCCGCTTTTACATCTTGATTGGATTATAGACAGAATCCTAACAGGAGTTGTGAGTGATTGTTGAAGGTGCCCACAACTGGCGTCCACAACTGGCGTAGCAACAACAACATTGACGACGCTTGGCGCAACCCGCTTTTCTGCTTCCCCGCTCGTAGCAACAACAATGACGACGATAACACAATCACCGTGACGACGGCAGAAGGTGCCCACAACTGGCGTCCGTCTATGGTGCATAGCTGATTTTAGTCGTAAAGTGTGTTAATTGAAAAAAGTCAAATCGGCAATCATTTACTACCCATTTAAACCTCCGGGTTGTTGAGTTATAAAAACAACATACCCAAAATGGCCCAATTAGCTGATGGGTGGTTTTGGATGGCTTTTAAGAGGGGGAATTTAGCTGGTTAATGGGTTTTGGTTTTGATCGTCACCCACATGGTTAACCAAATTAATCAAGCAATATCTCATTTAGCAGTTGCTTGCCACCATCCACGAAATCCTCTGAAAAAAACTTCAGTGTAACTGAGCTTCAATGAAATTGGTGTGGTTTAGGAAAGGAAACAAGAAAATATGGAAACATAGTCCAATATTATATGCATAAAGCACGAGCATGTGTATCACGCTAACATTGAACTTCCTTAAATATGTCCTTTAGTGTCGCTGAAAAGACAAGGTCGAGGTCTCCATCTTCCAAATTTGGTGCCTTGTTGTATATGTAACTTGCTAACTGCAGCATCATTGGCAATATAGATTCCTATGGTTGCAGGACCACTGAATACGAGAACATCAAAGTACCAAAACTTGATGGTTCCTATCTAAATCCCTGCTGTGCTTTGGTTTCTTCAAAGTTCTGTTCTCTCGTTAGGTTTAGATTGCAGTGGCACTGCCTTTTTCAAGTGAGGCAGATTTATTTTCGAAAAGATTTTGTCTACAATTCCGGTAGTAAGAATAGTCTATTAATTGACGTTAAGTATACCTGCCATTTTTAACGGCACTTTTTTAGTATCACTGGTTAAAAGGTATTAAGTATATTTAGCGACCATCATTTGTCGTTACACTAATGGATCGTAGGCTCTTACAAGTTGCGGCTAAAACTTTTTCTTCATTCTTTGCGACAGCGAAGGTGGTATTATGTCGAATAGTCTTTGAGGGTTGATTGACATGCTCCCCAAGAATCTGCACCTCTTTTCAAAAGTGGAGATGACCAGTGAATAAATCAAAGACTTTCTGAAGTCTAGAGAAATGTTTGTCTATGCTTAAACTTGGATCTTTCTATTCAGTAAACCAGAAGATCTGCCATGATTGATTGCTAAAATACCTCAAACTTAAATCTAAGAGAATTTTAAGGCCAAAATTTGCGCAGTGTAAATCCTTCATGAAAAGTCTTTCCAATAAATTAGGGCTGGCATGTAAATCCTTCCATAAATAGTTTCTAAATTCTTGGGGAGGCCATGGCCTACTCACCTCTACTGGATCCGTGTGACTATTCTCTCTGGTTGATGGACATGTATGGAGGAATATTGGGTTATCTTTGGAGACTTATAAATGCTAATCTTTTCCATCTGAAAACTATTTATTTATTTCAAGTCTAGTCTTGTATGATGTTGAGTTACTTTCTTGACGTACAACCAGATTCTTGTTCAGTTACATACTTATTCAAAAACTAATAAACCACAATTTCAAGAAATTATATCTTGGATCAAAGCCCGGGAACGAATTCACTGTCGTATGGCTGACCGGCGATTACTAGTGATTCCGACAGCCATGCGCTACCAGTGTCCGGGCCAACTTGATCCTCTTCCTCAGGGATCCTCAGAGGAAAGACCCCTAGGAGAGCTGCCGACTCCAACTTTGAGGTTCCCTATGAAATGAGGCATGGAAGGGAGCCACTGCGAAGAAGTTCCGGGAGTTACGAGCAATTGCAATAATCGAATTCCTTGATATTCCTAGTATAGTTCGTAGATGCTATCACAACCAAAATACCCAACAAGCATTAGCTCTCCTTGAAAAGGTGGTGATCCAATCGCACCTTCTGAACCATGGTGTCGGGGTTCGAATCCCTCTTGGCCCACAATCAGCCCATGCTTTCGTGCGTTGGTGGGTCTCGGCTGGGGAGAGGAAAGGTCCTGAATAGAAATGGAAAAGAGATTGAGCTCCAGTCGAACTGATGAATTCCACCACGTCAAGGTGACGGCCATTTTAGCACATGTGTCACACAGGCTAGCAGTTGGGTTGCTTGCAAGGCTTATAACCTTGAGGCAATTTGTTTAACTTTACATCGGTTCCAAATCATCATTTCTAAATCATCGGTTGGGCAGGCTCGGACACATTGAGTACACCCTATACATTTATCATAAATCTTTAAACACTAGTTTATCAAGAAGAAGACGCAAGAAACAAATATACTAGTGATTGTGTGCATATGTGATACGTGTATAATGTGATATTAAAGGTTGATAACATATGCACGTAATAGTAGAAGAAGGATGATGTCGCATTGTATTGGATATACTCTTTACCGCTTCCATCCACCGTACAAAGTGCAAATGGAAGATGTAAGTAATTTTGGTAATGAAAATATGAGGACAGTGAAGTAGTAATTTTAATAATGAAAAAGTGAGGAAATTGATGTAGGGATTGAGAGTTGAGGGAACTGAAATTATAACCAACTAAGAACTTGCCATTATTTTGTGGAGAGGTGGCGAGAATATGATAACAAAGTCACTAACTTATAAAATACCGTTGTTACCATTTTATTAGTCGTTAATGGAAAGAAGTTGAAACGTAATACATGGTATATAATGATGGAAGTTCAAAAAATGTATCATTAGAAGGAGAAAATATTTTGTGGTCGTCTAACATCAACCATCTCATCTTTTAGTTCCATACCTCTTCCCTGCCATTCTCCTTCCTACCAGATCCCATATCTTTTCATGGCAAAAGCACTTTGGCAATCATCTTTGTCGAGAATCATTGCGGTAGCCAGACTATGGCAATTATTTATGACAAGTGAAATGAATTGCTATCAATGAGCATTTTGAGGTTTAATCATCATTTATTTATTTTTTCTTATTTACGTAGGCAAAGTTCATCACCATTTCCACTATTAAAAAATTGGAACCGATTTAAGGGAGCTTAGAGAGGAGGATTGGACCTTGTATCACAACCCGAGGTCTTCTCCATTTTTGTCTTTCCATTACTATTGACTTCATCAGATTGAGAAAATCGGGTTTTTAAGAACGAGAGAGAAAAATTCCACACAATAAGTTGGCCGAATTTAGTCACTAGGTCGCTATAAATAGTAGCAGTGGTGAGCATTGCCCGAAAGGGTTTCAGTGGTGGTACATCTTGAAGGTGGCATGAACACCATCTAGGTTTGGACGGCCAATTGTAGTGCCCGGGTGGTGCAATGGTGGGTAGAGAGGCGGCACGAAAGGAAGGCAGAGAAGGCAGATCTATTTATGTCACTGGTGGTGGAGTTGGTTCCTGAAACCTACAAAGCAACTCTAGGAGGGGTGAGGATTGAATAGGTTTTTTGAAATTAATTAGTGATTTCAGCTAATTACAAACATGTATCTCAATTAAATCAAATAAGTAAACAAGCGCAATCAATCTCAAACAATTATAGAGTAATAAGTAAAGATATTGAGTTAGCGATACTTCAAAAATAGATTTAAATGGTTCATCTTGAACTACCCTCAAGCCTTCATCCACCTCTTTGTAAGAGAACTGGAATCCACATGTAATAATCTTCTTCTAGGTCAAGACCAATAACCCTACAAACACTTGGTAATATCTCCACACCGGGTGCAAACCTTAAATCCACAAAATTCACAAATACTTCAAAAGCTAAAGCCTTGATCAAAATCCTTTTACAAAGATCAATTATGTGGAAAGAAACCCTCAAACGAAGCTCTAATACAATAGGAAGATGAAAGAATTGAAGACGTAGAATACTCACCCTCAATAATTGTTTGCCTATAAAGATACTTTCTTAATGATATAAAATCATGAGATTGAAGAAATGAAATGTACGATGCTTGACTTTTAACGTATTTGCAAGAAATGAGGACTTATAATAAGATGGTGAAATCAATGCCCAAAACCAATTCATGTTGTTGTGAGATAAATATAGCCGTTTTGAAGTAGGTACCAAATTAAAGGTACAAAAACGGTAAATGTTGTCGACTGTATTACCAATGGAGGTCGAGTGTATTCCCCCAGACTAGCCCTCGACTAAATTGGCCTATTGCCGTATTGCACACTCGACCATATTTGCCTTCTACCCTATTGAAGTCGACTTATTAATCTAATGCAGTCAATGCTATTGTTAGAAAAGATATTTTACATGTTTTTCTATGTATAAACTGTTTATGCATGCAAAGGAAACCTATGGTCAATTTCTAAGCCACAGTCATTTATACGATTAACTCTATAAGTCTAGTTACAAGATAAAGAACGATAAAAGCATTAAAATTTGACCTCAAAGATGTTTAAAGCATTCCATGAATTTTTTTTATGCTACCACTGGATCCATATTTAATCAACTGATGTCTGTTGAATTAGTATAAGATTCACACCTAAAGCTTCATGAACTCAAATGCGTATTTGACAACATCATCATCAATGTTCGTTATCATCAAAACCGCTTATAATTTTATGTTAAATAAATGTAGGGTTAATAGTTCCAAAATAGAAGGACAATGCATATGGACGGTTGTGGATATGATGGATCTGAATTATTTTGATAGGAGGCAGAGAGGAAGGAAGAGAAGTAGGAGGAGATAGAGTGAGAGACGTGTGGGTTTTCTATTTGGTTTTTTTGCCTTTCATTTTTAAATCAAGATTAGTAGTGGTCAAACTTACAATGTGGATAGTTGGCTGACAACCTACTAAACTTGTTTAATTGGTGTAACATTAGTTGTAGTCTAACACCATGTAAACCCGATGACGTGATGTCAGATAATCACCAAAACTTACATCATAATAGTGTTCTCCCTTAATAAAAGTATGGACGACAGGTAAATAACTTATGTTAATAAATAAAATTTAGTAAAACTAACTCTGTTCCGCAACGTATACTTAATAACATAGAATAAATTAGATTGATAGTTTGTAGGAAATGTCATGCATAAACATGATCATTGATACTAAAGCAATACAAATGCAATGATTGACGGGGCCACAACTTCTTTTCTGAAATCTACAATCATTTGTCGTTAAAAGTTTGAACGACGTTGTTGTTGCTGGTAAAAGCTTGATTGGGAACCGCGGCCGGGGAGTAGACCTGCAAAATATAACAAGGAGTGACCGCTGGGTAAGGTCCGACAGAGGAGTTTCCGATGCTAAAGTCAGAGCGCAGTTACAGGGTTAGAACTTTGAATAGAAAAAGTCACAATATGTGTCTGTGTGTAATTGCCCGCGTTCCTGGGGGTAGTTCTCTTTATTTAGGTGAAGGTCGAAGACTCTTGGTAGGCTTGCGTGTCTTGCCAGATGGACCTTGGGCCAGATCTATTAGGATCATTTTAGGATCCTTAGCAATCATGTCACAATCCCTTCCTGATAACCGCAGTATCCTTTTTGGATTCTGACGCTATCAATATGTTAACCCCTAAATCCAAGATTGACTAGGTTGACCAAGAGTCAATCCTTCCACGTGTCACTATTGGATCGAGAAAATATTTTTAGCCATATCATAATGCCCCTTGCTTTTGGCTGTTCTTTCAGAGCAGACAAAAGCACAAACCGAAAGAAGAAGCAACATTGAATGATGCAGCTAGAATACCTCAACTGAGGATCAGGGCAAGGCCTGTCTTGCGAGCTATTCGAACTGTTTCACCAAGCTTGCTGTTTGGATGCTCTACGTGGGAATTGTGCTTTGGATGAGCTACGAGGGAGTTCTGCTCGGGTGAGCTCCACAGGCACGCTGCTCAGAAGATTTACTCGGGCGAGCCACACGAGGAAATTGCTTGGGCAGCCTGCTCAGGCATCATGTTCGAATGGCGAAAGCCTCGAGACAAGGTGCTTAAGCACCTTGCTCGGACGAGCTTCTCGGGCATCCTATTTAGATGCCGAGCCTTGAGACAAGGTGCTTGAGCACCCTGCTCGGACGAGCTGCTCAGGCATCCTTTTCTGATGCTGAGCCTCGAGATAAGGTGTTTGAGCACTCTACTTAGACGAGCTGCTCGGGATCCTATTCTAATACCGAGCCTCGAGACAAGGTGCTTGGGTGCCTTCCTCATCTCTTTTTTTCCTGACACATGGCATAAGGCTGAACAGGTGGAAATTTTAACTTTCCCATATTGAAAACCATGCCGTGCGGGTGCAATGAATGTTTGCCGCCAAATCAGGTGCGGTTATCCAAGCCAACTCCTTATATTAGACCCAAATGCTTCGTTTGCCCCCTGGTCCTCACTTTCTTCAAGCTTGCTTCCTTCTTAGCAAGTAAGTCTCTTTGCTTTCTTATTTTTGTGTCGACTTTTAGTTTTCTACTTTCGTAGTTTCTTTATTAACTACTCGCTACAGAATTCTTCATTGTCATCGAGTAGTTCTACAAAAAGTCCCCTTGAAAGTGAATTCAAAAGTAGATCCTCCCAAGTAGGCACCTCAACCTCTAGGAGTAGGGTAGGAACCTCTAACCCACAAGCAAGCACTCTGTTCCTGTGTTGGGATGCACTAACGGATATCAAAGATGAGGCCGAGGAAATACATGACGAAGAAACCTAGTTTACATCTAATGAAAAAAAGAGTAAAATAACCAAGAAAGAGATAGAAGAGCTATTGAAGGAGTTTCCATTACCTCCTGGATTTTTTGCTCGGGTTCCAGTGATCCAAGAACCCGAAAAATTATGGTACCGTTCTGGAGAACAGTGTTTATGAATGCCAAATCAGGTCAGGGTACAGGCTCCCGTTGCATCCTTTTGCCCTTGCTTTTTTCAATCACTACCAGATGTCGCCGAGCCAACTTGTTCCTAATGGTTGGAGAAAGTTGGTTGACCTGATATACCTTGTGCAGATATCGGGATTCAAGTTGGAAGTCAGGACTTCATGAAACTCTACTTTGAGATATGCTATCTGAAGAATGTGACCTGAAGTGTTGGGTGGTACTACATCCACAACAAACTGAGAGTGCTCAGGGGAGGGCCTAAATTCAATAAAGGCTGGCACTCTAGGTATTTCTTCGTGCAGTGACCAAGTGGTAAATGTGAATTACCCAGAAAATAAAACGGGTTCTGTAAGGACCTTGAAAACAAAAGCATCCTAGCCCCAGACGCGTTCACGAAGAAACTTATTGACCACATAAAGCGGAGGGATGGTCTTAGCATTGATAACCCCCTTATGGATCAAGAGTTGTGGCATGAGGGGCTTATCCCTCCAAGCCTTGTTGTAAGAACTCTTGGAGGCTCAAAGGATAAAGCTTCGGGGTCAACGACCAGCCCCTCATCCCTTAGACCATGAGCTTAGGTAGATTCTGTAGACAATGTCCCTCTACTTGTTACTTTTGTTAAACTTGAACTGCATATACTGCTTTCTCATATAGAAATGTCTGGCAAGAGCAAAGGAGGAAAAGGCAACTTTTTGGCACTGCTGCAAAAAGCATCTAAGGGAAAGAGGAAGGAGAATATGGCTAAAGATTTGCCCCTGCTACCAAGAAGCCCAGGGCACCTATTCTCAGGGTGCCCCCTCTTGTGACAGAGAAAGTCCCTATAGATAAGGATCCTATCTTTCGCCCTAGGTGGACAATCAGGCGAGGTTATTGTGGCATGTCGAGCTCGTACATCTCCGCACAACATCTGGCTCACTAGGTGCTACCCAGCAATAAGATGATTTTGGAGAACTAGACTCACGATGGATTCTCCAGGGCTAATGTTGAGGCCGTCAATAACGTAAGTAGTCCTTCCTGGCACTTGACTTTTTAGCGTGACTTTCTCCCCCTTCTTTTGTTTAGGCCTACTGCTATAGGAGTCAGATGCATGAAAGGGTCAAGATGGTGAGGGAGGTGGCACGTGAGGCAAAGCACGAGAAGAGAGAGAGGCTTGACTGGGATTAATGATCTGGAAACAAAAATAAGGACCTGAATGCAGTTAAGGCCGAGCTATTCTCCAAGGCCAACCATTTGGAGAAAAGATGCGACAAATTCTGGAAGGCCAAAGCTAAAGCCCGGGACAAAGCTATTCGGGCATTTCTAGAGGGCACAGCTGCAGAGGAATGGTTGCGGAAGCGCACATAGGATGATCTTGAGATCTTTGATCAAGGTTTCCAGAAGGCCAAGGAGCTAACTCTTGAGAAGTACCCTAACCTCTCTTTGGATGACATAGTTGTGCCTACCTTTGGCTCACCATCAGGGGAGATCGTTACCCCCATTGAAGTTAGGGATACCATTTTCCAAGGGGAGAAGTGTCCAGCCTGGAGATGCCCCCGTGTCGTAGAATAGCTACCTTGTCTTCTTCTGCACTTTGTTCTTTTTCTCTTTCTCGGCTTATAATCTTTTGGCGTTGTTACCTCAGTACTTTGGTGCCCCTTGGGTTTTTTTAATATTAAGTACCTTATCACTGCCCCTGGGGGGTGTTTTTTATGCAACTGTATTTATATAAGCTTGTGCCCTTCATATTTTGCAATAATTTTTAATTTGAAGCGAACCCTTAAAGTCAGTTAAGGGTTGGCAAAGAAGCCTCGCACTCACGCTCAGCCAGGTTTTGAATTAACAAAACAAAGTGGGACGACGAACTCCCACAAAGGTTTTGCCGTTTCACGGGCTGGGATCAAAGCTAAACCATTTTAGGTGACACTGTGCTACCTTGCCACCTCAGGCATCTCTCATGTAGGGAAGGGTGTGCCACGAGAGGTTTTCTAGATTTTATGAGCTATGTTAAATTGCCGAGTGCTTTGATAGGGCAACTTGCTTGGGGAATATGTTCAGATGAGTTGCTTGGCCTTGTTGCTCGGGTGAGCTGCTCGGGCAAGCTGCACAAATGTACAGTTCTTGATAACATAGAAACAAATGAGAAACGATTCTCTTGACCATTCTATTTAAGCAAAAGTTCCATAATCACGCAATCACGCTCAAAGAAAGACTTTATTGCTTGGACAAAAGATTGAAAGTACATTGAGGACTAATGCCATCCCATTTATTCAACTAACTACCTGAATACTACTCTAAGAGTTGAAAAAAATTCCTAAGTCTTACTTTAAAATGAGCAAAGTCTGAGCCTTCTGCGCCCCCCCCCCCACCAAAAAAAGAGTATTTTTCCCTGTGGTAAGGTTCTACGGATAATATCGTTGCAGGTTCTTTGCATTCTAAGTTCGAGGGATCGATTCCCCAGAAAATGTCTCCAGTGCATAAGCGCCCCGCTTGAGTGCCTTTGATATGCGATGGGGTCTCTCCCAGTTTAGGGACAATTTTCCTATGGCCGCCCTTAGGTCTGATACTTTAAGCCTTCGGAAGACCAAGTTGCCAACTTGAAGCAGTTTTGACCGGACCCTCTGATTATGATATCAAGCAAACCTTTGATTTATTAAGGTTGAATGTTCATGGGCTTAAGCCCGCACTTCATCTAAGAGGTCCAGATTCCCTCAGAGGTTGGCTTCATTATCTCTGTTGGAAAATTATGAGCAGTTGGATGCCCAACCTTAATAGGTAGAAGTGCCTCTCTATAGAAGCAAAAAAGAAAAGAAGTTTCTCCCGTGATGGAATAAGGTGTGGTTCGGTAGGCCAAAAGAAATTTGGGGAGCTTGTCTGCCCATACCCCCTTTGCGTCATCCAACTTCTTCCTTAAGCCTTGAAAGAAGGCACAATTCATATTCTTTGTTTGTCCGTTTGATTGAGGATGAGCGATCGACGTGAAGCGAAGATCAATAGAGAGATTTCCACAAAACTTCCAAAAGTTAGAGTTGTCGAATTGTTCCCATTGTCAGTTATTAGGACTTTCGAAATCCCAAAACGGCAGACGATATTCTTTGAAAAGAAGTCTTCACACTTTGTGGATGTTATCGTGGCCAATGCCTCGGCTTCGGTCCATTTGGTAAAATAGTCGATGACGACTATCACAAACCGCTGCTGGCCCGTGGCCATAGGAAATGGGCCCAATATATCCATTCCCTACATTTCAAAGGGAATTGGGGAGGCCAACGAACTACAGGCGTATGGGAAATGGGTGAAAACTCTTAGCACCTATCGCATCTCTGTGTAAATTCAATGGTGTCCTTCTATATCCCTGTCCAGTATTAACCTTGCCTCAGGATCTTGTGTGTTAAGTTTCTTTCACCTAGGTGCTGCCCATATATTCCTTCATGGACTTCTTGTAGTGCATAAGTAGCTTCCTTAGGGCTTAAGCACTTGAGATATGGAAGGCTGAAGGACTTTTTGTATAGAGCCCCGTCTACTGGGGCATATAGGGAGGCTTTGGCATGCAAGTTACGTGCTTCGCTGCTTTCTTCAGGTAATGCCCCCGTTCTACAACTTTGATCTCAGCCTTGGGGTTGATGCTTCTTTCCTTGAGGAGCTCAATGTACAGTGTGCACAGAAACTCTGAGACGTCCATGGAGGCAAGTCTTGATAAGGAATCGGCTTGGGCATTCTGGTCTCTGGGTATTTGGTAGATAGTAAAATTCTTAAACTTTGCTGCCAGAGTCCTCACGAGCTGAAGGTATTGGATCGTTCGGTCGTCCTTGCTTCATATTCTCCCATAACGTGATTCATTACTAATTAAGAATTGCTATGAATGGATAAATAGTCTACCTTCAAGGAGTGTGCTAGCCTTATTTTTGCAGGGAGTGCCTCGTAGTCAGCCTCGTTGTTTGAGGCTTGGAAACTAAAGCAAAATGCGTATTCAAAGACAAACTTCTCTAGGCTGATCAGGATAAGGCCATCCCTAATACTGTTGACTGTGGAGAAACCATCTACATAGAGAAGCCACGGGTCCGGAGCTTCTGATATGATCAGTTGTGGGGGTCTTCTAGCACAGTACATTCGATTATGAAATCTGACATGTGTGATCCTTAATCGCAACGTGGGGCTTGTACTTGATGTCGAAGTCTCCCAGCTCTACTAACCAGTTGACTAGTCTTCTTGACGCTTTAGGACCTTGCAAAAACTTCCTTAAAGGCTGATCAGTTAGGACTACAATTATATTTGACTGGAAATAGGGTCGAAGGCATCTTGCTGATGTAATGAGAGCTAGGGCCATCTTATCTACCTTTGGGTACCTTGTTTTAGCATCTTGCAAGACTTACTCACGTAGTAAATGGGCTTTTTCTTGTCGTTCTCTACTCGAACCAGAACCGCGCTAACCATTACCTCGCTCACCAATTGGTAAAGAAAGTAGTCTTTCCCTGTGAGGGGCTTGGTGAAAAGTGGGGGAGACACTAAGTATCATTTCAATTCTTCGAATGACTTCTGACAGTCGTCCATCCAAACAAAATCTTTCACCCTTTTTATAGCCCTGAAGAAGGGCAAGCACCTTTCTACGGACTTGGACATGAATATCCCCAAGGCGGTGACTCTACCTGTGAGCTTCTGTACTTGCTTGATTGGCCTAGGCGGTGTCATGGCCTGAGTGACGTTTATTTTCTCTGGATTGGCCTCAATGCCACACTGAGAAACCTTGAACCCCAAGAATTTTTTGGATGCCACTCTAAACGCACACTTGAATGGGTTCAATTTCATTTTGTACGTTCTCAAGATGTCGAAGGTTTCCTTGAGGTCTTCAACATGGAACTCTGCCATAACGCTCTTTACCAACATATAGTCCACATAAACCTCCATATTCTTCCCGAAGTCGCGAAAGATCGTGTTCACCAAGCTTTGATACGTAGCCCCTACATTCTTGAGTCTGAAGGGCATTTCTTTATAACGATAAAGTCTCTGCTATGTGATGAGCGAGGTTTTAGAAACGTCACCTTCGTATATCATTATCTGATTATATCGTGAGTAGGCGTCCATTAAGCTTAATAACTCATGCCTAAAGGTGGCATCGATGAGAATGTCAATCAGAGGAAGTGGACAATTGTCTTTCAGGAAAACCTTATTGAGGTCTATAAAATCAATACATATAAACCACCGGTTAGTGAATCTCCTTAATAAACCCAGCCTTCAGTAACTTGTCCAACTCCTTCTCTATCTTTACTTGCCTCTCTGGGTAAATGCCCGCTTCTTCTGTTTGATCAGTTTCTTGGACGAGTCCACATTCAACCTCTGAGTTATTACCTCAAGATCAATCATGGGCATATCAGAGGCTGTCCATGCAAAGACGTCTGAGTAACTCTGGAGTAGCCTGACAAGCTTGAGCTTGAGGCCTTTTGCGAGAGTTGTCCCAATTCTCACCGTCTTGTCTTTGTTTGCGGGGTATATTTCAATATCTACAAGGTACTTAGCTGGCTTACCCCTCTGGGTCTTGGTTTCATATCTAAGATCTTCTATGATGAGGGCTTCCTTGGTTTTGGCTCGGCATGACACCATGTAGCATTGTCGAGCTACCACCTGGTCCCCCTTGACCTCTCCTACACCATGTTCTGTGGGGAACTTTATCTTCATGTGATATGTGGACACTATAGCCTTTGACTAGTTTAGTGATGTCCGTCCAAGGATGGCGTTGTAGGGCAAAGAGACATGAACCACCATAAAGTCTAACATTAACTTGGCTTGAGCCGAAGGGCGCCAACGGTGATGGGTAATGCAATGATCCCTTCGTATGCCATGGGATGGTTGGAGAAGCCGTAAAGGGGCGTGTCTATCTTGCATAGCTGATTAGACGAGGTGTTCATTTTTTGAAATGTCTCATAAAAGAGTACCTTGTCTGAACTTCCGTTGTTGACCAAGATCCTTTTGACGTCGAAATTACCCATTTGGAGCTTAACAATTAATGGGTTGTCATGGGGCATTTTTATTTCCCCCTTCTGAAAAGGAAATTGTAGGCACTGGTTTCGTCTTCTGCTTCTTGGTTGGGGGTTGGTTAGTGATGCACTTCTCTCGCATAAGCCTTGCGATTCTGTCCAGATAAGCCTCCCACTGCAATGCCCCCAAAGATTGTATTGATAGTGCCCGCATTCTCTTGCACCTCTTCTCTTCCCACCATACGAGTTGCCTCCCTTCTATCATCTTTTCGTGCAACGTATTTCTTCAAGTGTCTGCGTTTAATGAGGGCCTCAATCGTACGCTTGAGAGACTTGTAATTATCGGTGGTATGACCATGATCGTTGTGGAATCACCACCACAAGTTCCTATCTCGCTTGCCCCGGGCCGACTTCATTTTATCTGGTCGGTCGAGGATCTCCTTGTCCTTTATCTTATGAAGAATATGTTACTGTCGAGTGCTCACAGGTGTCTAGTTCTTCATGTCGAGTGGCTCTTTAGGGCGCCGCTCATTCCCTCTTAAGTGCTTAGAGTTCCTTCTGCCTCCAGGATTGTCTTCACACGAACGTTTCCCTTGTTCTTGCCTAGTCATTTTGGTGTTCTTTATGCATTTGCAGGTGCTCCTCGACTTGTATATACTTGTTAGTCTTGTCTAACAACACGCTCATGCTGCTGATAGGACTTTTGTTTATTGCAAATGCGAATCTTGATGAAGGTTGGAGGCCATGCAGAAAGGCCGTGTATTTTGCCGACTCGTCCAAGTTGTCAATCTCTAGCGTCACTGCATTGAACCGCCCTAAATAATAGGATAGGGACTCGTTCTTTTCTTGCACTACGTTGATGAGGCTTGCATAGTTCTTTCTTCTGGTGTGACTGCTCACGAAATGCTTTTGAAAAAGGTTAGAGAGCTGAGCGAAGGAGTGAATGGACCTTGGCTGCAGGGACTTGAACCATGCATGTGTGGCCTTCCTCAAGGTTGTCAGAAAAGTGGGACACATAACAGCGTCGGAGACCTGAAGGAGCAACATGTTTATCTGGAACTGGTAAACGTGCTCTCGGGGGTTGTCGCTCCTATCGTAAAAGTCCCGCTGAGGCATCCTAAATTGGGAGGCAACTTTACCCTTTCAATGGATCCGAATAGAGGACATTCGGAATCCCCCTTGGGGGAGAAAATCTCTGTGAGCGGGGCTTGGGAATGGCTTTCTGATAGGCTCGCTCTTGAGGGCAAACTTCTCGTGTCTCGTGATGAATTTGTCCTTGAGGACGTCTTCCTCTCGAATGACGCCGACCATGGGGTTTGCTGACTTGAATGGGGAATGAATCCTTGCTACCCTCTATTAAGGGATCCCATCGGTAACACGAACCGCTTCTTGTAACTTGCTCCCCGGTCTCTTATTCTGGCTGGTAGCTTAGATCGGCTTCTGATTTATACCTGCGACCATAACTTGACCTCGAGGTGAGTCTGAGATGGAAGTCGCTTGGATCTAGGTGAGGTTGGTTGGTAGAAGTAAAGGGAGCGACGACCTCGAGTGTTCTCTGCAGCGTGTTTACCACATCTTTGAGCTCATGAATCTCTTTCGTCAGATTTGCGTTCAACATCTTGAAAAGTTTAGGGTTGAGGCGATGGCGAAGGTCACCCCTTATCAGCATAAGGGTAGGAAGAATGGTTTCCACGAGAACTGTTACCTTACGTTTATATGGGCGTCTTCGGCGTGTTGGAGAGACGGGGTCGAACACTGATCACGGGAACGGTCCCCTTGGTGAGTGCCACTAGATCGTGTTCGTCGGTTGCGAGTCGAGTATTGACTGAAGACGTACTGGAAGACGATTGTCTGGCCATGTTCCCTATTGGATCTCATGGATGGTGCCAATTTGTTGCTGCTAAAATCTTGATCAGAAACCATGGCCAGGGATTAGACATGCAAAATAGAACACGGAGTGACCGCCAGGTAGGGTTTCAGCGGAGGAGTCTCCGGTGCTAAAGTCAGAGCGCAGCTACAGGGGTAGAACTCTGAACAACAAAAGTCACGATATGTGTCTGTGTGTGTAATTGCCTGCGTACCTGGGAGTAGTTCCCTATATATAGGCATAGGCCAAAGACTCTTGATAGGCTTGTGTGTCTCGATAGATGACCTTAGGTCAAATCAATTATGATCTTGTCAGGATCCTTAGGGATCATGTCACATTCCCTTTTTGATAACATGAGTATCCTTTTAGGATTCCGATTCTATCAATATGGAAACTTCCAAATCCGGGATTGACTACGTTGACCATGAGTTAATCTTGCCATGTGTCACTATCCGACTGGGTGAATATTTTTAACCATATCAATTATTAAAATTTTCTAGTACACAAAAAGGCCCGACTAACTGCGCCCCTATAATAGTCGAAATGCCACGTGTAGAGAGGACAACGAGGGGCTCCTAGTAATTTCGACGGGATCCCATTTATCAAATAATAATAATGGCCCTCGAGGTAGAAAAACCATCACAGTCCAGACTTCGGAGTCTCACCAACCTCTGCTGAATGGGTTTGTTGGTCACAGTGACCCACCACCTTCTTTATTGCTCACTTCACTTTTCTTTATTAATTATTAAGGTTTTCTATTTTAATTCCCCTGCACATTTTTGGACTCTTTGTACATAAATTAAACAAACAAAAAATTGTCCTTATTTTCTACCATATACCGCTAGTCTGGCATAATAACATAAGCACCCACTAGCCGATACAGAGGCGCGCACACACTCGCACGCAGAGAGACAGAGAACAGAGTATTGTTGGGTTGAATAAACATGGCTTCAAGGTTGTGGGCATCAAGGGCCGCTTCTTATCTCAGGATCTCAACGACGTTCAACAGGAGTTTCTCTACTGGTAACAAATCCACCCATGTTCCCATCTTTTTTATTTTTTTACTAGTTTATTTGTTTTCTATTGTGCAAATCTTACTTTTACGTGTTTGTTATGTGAAGAATGCTTGATCCCGGATTCTTTCTTGTATAGATCTGATTCTTAGACGTGGGTTTTGTTATTTTCATGTTATTCGATTCAGTGAAGATGTTAGTGGGTTTATTGAATGTTTGTTGGTTAATTTATGCCGGGTGGCAACACCATTATGTATGAAATGTGACTTTTTTCTGTACTTCACATATTTGTATGTGCATTGTTATTTCGATATTTACACCCAATTTAGTTGTTTTTTTCTCTGAGTAATGTTTTTGGCAAATTTGTTGTGGTCGTTTGAATTTTCCAACTATATGGTTTTGTATGCTTTTTATTCTTTCACCGTTGGTGTTACATAGCTTTGTTTGAAAAGTATATGCATCCCAAGGCTTTAGTCTATAATGCTGAACTGCAGATTTATGTGCTTGTTAATCTAGACTATATTTTCTACTGTTTGCTTAAATAATTTTGGCTTATTGTTTAAGCTGTTGCAAGTTGGCTCTCTAAGCAATGTGATTATGTTCCTTTGCTGTCCCCCTTTAGGTGGCCCAAATTACTTTTGTTTTGTTTTTCTTCTCACGCACTTTCTTGGTTTTTATTTCGGAACCATTTTCATCATTAGCGTTTCTTGTTTTGATGTTTAATGTGAGTGCAAATGGGAGAGTTGACCAAATACTAGCTTTATTTGTTATTAATTTTTGTTTATATGATGATATGTGGAATTTCATTATCTTATATGTTGGCTTTAGACTCTGTTGACAGCTTCACGTGGAATGTTTTTTCCAGAGTACAGGTTAATATAACTTTAGGTTCTTCTTTCTGCGAGAGGAAAGAAACGGAGCATTAAGGTGTCAAACTACTTTATGATTTATGTCTAGTTATCCTCTGGTTCTGCATGTGTATATCCATGCAACTTTGTCTTTTTTTGCAATTTTTCTTTTTCCTTCTAGCTGCTACTCCACTTGGATGTTATTTAGACTCTCAGAACAGCAACCTTTTGTCTGATGAAAAGATTCTGAAGAATATTTGGGCAAAAGCAATAGAAGTATATATATGTCTAATCAGGGGAAAAGAGGTCTAGTAGGCGATTGCATCCGTGAGTTAATCTTGGCCAACAAAACAAACTGAAACCGAGAGCCTCGAAGGCTTTCAAGTAGACCTATGCATTGGAGCTTGATAACATCTGAATCAATTAAACATGAGTTCAATCTTCACTTGACCTTTGACTTTTTTTTTGAAACTCAATCGATTTAAGCTGCTTTGCTGAAATTCTGATCGGCACTTCTATGGAATTCTTGCAACCTGTCATTTTTCAAACCGACCTACCTTCTTGTACTATCTGCATTATAGCAATTGTTTTTGCAGTTCTAAGCCTTATATTATGATCTTTTTAGTACTGTAGGCACCATATTTGGCCCTTTAGTGCTTTCTTAGATTCCTGTTGGTTGACTGAATCAGGAGAGTAGGATTTCTTTGGCCCATTAGTTAGACTAAGGTTCTTGTACTGATCAGTTTGTTATCACATAATTGTGTTTGCATAACCAAAACATGGGTAGCTATATCCACTCCCATTCTAGTGACATTTTTAAATTCACAAGACAATAAAAGCCCTGCACTTGAGATATAAAACTTTGGGACGAGGTTATCAAACAGATGCCTCTCAGGTGAGGGCCGTGAGGCTTTTGCTTTTTGAGAGGAATTTGTGCCACAAATACCGTAAGTATCCAATGTGAGGTAGTTAGTTGCCAAAGTTGGGAAAATATGTTCGCATTTTTTTTTTGATTTGTTTTTTCTGTTTCTCCTCTTGTAAAACTCTGATGATATGTTGCTAGCACAATTACAGTTTCATTTTAGTTTTTTCTCTCCGTCATTTCAATATCATTGGGATCATATATTTCCAGTAATTGAATCTCTGAGACATTTCCTGTTTACTATTGCTTGCAGTTCTGAAGGATCTGAAGTATGCCGACTCTCATGAATGGGTAAAGGTGGAGGGTAGTTCTGCTACTGTGGGCATCACTGACCATGCTCAGGATCACTTAGGTGATGTTGTGTATGTTGAATTACCAGAAGTTGGGGCTGCAGTAACACAGGGCGGCAGTTTTGGTGCAGTTGAAAGTGTCAAAGCAACTAGTGATATTAATTCTCCTGTTTCTGGAAAGGTTGTTGAAGTTAATGAAGAGCTAAGTGACTCCCCTGGTTTGGTGAGTCCTCTAAAACCAAATTTAAATACGTTTTGAGTTGCATGATAAAATATTGTATTGATTATACTTCTTTTTACCCTTCTACTTCGAAAATTTTTGTTCATATATGATACGATTCATGGTGCTTGAGTCCGAATCAAAATGACCAGCATGTTCCTCATACTCTGTGGGAACCAGTGATTATCTGTAAGATCTTCTTTTGCAACTATTACTTCTGGAGTTGCCTGTGGGTGCCTATGTGTGGTTTATGCGGACATGTCTATTAACATTTATTAATTAATATGGTGTATCCCCGAGCTTTAAAGATCTTGGCAACATGGCATGTGAGGCTGCTGTTACTTGTTACTTAGACTAGACCTGTGGTAGCATCTTTGCTGAGTTCTCCAATTGTCTCTATCGAATTAAGTAGATGGGGTGGAGTGAGGGGGAAGCGGTTCTTAAGTAGAAGAATTTTTGTTGGATGCTTTATGCTATCTGACTGTGGAGTCTGATGCCTGGTGATTCTTTTGTTGTTTCTTTAAGAGATGTGTTTGGCTGTAGAAAGATAACTTTTACTCTTTTACCTAGCTTGTACGAGTTTGTGCCCGTATAATTTTAGAGATGCTCATCACAGAAAATAGAAGTTGAAAACATACCAGTCTCTTAACGTTGTTTAATTTGATCTCCCTAGTTTTGCCTCTGTTCCTTCTATTTCTGTTCTCCATACAAACCAACTCTGGAGCTCCCCCCCCCGTCAACGAGAGAAAATAAATAACTAAACAAAGTTCAAAAGCTATACAACCTATAGTGTTATAAAAATGTCAAGTAAATATTGGTTTCATCTTCCCTGAAAAGCATGTTTCTCCTACTTTCAAATCTGTAAGTTCGCCAGGTGCTGTGGGAAAGAAGGGGAAATGAGAAAACTTTCCAGCAAAATCATCTGGATGGTTGCATTGTACATTAAAATGGAGATACTGACTCCTCTTGTGTATAGGTTGAACCTTAGTTGCACAAAGTGGGGGCGGGAGCGGGGGCGGGGGGGTGTAAGCACCACTTTGAATCTGAGGTTGGGAGCGGCTTGAATAAATAAATTCGTAAAGAGTATTATCATTTGTTTAGTATAGTTTACATAGCCAGCAACAACAGATAAGGAGGCTTTAAGGACTTGAAGGAGGAGAGAAACAAGGAATTGAGTTGAAAAGGGCTTGATTTTCAGGTATTCTTTCACTTGTCCATGCATCTCTATCCAACTAACGGGATCGAGTTCCCATATTAGCTTGGGACGAGATCCCATGGAGCTCCTAACTTGGGATCGCAAAAGCGAGTTTCCGAGAGAGAAACGTCACCTTATTAGGAGTTTCTTGCAACTAAGGGTTGAACTTCTTTGTTTTTTCCCTGAGCAGATGTTTCGAAATGGTAGTAAAAAGGAACGAACAACCTTTATTTTCATATAGCTGCACACTTTTCTTTCAGATTTATCCGCTGTAGTTGACGCTATGCTTATTATGATCGATCAGTCAAATTTTCTAATAATGGCAGGGCTGGCAGGCCTATCTAGATTCAATTACTTCATTTTCTTCATATATCCAAGAAATAAGATCTAAGATAGAATTCTCTGCCCACGTTTGTTCAACTACAATTGCTCTACAATCTCAAAATCGTAGTTTCTGACAATGCTACACGTGGATCTTGGCGACCATGTTTGCTATTCATACATCAATGCATGAACAAATAAGAATGATAGCTAGCATTGAAGTAAAGAAAGAATTGGCTCCTAGTTAGTAGAGAACAAAAGTCAGAAAGACAGAAGCATAAAGGGTTCTAAATAAGCCACATGTATACGATCTAGATGTCTCTGTGTTCGTTTCTGTCTTTTTCCGAATATTCAACATTGTAAATGTGCCCATGTTCTCTGCATGTTTGGGCATTTCGTGCCAAAGCCACATCTTGAACCCTTTTGGAGTTCTATCTGACAAAACTTTTACCTGTCTTCAGATTTGTGTCCCTAACAATCCTTTGCAACGTATGACCACCAAGCACTTGACTCTTATTGCTTTCTTTTTTATCTCGTCTTAAACTCTTTGCTTCATGGGGGCTGATTGTCAAAAGGGTGAAAACAGAAAAAGGATGCGACTTCTAAGTAGCGCACTTGGATATTCCTTCTTTCTTTGCATGACCCTCCCTGCCTGATGGGAGAAGTATGTTTGCATGATATCACTTGATCTGTCCTGCTGTAGCCTGAATAGGGCACATTTTAAATGTTTGCCCTGTAGTCATTCAATGTTTGGGTGGTGCTGCTTCTCATTATCTGTTCTTCTTTTCCACGTCCTTGGTCTTATGGGGTTCATCCGCTTCCCCTATTATGAGAATGACTACTTCTTGTAATATGAATTTTATACTTCATTTGTCGAATGGCTTCCTATGCTCATAAGCACATTTTCTGCTACTTATCCTCAAGTTTTTCTTGTGCTTGAACAAGATGTTTAACGCGTCTTATCTCCTTTTTCGCTCTAGGTTAATGGCAGCCCATACGAAAATGGATGGATTATAAAGGTGGAATTGAGCAATGCCGACGAGTTAAAATTGTTAATGGACGCCGATAAATACTCAAAGTTTTGTGAAGAGGAAGATGCAAAGCACTAGTGCAATTCAAAGCGCAAGGCATCAGTCTTTCCAAAGGATTGCATGTTTAGTGCCAGGGAAGTTGGAGCTTTTGCATTGTGTTTTTCTAATTAAGCAGAAATTCTGATGTTTAATGTTTTGCATCTTGATCAAGAATAAACTTTTGCATCTTATACCTTCCCACGGCTGAAAGTTTTTGGTTTGAGAAATGTCTTGTTTTTTTTCCTTTTGCATTTCTCGTAAATCGCTGCAAAGTCGAGTGTTACCAAGTTACTCAGTCCTTATTGCCTCTATTGTGGGGAGGCTGTTTCCCATTTTCGAACTCACGTCTTCGAGGCCGTGCTAAGACTATCAACTTTGTTAAACATGAGTATTGCAGGAACAATATACATAGACAGGATGCGATGTGCGCGTAGTGAGTGCAAATCAATCTACTTTCAAGCTTCTCCTTTATGACATGTCTGTCAACCTTCACGTGTTTTGTTCTGTATTGCTAAACTTGGTTATGAGCTATGTTCATAGCAGACTGTGTGTCACACTAGAGCTTCATTGGGGTCTCCCGTTTAATCTTCATGTCTTTGAAGACAATCTTGAGCCATAACAACTCACATATGATGCCATATACCATTAGAGGAAACTCTACCTCTGCACTAGATCTTTCTACAACTAGTTGTTTCTTACTCTTCCAGACCAAATTTTTACCAAGAAAGGTACAATACCCAGTCCTTGATTTTCTGTTGGTAACGGAGCCAGCATAATTAGCATTTATGTATGCTTCTACTTCCATACCTGTGCCCTTTTATGAAGAGTAGCCCTTCTCCTTGGTTGCCTTTCAGATATTGTAAAATTTGGTGTACAACATGAAGATGGCCATCTTAAGGGTTTTGAATGAACTGACTCACCAAATTTATTGCATACACAAAGTCAGGCCACGTGTCTGACAGATATATTAACCTCCCAACAAGTCGTTGGTACATGCCCTTTTCAGTTAGTTCTCCTTCCATAGACTCTCCTAGTTTGTTTATTTGCTCAAGAGGTGTGTATGACAGCTTACAACTGCCAGTTTCTTCAATAGATCAAGAATACATTTTACAGTCTACCATCGAGTTTACTAGTTTCTTCAATAGATCAAGAACACATTTTGCTGAGAGAAAAAGATTCTTTTCATGGACCGAGCTACTTCTATTCTTAAGAAGTAATGTAATGTCCTATGATCCTTTATATCGAGTTCTTTCTAAATACTTTCGAAGAGCTTCCTTTTTATCTGGGTCATTTTCAGTTACTATAATATCATCCACGTCAACTATCAATGCTGTGGCTCCCCCTAAAGCCGAATGCGTGATAAACAATGTATGATCAACCAGGCTCTTTTGTACTTCAATTTTCACATTGCTTTAGTAAATATTCCAAACAATACCTGAGGTGATTGCTTAAGCCCATATAGTGCCTATTTCAGTATGCATACTTGGTTTTACCCAAACTTTTGCCAAAGCCAGGTGGAACTTCCATATAGATTTCCTCAAGATCTCTATGTAAAAAGGCATTCTGCACATCAAATTGTTTAGAGGTCCAATCATAATTTGTTGCTAGATATAACAACACCCTTACCGTATTTATCTTTTCCGCTGGAGCATGTCTCCTGATAATCCACCCCATAGGTCTGTGTATATCCATTGGCTACTACTTTTTCTTTATCTCTTCATAGGGCCATCCGACTTATACTTCATTGAAGACCCATTTGCACCCTACTTGTCTCTTTCCAGTAGGTAATTTCACTAGTTCCCCTATTTTATTAGTATCCAAGGCCTCCTTTTCTATTCTCATTGCATGCTTCCATTCCTCTTTACCAAGTGCCTCAGATAAGGGTTATGGGATGACTACATTGTTTAGATAAGCAAGGAAGCTTTTCTGTGAGTTTGATAATTTTTTGAAGGACAAAAAGTGGGGTAAAGGATGTTGAATGCACTTCGTAACACCCTCTCTTGTGGCTATGAGCAGATTCAAATCAAGAAGAGTAGGTGGTACCCCAGTTGAAAGACTTAATTCATTCCCAAGTGACGATTCAGTTTCTTGAACTTGCACATGATTGATCACGGGCTTTATTCTTCTTGAGTAGACCTCTAAAGGCGTTGTGAGCGTAGGGTTTATTGGTCTTCATGATTCTTCAGAAATATTAGGAGATGGAGATGACTCAATAGGCTCGGCTTCAGAAATGAGTTCAATTTTAGAAGTGGATTCCATTTACATTGGAGATGTTCTAACTAACATGTACGGTTCTCTCAAAAAGAGTTCCTTACCATCCATAAATGATGTTTCCCCCAAAGATAAGGACTAGAAAAACAACTTTCTCGTCCAACATATCTGACATGTGCAGAAAGATAAGTTTTACTAACGGTAGGATTGCAACACTTGTATCCTTTATGAGTAGGTGAATATCTAATGAAGATACACTTGAAAGCTCTAAGATCCAGCTTGCTCCGACCATTAAACTTTAGCATCTAACTTAGTTGGCACATAGAGTTCTGTAAAATGGTGAAGAAACACCTCCATTGGACTTCTAAAATCCAAAAATCGAGACGGTATAAGATTTATTAGGTGAGCCATAGTGAGGACAACTTCCTCCCAAAAATTTTTGGAATGTTCTTTTGAAACAAAAGAGCACGAACAGAGGCTAAAGATGAGCATTTTTTCTTTCGACAACCTTATTTCTTGGGGTGTGTCAATACATAACATACAAGAATAATTCCCTTATTTTGAAAGTATGGAAACAAAGTTTGATAAAGTACTCTCCAGCATTATTAATACTCAACCTCTTAATTCCAACATTGAATTGAGTTTGACCATTGTATGAAATATAAGAAAAATGTTCCTTGCATCAAAATTTTGTATTAGCAAATAAATCCATGAAACCCGATTGCAATCATCAAAAAACAAGACAAACCAACGGGCCCCTAAAATGTTGGGGAGTTGAGATGGACCCTAAAGTGTGGATCAAAGAAAAAAGAGTTGTAGTTCTTTCATTACCCAATGGAAAGGAAACACTTTGGTCTTTAGCAAATTCACAAACATCACTGTGAAAATTGTTTGCATTAACCTCATTGAATAAAATGGAAACATGACATTAAGAACACTAAAGGAATGTTGTCCAAGTCAAAGATGAGGAAGCCAAATTTGATCTTTGTTGGAATGAGGGTTACTGGAGAGAAACAAGAAAGGTGATTTGTTCCCATGAATCACTTGGCTGCTAGGTAATTCAAGATAATAGAAATTGTGTTTTACCCTAGCATGTCCAATCTTACTCCTTGTAACTTGGTCCCAAATACACAGAAGTACAAAAAAAATAAACCAAATTAGATGCTTTGTAAGTTGATGAACAGACACAAGATTTGTGTATAACTTTGGTATATGTAGTACTTTTTAAGGTTCATGGACTTAGAAAATGTCTCCTTGGTTAGTAATGGTGGCCACAGGATATATCAACAATAGTTTATTCTTCGTTGCTAGGACAGGGATGGTAATGTGAAGAATGGGTCATATGATCGGTTGCCCTAGAACTAATAACCCGAGAATTTCAAATATCTAGACCAGAGGTGCTTAAAGCATATAAGGAATGAAGCTTACCCGAATTTGCCAAGGAACATGCAGCCTTTAGACTTCTCTAATGAATCAATGAGTGCTCCTATAGATTTCTTCTTTGTTTTGCTCTCTACCATTGGAATTGATAGCATCATGTGGCATGTCTTCCCTAGATTGAGTCATGTGCACCTGGCTTCGCTGTTTTTCACTACTACGTCCTATGTTCTCCTGAGAACTTTGTGGTTATTCATGAAGCTTAAAACTACTCTTTCGAATGATGAGGCTTTTTGCAGTAAGTACACCACATGTTATCCTTGCTTAAGGGCTGAGACTCTACTCCCCCAACTTCTGAATTTGCGGCATTGGAGGCCGTTTTTTTTTCCCGGTATTAGACTTTGGTTTCTGATCGAGGATTTTGTCAACATTGCTGATCCTTCAACTGGTTGAGAGTAAAGCATAACTCCCTTTGACTTTCTTCATCAATGATGATGGAGATCGTCTCATTTAAGCAAGGTAGATCCTTTTTACCCAATATCTGGATTCTCAGTTGATCAAACTCAACATTTAAACTGGCGAAAAAATCATAAATGTGGCCATTTTTAGTGAAATTCTTGAAGTGGGTTGCATGATTGCTGCACTGGATCTCAATGCACATATAATGATCCATCTTTTGCTATATGTTCTTCAAGAGACTGGCATACTTAGTCATTGAGCAATTTCCTTGTTTGGTGTCTGAGATTTTACTTTGAATCTCAAAGACTCGAACAACATTTCTTACCTTAGAATAAGTATATTTTACGGCTTCCCATATTTCTTTAGACTTCGGTGAAAACATAAGTGTATCACTAATTTCTTGCAACATAGAATTTCATAGCAAAGATATGACCATGGAGTCCCCTTCATCCTAAGCCCAAATGTGGGCTGTCCCTTCTTGGGCCGAGTACCAAGGAGATGATTCAATTTTTTCTCTTTCGAAAAAGTCCAAACCACTTAAGTCCACTGCATATAATTTTGGGATAATTGCATAAAATACTCCTGTGATTTGGGGTAATTGCAAAAAGACCCATGTTGTTGCAAAAATTGCATAAGACACCTAACATTAAAAAAGTGTTGCACCCGTCAACTCCCGTTACGGAACTAACGAATTCCTTATACTACCCCTGTATATAAGCACATTGTTCTTGTTTGTCAAACCCTAACATTCAATCTAATTGCCTCGTATTCTCACCATCTCTCTCCTCAACCTGTCACTTTCTACCAAAATCTGACACCAAATCGCCAGAAAGTGAAATAATCTACAACAAAGACACAAATTAGGAATGAAATCGAACACGGGTGTGATAAACCAAATCTAACTAGAACATGTAGAAATCGAAGATGAAATTACATGCTCGAAGTGCAATTCCAGGTAATTTTTTGATTTTGACAAACACATGCGTAATCTTTTAAGTTTAATTCGTGCTTTTATAGACCTAGGTATTTCTAACTCTCGGGTTACTGTGACAATTTAGATTTTTTGAATTCTAAGGTTTCTATGTAGTCTAGGGTTTCTGCGTAGTCTTAGGTTTTTGTGTAAACCATATTTCTGTCAATTCACATGCATGCAACTGCTTGTTCCCTTCTGTAGTACATAGTGTTTCAGTTTATTGTCTATTGTTAATTTGATTGTGGTCCCTCTTTGTCCCCTACCATATTGAACCTTATTGTTTCTTAATCATTTCACGTGTTAAAAAGGTTGCTTTAGATCAGACAAATATTGTATTAAATTATTCTTTTATTTTTCAATTGGAAGAATGTCAGGCAAAGTCACTATTAAAATTCATCATGCGGGGGGTTTTTACAGATCCACCCAATAGGTCTTGGACTGGAGACAAAGTAGAACGTTTTGACTGTGACCTTGACTACTTGTCATACTGGGAGCTTCTAGATATGTGCATGAGTTTAGGATTACTTGTTACTAGCACTATGACATATAGGATACCTGGAAATACATTTAACAACAGGCTGATGTTAATAGTTGATGATAGGGGTTTAAGTAATGCATTGTACCATTATCATGGCGATAATGTAGTCATATATGTCATAAGAGGCATGGATCCCCTAACAGTTGTAGATAACAATCCTCCCCACCTTGAAATAGGAGATGGGTCTAATCCAGTATGTGAAGTTGATGTTGAAATGAGGGATGATGATGCTTGAATAAGACTTGGTGTGACTGCTGAGGGTGGTGAAGCTACTGAGGTTGGTCAAGGTACTGAGGGTGGTCCTAATATTGAGGGCGATGAACATACCCAGGGTGGTGAATATACTGAGGGTGGTATGGATGTTGAGGGTGGTGTGACTGCAGAGAGTGGTGAAGATACTGAGGGTGGTGTGAAGCTGAGGGTGGTAAAGATGCTGAGGGTGGTCAACATATTGAGGATGAAAGTAGAGAGCTTGATGACCCTACAATTCCTGAGTTGGGTAAAGATTTAGAAGGGCCAGGAGATGATGACATCTTTAACACTAACCCTAAACCTAAGCAGAGGGGTCATAGCAATGACCCCCTGACGAATGGTATTCCGAAGGTGAGGAAGAGGATGATTTAAGTAGTGTTCATGAGTTAGATGAAGATCAAGATATAAATAGGTGGCCAGAATTTTATGCTGATGATTTGAACCATAGGAATGGGCCAACACTGAAGGTTGGCTTAGCTTGAAATTTCCAAATATGAAGGTGTTTAAAGCTACTGTTAAGGATTAGAGCTTTAGACATGGGTATGACTTTGACTACCAACACAATGATAGCAAAAGAATTACCTGTGTTTGCAAGTATGAGAACTATGATTTTAGGGTTCATGCTTTTCCAATGCAAGGGATCACTACATGGCAAATCAAGACCTTCAGACCAGGTCATAGTTGTGGGATGGACTATAATAACCATTTGATTAGTGTTAAGTACATTGCACATAGGTACAAGGAGAAGTTGAAAGATGAACCCAACCGGAAGGTGGGGGCTATGAAGAAAGAAATTTATAGAGACATGTTTGCTCACACAATTAAGCATAAGATATGTAGGGAAAAAAGGTTAGCACAAGAACAATTAGAGAGGGACAACAAAGTACAATTTGCAAGGCTGTGGGATTATGGGGCAACATTGCAAAAACACAACCCTGGCACTTGTTTCAAAGTTGAGACACTTAGGCTAAGTCCAGAGCTGGCACCTGTTTTCAAGAGGGTATATGTTAGCTTTTAGGCATACAAAACTGGATTTTTGACATGATGCAGGCCCTTTATTAGACTAGATGGTTGTCATCTAAAGGGCCAATATGGTGGGCAATTTTTGTCTGTTGTGGCTAGGGATGGGAATGACAACATGTTCCCTGTTGCTGTAGCTCTTGTTGAGGCAAAAACTAAGGATAATTGGTCTTAGTTTTTGATAGAACTGGTTGTTGACCTTCGGGGTAGTGAGAACTTGGTATTTATTTCTAACATGCATAAAGGTTTGGTAGAGTCATTTGAGGATCTCTTATCTACCATAGAGCACAGATTTTGTATGAGACATTTGTATGCAAACTTTAAAAGGAAATGGGGTGGTAAAGAGGTGAAGGACTATCTGTGGGAACAATTAATGATTTTAGTTATTGGATTGGGAAAATCAGGAAATTTAGATAAAGATGGTGAAATTATGAATTATTTAGAACAAATACTTGCTTGCTTTGAAGAATGAAATGGCATATTCTCTATCTTCTTGATCTTTGCCTCCATGAATCGCAACTCCTTAATTCAACTCCTTTTAAAAGTAAATATTCATGAATGTCATCCACATCGGCTTTGTTATCACAGTATATGAAAACAGGGGTGGGGTCTTTTGCAAGCATTCTAAAAGGTAGACAATCTTGGCTTCTTGCTTCACATACTCAACTTTATGAATGACATCAAGATTTGCTGCACCCGCCCTCCCTACATTAACGGTGACAGGTTTAACCAAACAATTCTGGCAAAATTCTGGATCTTTGTCGGCATGGTAGCAAAAAATAAAAGGGTTTGGCGTTGAGATTTGAAGTGATCAAACACTTTCCGTATGTCATCTGCAAAACCCAAATCCACCAATCTATCTACCTCATCCAGTGTTAAGTACCTGCATATGTGATAATTTCAAGATGCCATAACATGGTCCAATACCAAGACTAGGAAATGTAAATGTGAAACAATTACCATATGTATATATATATATATATATATATATATAAAGAGAGAGAGTTTTTAGAGAGAAAAGAGATTTTTTAGAGCGTGATTTTTTTTCATAGAGAAGAGTTTTTTTTTAGAGAGAGAGTGTGTGTGTGAGAGTTTTTGTTTGTAAGAGAGAGAGAAAAAAAATGGAGAGCTTCCATGTGAGCTGGACTTTATGTCCTTTTTTTTATAATGACAGTCTCACCCCTCTGACTTTTTAACGACATCCGTCCCCTATCAGCTTATGTATTGATTTGGTACGCTTTTTAAAAGTTGGGTACTTTTTTGGCACACCTTCAAACTTGGGTACTAAAGTTGTACTTGGGACAAACTTGATGGTACGGTTTTGGGATTAGGCCCAATATTTTTAAAGTATAGAATAAGTACTCAAAGTAACAGTTTTGAACCAAATCAGCTCAACAGCTGACATAAGCTGAATTCTGTTAAAAAGTTTAGGGGCACGACTATCTTTATTAAAAACAAAATGCCATAAAGCATGTCCATGTGGGTCTTTCTCCCTTTTTCCACTTCATTTCCGTCCAAATGGGTCTTCTTTTCCATCCATACCTGCAAATATATATCACAGACACGCACAAATACACGTACATACACCACAACCATGAATACCCCTTTATGTCACTACATGAGAAGGGCAAGATCGGTGACACTATGGACAACTCGAAACCCTGGGAGGCAATTTTAGAGATGTGGGAGCAGTGTCGTAAGTCTATTATTTTGATTTTTGAGCTATGGGAACAACTCGAAACCCTTTTTAATACCCCCTTTAGTAGTGATGATGTGGATTTTGCAATAGGGTAAGATCTGTGGCATTAGTAACATTTTTTTGATTTTGCAACTCCATCATCATGATTACTTCCATTGGCGTGACCCACAATGGTCAATATGGAATTAGAGCAAGCCAGAAGCATGAATTGTTGGTTGATTTCTACACTTGCACTGACATGAGCTCCTATATTGCTGCAGATTTTTTTGTGGGAGGAATGTTGGTGAAGATGGGAAAGATTTATAGTGGTACGCCTCTGACGTTTGTTATTGGAGGGGAAGAATGTTGCTCCTTTGTTTTCGGAATTAGCTCTCCAAATTTATGAAACAGCCTTGAGCTTATTAATGGGATTTAACTAAAAAAAGATGCGTTTAGGCATTGAATCTATGCAGAATGCATTACTTTTGTTTTGAGATTGTATGTCTGAGGCGTTTGGGAAGCTGTTGGAAGATATGTTGAAAACGTTAGGAAAACTTGAGCAAATACAAGATTAAAACGTACCTAATAAGTACCTCAAAGTTTGTGAAGATTGTAGACACCTCATTTATGAAAATTAATTTTTATCTTTTTATTTATAATGGGCTTCATTAATGTTGATATAAACCCAATAATAAGTGATAGGCCTTATTTACTTAGTTTAACTTAGTCATTTCAGTCTAGTAGTTTGTCTGTCAGTCCAGTCTAATATGTTTAAACTAAATTAAATAGGCCCGGTCCATTGGATAACTAGCCTAGTTAGTCAAGGTTAATCCAAGTTAGATTAGAATTAATAGGGTAAGTTTGACTTGAAAAGTTGAGGATTAATTTGAGAGACAAAGTGATTGGTGCGAATATGGGAAGTATTCTTTGAATTTACTATCCCTGACAGTTGATTAAGATAATAACCTATCGTGGGACATGACACTGTCCCGAAATTTATAATATATATATATATATATATATATATATATATATATATATATATATATATATATATATATATATATATATATATATATATCAGGGATAAATCGGCCAATTTTCGTCTAACTGGCTGATTAGTTGACTTTTACCAATCTGTAATTTTTATCAAATTTTATGTCTTATCATCAAATCACATATTGATATCGTCATTTTTACCATTTCTGGCGTCCCTTCCCCTATAAATAAGGCCCTTAGCCTTCATTTTTGAAAGAAAAAGAAAAACTTTTTTCCTTAGAGCTTTTATACCATTTATTTCATAGAAGCGGTAGATAATCTCTAAGGGGTATTCAACACTTCATATTTACTTCTATATACATAAGTTACATGCATCATGGGTTCATCATAAGGAGTTCTAAAGTCTTCTAAGCAAGCGCCTTCTTGAGGTACATTCCCAGTTTCCTAGATTGGCTTAAATAATGGTCTAGAGCGTCTCCCATAGTCACATTTCAATTCAAAAATATCAAAAGTCTTTTATTTATTTATTTATGTCTAAGTTTAAGTCTCGAATTGTAGACTACCTCCCGTAAGACCAGGGTCGAACAACAACGATGTTGATTCCAATTAGTCCATTCGGATATGTAGATAATTCGACCCCTAGTGTTGAATTCAAGCAAAAAAATATAAAAATTAACTTAGGGTTAGTATCATCATATTTTTCATGCTATGTGATTTTAAGGCCAAAATTCAATTAAAACAAAGTAGAGAAAAGAAAGAGTGCAACAGGTGTCTTAACACTTTCTCGTTACGTAACTTAGGGTCTGTTTGACACAGTATTTTTTTCAGTGGTCAGTTTTTAAAGAGCAGCTTAATTTTTTTTTTCTTACAAAAATAAGTGGGTGTTTGATAACCCTTTTTATTTTGACTTTTTTTTTGTGGTAGTTTGCAGTGGCGACGGTGGGGCGTAGCGGTGGTTGACGGTGGTGGTGGCCGGCAGGCCGGCGGTTGTCGCGGCAGTTGCCGGCAGTGGCCGCCGGAGGTGGTTGCCGGTCGGTGGTGGCTGTCGGCGATCGGAGGTGGCTGTTGGTGGTGCCTGTCGAAGGTGTCTGCAGGCGGTGGTGGCCTCCGGCCAGCGGAGGTGGCCACCGCCCACCGCTGCTCGGTGGTGGCTGTCAGTGGTGGGTGTCGGAGGTGGCCACCCGGTGGTGGTTGCCGGCGGCCGGAGGTGGCTGCCGGCGGTGGTGGCCACCACCCATCGCTGCCCGGTGGTGGCTATCGGTGGCCGGAGGTGGCTACCAGCGGTGGGTGCGTTGTGGTGGAGGTCTCAAAAAAAATTTAAAGTGAAAAAAGAGCTTTTTCATCTTTTTTTTTTACTCTACAATTTAAAAAGTGAGTTTTTAAATTGAAAAAAAAGAGTTACCAAACACCCCATTTTTTTTTCTAATTTTTAAAACTGAAAAAAAGAGCAAAAAAAAAAATCCCGTCAAACAGCCCTTAGTTCCCGAACCCTTCTTTTGACTTCGATACACCGGTCGTCCTTTTGAACACCTTTAAATCATTTATAAGTTTTTCTTATATATATATATATATATAATTTAGTAAGATGACAAATCCGAATAAACTCCTTTCAGGGATTTCTTTCGAGGCGGTTTGCCGAGCCTTTGACAATCTAAATAGTACCTAAACTTATTAAATAATTAAAACCTTTTGAGTGTCTCATGTATTTACTTTATACCAAAGCAATACCTCAAACTTTGCTAAATGTTTACTTGTTAATGAGCATAGTCAACATAATCATGTTAATTGGAGGTACAAAAGTGTCATCTTCACAACCTAACCCACAATACCTCAAACTTTGCTAAATGTTTACTTGTTAATGAGCATAGTCAACATAATCATGTTAATTGGAGGTACAAAAGTGTCATCTTCACAACCTAACCCACAAACCCCGTAATACATGAATCTTAACATTTCAAAATACATACATGCATTTTGTAATCATTGGAAATAGATAGTTTCCTGTTAAATACATCATTCAAAATACATCCATTTTGCAGGGCTACCAAAAAAACTTTGCCGCTTAATACACCAATGTACTCCTAATGCCCTATACATCAATTAGTTGCCTGTTTTTTTTTTTTTTTTCTAGTGCTTGCCTTGGCCTTCTTTTGTTTCTGTTGTTGCTGTTCTACTTCTGCCATTGCTTCTGCTAGTATGGAGCTCTTAGTCTCAGGAAGTAAAAACTCCATATTTCGTTTGAGAGCTGGTAGGTGGAGGGCCTCAAAGGCTGCCCTTAATCCACTTAATTCTTTTGTCTCTGACAAGATTTTTACGGGATCTATGTTTCTTGGTCTTTCTCTATTTTTTTTGGCACATTTTGGTCTTTCTACATCACTTTGACCCTGAAAGGGCACTCGCTTTTTTCTTGGTCTACCCCTCAGGTTTCTTGTGCAGCCACCTGTTCTTGTCTCCCCCCACTGCACTGGTTTCTTGTGCAGCCACTAGTTCTTGTCTTCCCCTTACTGAACTAGTTTCTTGGCCAGATGCAGTTGGTGCATCAACTGCCTTCCTTGGCCGCCCCCTCTTTCTACCATTTGTTGCCTCACTACCTTGCATAAAATTTTAAGGGCCCAATAATTAATGCAGAATGTTAGATGTGAAATCTGCCCACCCATCTCCACTACCGCCATAAAAACTTCACCCGCATCTCGCCATCCCAACCCATGCATCACGACCACCAAAGAATTTTTCGTGAAATGTGCACACATGGATTGCAATTCAGTATATATAACATAATAATTGCAACCAAGGTGGAAGAATGGACGCACTCTCACACATGCAAACATGAGAGATAACGATACAGCTCTTGCAATTGATCATTTCATGCCAAATCTATGGTGTTAGATATTGTAGTGTTTGGACATTGACAAGTGGATGGTCGTGAGGGTTAAGGAGGGTTATCGCTTGGTTGTGATTTGATAATTATGGCTTGGCGTTGGTGACAATTGGGGACCCCCCCCCGGGGGGGGGGGGGGGGGGGGGCTCAGTTGTTGGTGATGGTGTTTTTGCATAGTGGTTGTCGCTGACGAGTGCTTTCCAATAGGGAAAATTAGGAAAAAGTGAGAATTGGGGTTAACTTTTTGTGGATGGTGGTTATTTGTTGTAAAGTAAAGAAAAAGTGGGTTTCTTTTTAAACATTTCTGAACAAGAGATTTTTTAAATTCTCACTTTTTATGTACCCCAAACTACGTCTCACATCTAATTTTGCAAGAGACAAAATTGTCCTTGTCTAATACCTCTCCCCCATCTTATTAACCATCTCCATCTTTGACCCGTATTTCATCTTCCCCACCCATGCCAATCAGGTTCTCTTCAACTACATGCCCCTCCCCTCCCCTCCCCTCTACCCTCCCTCACCCCCACCCATTTCCACTCAGATTTCTTCCAAAATTACGTACGCCCTTGCCCCCCAAACACAAACGCCTGCTCACACCCCTCAACACACACATTTGAATCCTCCCCTTAAGCTCTTAAAAACTAAAGAGATAAGAATGGATTTCAGTTTCACGTATTTCGTCCTAAAAATTAAATCTGAAGCTGGGACATTTGTTGGTGTCAAATTGGCTTTCTCCCTTTGACTCTCTTATGGAAGTTTCAAGCTTGGATATGTAAAGGTACTCCTTTAATATATTGGTACTATCTTTCTCTACATCTCACATTATTTGAAGATTTTTTTGTTTCCGGAGTGGTGGTATTTCATCTCCCCTTTATGGCAATCAATATTGCTTATGGCTTATTCGGGTATAAATGTGTTTATATTTTTTTTGGACTTTTTGATGTACATCTCCTGCGTGTAATTGTTGTACTGTTGTGTCTTTGTTTGTTCATTTGACAGTTTATTAATCAAGAGTCTTATACCTACAGTGAGTGACGTAGTTCAAATACATGTATGTTCTTTATTTTTATTTTTTTTCCCTTTTTTGGTTACTTTTAATACTTCATTGTCAGTTCATGCAATATGTTTACTCATACACTTCAGTGTCTCTATGCATAGACCTCACAACATTGATTATCTGTAAATAGTTTGGATTTATCAAATGTGATGGCATACCCATCAAATATCTTCTAAAGCTTGAAGTGCAATCAAGCTTGAATGAGATACTCTTGCCTTTATTTGTTAATGTGGTGGATGGGGCAGAAGAGCTGAGTGTCTGACATTTTCATCATAAACTCAAAACAATCAATGTATTTTGCATATTTGGTCACGAGTATCAGATGAAAATTGTAAAGCATCTGTTGGAAAAGGCAGTGAATCAGAATAGACTATTTTTGTTTTATGATGACCCTCGTAATAATCAAATATTGTAGAAGCATACTTTCATAGGTGATGGCCACTTATTTAGATTGTGCTTTGCGGCCAATATGATTTAAAAGCTAGAGTACTAGCAGCTCAGAGTTAATGCTCGAGCTCTGCCCCATTTAGTACATTTGTTAGAGGTACCAGAGTAGTCCAATCTCTCGTGCATCCAATGGAGTTACTATGAAAGCAGCTGATGCAATCACCAATCTTGCACATGAGAATAGCACCATCAAAACCTATGTCAAGTTTGTCCTTATAGCATGTTTGGAGCGAAAAGCACCGCTTTTTTGTCACCTCACTTAGGCTGCATTTTATTGGCCCAAATATACACGTAGTTGTTAAGGAGAAAATGATCTGCTTCGGAGTGTGTTTACTGATCAATCATAGAGAAATGGTGTAAAAACGTGGTCTAAGTGAAACTAGTTGGTTTCTATGAAAACCCAAGTCTTGTTCTACAAAAGTGCATGTCGGATTCTATCGTCACCCTAATTTTGTTATGCATAAATTACTGGGGGGGGGGGGGGCACAAGCCCTGCTTTTGCTCTGGTGGGACTCCTAAAAAAAAGAGGAACTTCACATGCAAATACATTTTTCCTTGCTAAGGGGTCTCGAACTTGAAGAAACGGATGGGATTTAGCCGTTTGGTAATGAAAAACACTGCGTTTTGTCACCTCACTTAGGCCGCATTTTATCTGCCCAAATATTCACGTAGTTGTTGAGGAGAAAATGATCCGCTTCAGAGTGTGTTTACTGATCAATCATAGAGGAACGGTGTAGAAGTGCGGTCTAAGTGAAACTAGTCGGTTTCTACGGAAACCCAAGTCTTGTTCTGCAAAACTGCATGCTGGATTCTGCCGATGATCCAGTCTTTTTATGCAAAAATTACGGGAGGCACAAGTGCTGCTTTTGCTTCGGTGAGACTCCTAAAAAAGAGAAACTTTACATGCAAATACACTTTCCCTTGTTAAGGGGGTCTCCAAGTCGAAGAAACGGATGCGGTTTCGCCGTTTGGTAATAAAAAGCACTGCGTTTTATCACCTCTCAATTAGGCCGCATTGTATTGGCCCAAATATACGTGTAGGTGCGGAGGTGAAAATGATCCGTTTTGGAGTGTGTTTAATGATCAATCATCCCAAGGTGCTAAACGATGCTGAATTTGGAAAAGGCGTTGTAATTGGATCGATACTGATCCTTGCAAACGTAAGTTTAGCTCTGAGCGCATTCTTGCAGCAACTGCGTTTACCTAAAAAAATATGATTGTTACGGATAAAATGACACGCAAGCCTCCATTTTCAGGTTCTGTATTGGAAGGTGCAATTCACTCGCCGATATTATCTGCAAGTAAATTTGGGCAATTTGGTCAAGGTGTTCAAGTGAATAGGCCATATGGAGAATGAGTTATAAGCATTGGACTACCAATGCAATGCTTAACTTCACTGCCATAATAAAGGACGAATATATTTAACGAGCTTTGTGCTAAATTTACTAGATTTTGGTAGCAAACATCGAAACAATCATTATATCCTACTTAATGGAGGATTTTGGCCTACCTTTGTTAACTTGTCTGAAAGATGCAGTTGCGAGTCAGGTTTCCAGTTGCATTACCATTTTTGCCTTAGGGAAGAAACATGGTTCAGATGATACAGGTCGTTTTACTCAAAAAATGAAAATCCAAATAAAGCGTGCGTTTGTTCTCAATGACAACGACTTCATTGGATTTAGATGCTTGCTTAGAATTTTGGGGTTTTGCATGTTCACTCAGTGGCATGCGACCTTGACATGCAAAAGCTGCTAGAGATTTGACCTCCTTCATTTGTATGGCTGTGACCCTGTCAATACTACAGTAATGTAGATTATTTAATATATAGAACAAAGATCATACAATATGGGTGCCACCGGATTTGCAATCTCTTAAGTATTTGTCAAGCTGAATCGTGCGAACCTGTCCACTAGACATGCTACCTTAAGGCCACTCCTGCTTTTTCTGCCAATCACTACTTGGCCAAGGAGCCAAGTAATTGGCAAAATAAAAACCATCTGGCTTAACTAGCCAATAACATCTATTTCCAGGAAATGGTTGGTACATATTACGTGTACACTGTAAGTACATCCTCTCTACGAAGACATAAAAAATTTACTTTTTTAGTCCCCACATGAAGTAACAATAGAAACGAGTCTCCTTAAAGACATTAAGACCAAAATGCCAATGAAAATCATCCCGACACTAAGATTATGAAGCCCAAGATCGTCGTCTTTAGATTTGCAATGGAGCAAGAGTTGATTGGGATCATCAGCAATCCCGTTGATAATTAATATGAACCTCGAAGCGTGTCCATGAGCCTCGAGTGTGGAATAATCTAGTTCATAAATGTAATTTTAGAGAAGTCTTGAATGATTAGAACTCATCCAAACGAAAAATTTGCAAATACCCGGTTAGAGTCATAGAATATTTGTAAATGAAGAGATCTAAAAAAAAAAGAAAATTTAGTATTTCAAAATCTCACATCCAAACATACTGTCATCGTCACTTTTCCCTTATAAGTTTGTGTTACGCCTTTGTCTGTTTGTAAGAAGTATACTTTGCTTACCATTTTTTTTTTTTGGCAAACCCTCAAGCCCTTTTAAGGAACACAAGGTCGATCGGCAGAGGGGTGAGGGCAAAATCCGTGGCCTTTCGTAAAAAATTCCACTTCCGAATTGCAACCTTTGTTGTATCTACACATCCTTTGTTACGAAACTTTCTTGTTGGAAATTAGAGAAAGAACATGAAGGTCAGACGTGATGGCCTAGAATCATTACATGCACGGTTTTCTTGTGCAAAGATAAGCTTTTAATTTAAGGTGAAGAACATACTGCATTTTCCATTGATGTGAAGACGTAGTGGCCTAGAATCATTTATGATAAAAAGATGTCAAACTGCTACTACATGAGATGGGCGGAGTTCCTTATTTGATCAAATTCTACTCAGAAGTAGATAACAAGAAGCGAAAGTGTTGGCAATTAAAATAAATTACCCCAAGAACAAATGGATTTTAATAACCCAAAACAACACACTCAATTTATTGATTTGCTAACACTAAATCACAAAATGTTGCCTCACATTCACAACTCATAAGAGCCTTTTTTTTCAAACTCTCGTTACAAATGCTTGGGACCAAGTACCTTGTTATAGGAGAGAGAAGTGGTGGGCATGAATTGACCGAATGCCTCACTGCTTGCTGGCTTTTTCACAATGAAGAATAGGAATTCTTCACAATGAAGAAATCAAAGGATGTGGCCACTATTGTTTAGTAAGTTAACAAATCAAGCCAAACCAAAGTTTAATTTCCTAACATCCTCCCTTAAACTCGGTTTGATCACTCTGAGCATTTTTTCAGCTTGAAAAATTAATCAGCTTTAAGCGGCTTCGTAAAGATATCTGCAATTTGATTTTCTGATGCACAATACTCAACCATAATCTCTTTGTCTTTCATCAAGTCTTGCATGCAGTGATGTTTAATAATATTAATGTGCTTATTGCGATCATGAAACACTGGATTCTTCCTAAGGCAATTGATGACTTCTTATCGTAGACTATTATCGTAGGACCATCTTGTTGATGGTGTAATTCCTAAGTATTCTCCGCAACTAAACTGCTTGAGTAGCATAACTTGTTGCCGCTATATACTCCGCTTCCGTTGATGAAAGAGCCACTACTTGCCATTTCTTTGATGACCAGGAAATTGCTTCTGAACCAAGATAAACACATAACCTAAAGTGTTTTTTTCTTTTTTCAGTGTCACCTGCCTAATCATTATCTATACATCCAGCTAGCTCCATATTATTAGTACTAGAGTAAAACATGTCATTATCAAGTGTACCTTTAGTGTATCGCAAAATACGCTTCATTGCCTACCAATGAGACTGTTGTAGTGAATCTATAAATTTGCTTATGATCCCAACTCCGTAGATAATGTCAAGTCTAGTTGCTGTTAAGTACCTTAAGCTTCCAACAAGTCTCCTAAAATTTGTTGCATTAACCAAATCAACACTTCCATCTTTCACGAACTTCAACCTTTCTTCGACTGGTGTTAAAATTTGTTTACAAGATTCCATCTTAATTTTTTTTTCATGATATCTCCTGCATATTTCTTTTGTAAAATAAATATGCCTTTTTTTGTCTATGTCACCTCTTTGCCAAGAAAGTAAGACATTAACCCTATATCTTTCATCTCAAATTGAGCAATCATATCTTCCCTGAATTCTCACAAAAACTTCGAATTGTTGTTGGTGAAGATGAAATCACCCACATAAGGCAAACAATGGTAATGTCTCCATCCATGTTGGTTTTGACATACAAAGTATGCTCATGTGAATGCTTATGAAAATAATTATCAAGAAAATAAGTGTCAATACGAGTATACCACGCCCTAGGTGCTTGTTACAGACCATAGAAAACCTTTTTTAACTAATAAACTTTATCTTCTTCTCCTTTTTTTTCTTAATAACCTGGTGGTTGCTCAACTGAAACTTCTTCTTCAAGTACACACCATTTAGAAATGCTAACTTGATATCCATTCGAAATATTTTCTAATGATTTTGAGCAGCAAGAGAAATGATTATACGAACCGTATCCAATCTAACAACATGAGCAAGTACTTCAAAGTTATCAATACTTGGCTTTTGCTTGTATCCTTTTGCCACTAACCTCGCTTTATAACGTTAAAGTTAGGCTTGTACTTTGTACACCCACTTGACTCCAATTGGCTTCATTCCATTGGTAGAATAGTTAATTCCCATATATTTCTCTTCTTAGTGGCATGAAATTCTTTATCCATTGCTTTAATCCAACAATAATCCTTGTACATTGCTGGATCACAATTCGCAAACATAGCATAATGGACAACATCTTCCTCATTATCATCATCCGGATCATGATGATCACTGACTTCATTATCTTGTAAATGAGCAAGTGGATGACGATCACGTTGCAATTGCCTAAGTAAAGGAGATATAGGTGGAGATGACTCTTCAAGAATAACAGGAGTTGGCTTTTCAGAAACTGGAAGAGAAGACGGCTATCCGCTTAGTTGTTTTTACTTCATTTCTTATGAATAATGGTACTAGCAACAATCTTTTTTCTTCTTCCAACCAACGTACTCCATCTTCATCAAAAGTAACATCTCAACTGATAATCAACTTTTTGGTCTTTGGGTTATATAGCTTGCAATCCTTTTGTAACCAATAAAGATGCAGTTTTTTTGCCTTGCCACCAAGCTTCTTTCTCAGCTCCTCAGGTACATGTGAAACACCCTCAGATGACTGATATTAGGCTTTCGTCCACTCCATGCTTCTTGTAAAGTTTTATCATGAATACTTCTAAAAAAGTACCTGTTCAAAATATAAACCGCAAAGTTCACAGCCTCCGCCCAAAAACTTGTAGGTAATTTCTTACAATGCATCATGCTTCTCATCATATCCATGATAGTTCTATTTTTCCTTTCTATCACTCCATTTTGTTGAGGAGTACACTTGGCCGTCAACTGATGTTTAACTCTGTACTTTCTCAAGTTATAATCATAGAGAATATATTCAGCTCTCCTATTGTTCTCAAAATTTGGAGAGAATAATCGCTTTGCTTTTCAACATATGTCACAAAATTCTTGAGTACTTCAAATGCTTCAAATTTTTGCTTCATAAAATAGACCCATGCCTTCGTATGGAAATCATCAATGAAAGTAATAAAGTATTTTTTGTCTTCATTAGATGGAACTTCCCATAGCTTAAGTCTGAATGCACAGGTTCAAGTGGACTTTTGGCTCTCGTTGCATGCCTTATAGGAAATGGATCTCTATGCTTCTTTCCTATAACACATGGCTCACAAACTTGATCAGGAACTTGAATAGTTGGCAAGCCTAAAATCCATTCCTTGTTTGCAAGAAATTTGATGTTTCCAAAATTTAAAATGCCCGAGACGCATTTGCCATAGCCAATTATGATCAATAATCACATAATTATAGTAAGAAGAATTACCATAATTAATTTTCGTCGAAAAAAAACTGTTGGTTAACATCTTTGTCTTCAACATCGTGTCCTTCTTTGTATCACTAAGAGTGCATCCGTGCTTGTTAAAATACAAATCGTAACCTTTTTCTGCTAACTGTCCCACACTCGATAGATTTTGACATATACTAGGAGCATAGTACACTTCAAAAATATAGTTTGGACACCCATCCTTCACTTTAAAGCCATCCTCCCTTTCCCTAAAACAAAATTTTGTAATTATCACCAAGTTTCACCGAAGAGCGAATGGACTCGCCTAGCTCAGAAAAAACTTCCTTGTTTCCACTCACGTGATTACTGCAACCCGAGTCCAACAACCATTAACCATCACTGCTAGTTGTTTCATGGCTAGCTAGCAATAAGGTTTTTATGTGTTACTTCAGTGTGATTCTCTTTGTTTTCTAATCTTCTAACATGACACTCTCTACTATAATGGCCATATTTTTTGCATTTATGACATTAAATATGCGACTTGTATTCAAACTGATAGTGACCATGCTTTCTGCATTTATAACACTGAATGTTTGATTTATCCTGAGAAAATTAATTACCGCCTGACAGTGATTCTGAGACTCTTGCCTCCTCTGCCTTTGAAGTTTAGGCGTCTTTGATTTTACTCCATTCGACTTATGGTAGTCTTTTTCTCATTCCTCAAATTTACCCAGGCTTTTAATGCTTGCTCCAATTAAGCCTTGTGACCTTTTATTCATCCACATCTCACGTAACTCCAATTAGGCTTGTAGATCATTGAGAGTCATAGTGTCAAGATCTTTGGATTCTTTGATAGTTGTCACCACATAATCAAACCAACTTGATAGTATACTCATGATTTTCTCCATGATATCTTTCTCTGTTATTTTATCACTATTATTTTTCATCTCGTTGACTAGCTTCTCTATTCGTGAAAAGTAATCACGAATATTTTTTCTTTGCTTGCTCTATTAGCTTCGAACTGCTTTTTTAAACTCTGCAGCCTTGTTCGTTTAACTGGATCTGCACCTTCATATGTTTTCAATAAAATACTCTAAGAATCCTTTATGGTTTCGTCATGAATTTTTTTTTCAAAAACTGGCAGCTCAACTAATTAACAGATCAAGAATACAGCCTTTTCATTGACGGAACGACCATGTACTAGGTGTTGTTTTTCTTCATCCGACGGCTTGTCTTTTTCAACAAAGCCTTTCTCAAGAATTTCTCCATAGCCACCGGCTTCTCAAACATAACTCCATCGTGAAATTATTTTTCCCATCAAACTTGAAGATTGTTGATTGCATATGTTGAATTTGTTGAACTCCAGTTGTTGAACATGAAGCCATCTTGTAGAATCTGGCTCTTGATACCAGTTGTTGGCAATTAAAATAAATTTCCTTAAGAACAAATGGATTTTAATAATCCAAAACAAACACTTAATTTATTAATTTACTAACACACAAAGTATAAAACTTTGGCTTATATTCAGAGCCGGCAGAAACGTTTTTTTTTTTTTCTTTTTCTATTTCAAACTCTTGTTACAAATGCTGAAGACCAAGTCCGTAGTTATAGGAAAGAGAGGTGATGACCAAAGTGAGAGGTGGTGGGCATGAACCGACCGAACGCCTTGCCCCTTGCCCACAATGAAGAATGGGAATCCTTCGCAATGAAGAAATCAAAGGATGTGGCCACTATTGTTGACTAAGTCAACAAGTCAATCCAGACCAAAGTTTAGTTTCCTAACAAAGAGCTTCCCCAAATGCCCTCATCAGAAGGTGATATTCCCCCACACTATTAGGACGTCTGTGGCATTTGGTTACAACCTTTCTGCATATAAGAAGAAGCTGCTCTTGTCTCCCGATAATGCTAATCAGTTAGTCTGATTGATTTATAGCGTCCTTTTTCTTTTAAAATATAATTCCTTGACTTGATTGTGTTCCAATCACAATTATCTTACTTTAAACCCTCTTTTGGTAAACTCGATCTTATTAGCTACGAGTATATTTCTATGCAAATTCAGGAGCCGTACCTATGTCATGGTTGAACTATTTTTTTCCTTTGTGTCCTTTAGTGTTTATCGACTATCTACTTTGTTTACATTTAAGTAAGTTGATTATTATTTTTAACCAAGTTGACACATTTTAACATAGAACGCCTATAGAAGATCTGATTTGCAGCTACTGAATCACTTAGCCACGTCCAATCGGCTACAGCTTTCATTTCCACCTTGCAAGAATGATGATATCTAGAAAGCCACCGATCATTGAATACTAGGATCTTCTTACCGTACTTGCACTCTTTTGACCTTTCTTTTGAAAATATTCAGGCTTCATCATTGCTCTTCCAAGAATTCTCGCTCAATTGGCACTTTTAAAATTTTCACCCACCATATATGTTTGTAATATTATACTACAGATTCAACCACGAGCACTGGATTGAATATGTAGATATGTAGGTCACAAACTTGTGATCTTCTTAGACAATAAAGAGACAACAAAAATGTCTTCTAGTCTCCGCTCCAAAGCACATTTCTAAGTCTAATGAACAGACTAATCGAGCAAGAATTGGAACCAACTGCTTGTAATAAGAGCTTTAGATGCCAATTTTATCTCATTAAGACTTCAAGTTATATCAAGCTCAGACGCGTAACAAAATCATGCAATATATAACCCATCGTATGTAGTAAGGTAGACTTAGCTCTATGGTTCAATTTAATCACTACCATTAAATAAAGCAACCGGTCCGAAAAAAATATTCCTAATATTCAACTAGCAAATTGTTTAGAAGCTCTTTCGTGGATGGTGAAATTCTTAGGATGTATTCTACTTTCGTGAATATGAAGTTCTGAGGATCTTACAGAAAAATTCCTCAACGAAAGTTGATTTTGCATGAACACCAGGAGGACGTGGTCTTTTCTTCTTTTGACTTGCAGGCTGCCAATATCTCTAGGCGAACCTGAATATGTTACACTTAATAGTTAGACAATCTCGGACATAACGGATATGTTACAATTTTGATACTATAGTCATATGCATATATCTTTAGGTTTCTGGCACTTTGACGTACAACAATTGAGTCATATGACGTACAACAATTGGTGGCTAGAGTTTTTGTTCCCACAGTTGCAGAACATGGCAGTTGGGTTTGGGCAGGTTATAAAAAATTCATTGGAATCTATGTATATATATATATAAAGTTGAAACCTTTGTTTAAAATTACGACACGTAAGATTTTTGGAATTTTATCTTTGAGACATGCAGGACTTTTTAACAGTCTCCTCTCTCTGACACGTAAACTTCAACTTTGCATATGTTAGTCCCCTAACTTAGTTGGTCTCTTTATTTAGAGTCCTGCTCTTTTGTATTCGATATATAAAATTCAAGAAACCTATTTATTTTGGTATTCGTTTCTTTTCTACTCTATTTAACTTTTGACTATAATTTATTATTAAAAAAATCGTAGGTATAATTTATGCAGTATTTTAAAACTTTATAAAACTAAGAAACTAATTATACACCTTCTAAAACTGTACCTAATCAATATACTTATACATTAGGCCTTAATTTTGATTATTAAAAACTCAAAAGTAGTTTAAAATAATAATATAAAATCTCAAAAATATAAAATACGAAAATCATACCCATACCGTACTTATTAATTCTTTAGTACGATCATTGGTCCAACTTTTCTATTTAACTCTTTATTATTAAAAATTCGTAGGTATAATTTATGCAATATTTTTAAACTTTATAAAACTGAGAAATTAATTATACATCTTCTAAAACTCTACCTACTTCAACTTTGCATGTGGTAGTCTCTTAACTTAGTTGGTCTATTTATTTAGAGTCCAAGATTCAAGAATCCTATTTGTTTTGACATTCTTTTTTTTTCTACTTTATTAACTCTTTACTTTAATTTATTATTATAAAATTTGTAGGTATAATTTATGCAATATTTTTAAACTTTATAAAATAAGAAACTAATTATAAACCTTCTAAAACTCTACCTAATCAATATACTTACACATTAGACCTTAATTTTGATTATCAAAATCTCAAAAGTATTTTAAAATAACAATATAAAATCTCAAAAATATAAAATACAAAAATCATACCATACTTACTAATTCTTTAGTATGATCATTGGCCCGACTTTTGTAAATCTTATAAAATTAAAAAAAAATCAAATCTACTTCTTTTAAAGCTCTACATAATTTAAAAAGGCTTTATTTTGGACTACTATCTTCTTAAAAATACTTAAAACAAATAAAATAAAATCTTGAGAATATAAATAAAATCTCACAAATGTAAACAATGAAAATCATGTATGAAATTAATGATTGATCTTTACAAATTAAATGGTAAGCTTTTCATAGCGTATATTTTTGTTTTTACCTCAATCTTTTGGTTATGCAAAACATCATCTCATTTGTTTTGGTATTTTTTTCCTTTTTAAAGAAATCTTTTTTTCTCCATAAGCTTTATTGTAACTTTCATCTTTTTGCACCAGTTTTCTTAAAATCTAACATATTATCACAATATGAACAAAATATTTAGAACCAATTATATTGGATCTCCAAGAAAAATTAAAATCGATTGAAGAATAATTTGTGACAAGTTGAGAATAAGTTTGTAAAATAAAAGAGACGAAAAGATAAATTAGTCATAAGAAACTTTTACCCTTCATAAACAACTACAAAAAGAGAGAAGCCTGGGTGGCCCTAGGGTGATAATGGTATAGTCGAAATGTCGGTGCTAGATGTGAGAGTGAGGGTGATAATATATGCAATTATGCGAGTGATCAGTCATGCTAATTACGATAGTGATAATTGTTGTGGTAGAATTAGAGTATTGATAGTGAGATTTGGATTATGTAATAACAACATGTGGCTGTAGCGATGTTGGCATGTAGTATACTGATGCTTGTGGTGGTGATAGTCATAACTAATTAAACCGTGGTAGTGCAAGAGGCGATGATTGTTGTTAGAGTTGTTGTAGTGGTAGTACTAAAGTGTTTCGAGGTAATATTAATTTACATTACAGTACTGATTGATAAGTTATGATCTAAACTGGATTGAACAAATAATGAACCTAAAAAAACTGCGATAGACATATGAAAGTGCACTAACGAGCAAAAGTTATGATATGATTAAGGTAACTGCATTTGTAGTGGCAATGATAGCGCTAATTAAGGTATTTGGAAGTAGTGTTAGTGTAATATTCATATACGTGTTACGCCAAGAATCTTACGCAGACAAGTGATGAACTTAAATAAAAACATAATGACTTTAGGTTAGTTCTACTAGTAACTTGAAGGTGCATAAACTATATTCAGAACTAGAAGCAGTAAAATTTTTTTCCCTAGAATGACTTTTATCTTTCGATTTTGATTTTGGTCCCACATTTTGATTCTTTAAAGTTTCGTTAATTAGTTAAGACGATATTTTTGTGGTTAACTACTTTCTAGCCCTTGGCTACACTAATCTAATATTTGAATGGTATTTTCATTAGGTCATGTTAGCAACACTTTATTAAGTTATATATAGATAGAAACATTTTCAATACTATTTTTTCTTTTCATTATGCACGGGACAAATAACATACACAAAGAGTTTCTCATGAAGAAAGAAGGTGAGTGAATTTGACATTTATGCTTATAGGAAGATTGATGTTCATATACACCACCTATAAATAAGTTATAACACTTTTTACTAGATTAAATCACAAAAAATCAGAAGTGATGGTTCAAATAACTGACTTTTTTTAATCATATTGGTTCCAGATATATCATTGATATATACTAACGATTATATCTACAAAGTTCTAAATATTAAATTAAAAAATTTAAATTCAGTTAAATAGTAGTACGAGATTGTTGTCGTATGTCGTCGCGAAACGTAAATGAAAAAGTATCCTAAGTTTATAAGACTTTTAATTGTAACGTTCACATCTTATTTGTGAGTAAAAATTGATCATATATGCATTCTACTTTTGTTATTAAAGTATGCTTTTATAATGCTAATTTTTCAAAAGTTTTATTCAAAGGCAATCTTCTATATAGTAAATTTTTTGTCCGCAGTTCAAACAATAACAGTTATAAACAATATATAAAAATACATTATAAAAAATATTTTTAAAAAATCAGAAAAATTAATAGTTATAAAATATTTATAAAAATAAATATTAAATAATATTTGAGAAATTCAAGAACATCTCGTGCAACGGTCCTTAGCTAGTTTGTTGTATATGCGGAATCATTGTTCATGTAAACCAGGATTGTTCCAACTCTCTTCCTCAAGCTCGTCAATGTATAGAATCGATTCTTAGCCATTATGCTCACAAGGCTTCATCCCGGTTGTTTCATCGTCTGCATCATCTTTTTTTTTTTCAAGGAAATTAAGGGCTTATGCTAATTCCAACTGGAATAGTACAAACCATATTAACATTGATCAACACTTGGACATTCTTGTTAATGGTGAAACAGTTTCCTCGTCAGAATTGGGTATGCATAGGGATTCAGGTTCTTCTTCCTTACAGTATCTCCAAGTTCTACCTCTACCTGCTATTAGCCCTCTGTATGATGAGGACTTTTTCTCTGTTTTGGATGAATCTACTGAGCTAGTGATTTCAATGGGCATGTTACTGTTCTTTTGGGCCACTCTAACAAATATGGATCCAATGATAACAAGGCCTTGCAGATTTTTTTATTCGGGCACTCGTCGCTATGAAGCAGGGCCTTCACCTATGTCTCCATTACAACAACTGTTTGATCCAATCCAATTCCAGAGTTCACCACATCAAAGAATTGCTATTCCTAGATTTGTCATCGTTTGATCAGATGGATATTGCCCTTGCCTGTCCAATAGCGGCAAAAATGGCTACAGAAGATGCTCTGTTTGGTCTGAAACACATCAAGCAGACTCATACTTTCTCTCACGTTGACTCTACTTCTTCAGATTCCTCTAGTTCTACAAAATGTTAAGCCGAAGAAGTGTTAATGATCCAGGAGCTGGAATATAAGAAACCATGCCCTGAATCAATCATCCCCACTGCTCATTCTCAAACTCTTGCAACTCCAGACCTTATGGGCGTGGAGGTAAAAGGGATGTTCAGAGGTCTTGGGGTGTCTGTATCCGTTCAATCATTAGTCATGGTCACAAATTTCAGGTATGTTTGGGGTCTCTACGATCATCTTCATCCTCGCCTTCAACCTCTACTTCAAGCAAGAGAGAGCGAGATAAAGTTCAGGGTAATGCGGATTCTGAGATGAAAGTGAAGAGATCTCGCACTTTGTGATTTCCCCTATTGACCAACCTCCAGGTATGATCCTACCCAAGTGTCAAATGAATTTGCTTAATCTCGCACAGTTGATTACTTTGTGTGCTTATTCTCGTTTGAGTGGCATTGCGGCTAATCTGTTTTGGTTGGTCTTTTATGGGGTTAGTCTGGGCCATCAGGGACTCTTGACTTGAAATTTATCTCCAAAGTTCTGGGGTCACTTGCATTTTGGTTTAAATTTCTAGATAGTTATCACTTGACTTTGGTGGTTAGGCCTGACCAACCACAGGTGAGGCAATGATTATACGTTGTTGAAAATGTGGCGGTATTGGTCAAACTGCTATACTTCGAACAGTGATTGGTTTGACCAAAGAGCATAATCCAGATGTTATGTTTTTTATGGAAGCTAAATCCCAATTTAGTAAGGTTGCTTCTTATTTTCGTAAGTTTGGTTTTACTTATTTTGTGGGGGTTGATCTTGTGGGCCTCAGTGGTGGGTTATGGTTAGGTTGGCGTGCTCCTATCTCCCTGACTGTCTGTCGTGAAAATAATAATTTCATTTTCACTACTCATCTGAGGTCACATGGGACTACAGAACTCTATAAATCTGTTTATGGGCATCCTTAGGTTTCATCTAGATCAAGTATTTGGCATTATATAGCTTCCCTTTTACACACCCTTTCCTATTTATGCGGTGATTTCAATCAAGTTTTAGGCTCTTTTGAAAAATGGGGCAGTAACTTAAATGTACTTCCAGAGGTTTTAGCCTTTCGGGATTTTCTTGCAATTTTTGGGTGTTTGATATTTGCTTGGCTGGTCTTTTGTTTATCTGGGCAAGAGGATCTTCTTTACATGGTTTCGTCTATGGAAATCCACACCATGCACCTATTGTAACTAACACTAATCCTTCGTATCTTTGTCACCCCTTACCTCATCGTTTTGAGGCCATGTGGCTCTTAGCTCTCAAGTGTTTTCCGTTAATTAGGATAGTCTGGTCAACTGCTGTGGTAGGTTCGCTTATTTTTCAATTGACAAGGAAGCTTTATAAGCTTCTGAGAGCTTTAAGGGTTTGGCATAAAGACAACCTTGAAAAAATTGAGGATCAGATCAAAGCTGTTCAATAGGTTCTGCTAGATTCTCACAATCATGTTGTATCCTCTGAGAAATTTAGTCTCATAAATGACCATAATCTTTGCAAATTGGAATTCCTTTTACGCCAGAAAGAAGTTTTTTTGGCACAAAGACCCAAGATTACTTGGTTAAATTCAGGAGATCGCAACACAAAGCTTTTTCATGCTTCTACAATCATTCATCGAAGGAGGAATCATATTTTATCTCTTAAGGATTCCAGGGGTATTCTTGTTTCAGACGAGGATAAAATCCGCTCTTCTATAGTTTCCTACTTTAAGAACTTGCTATGTCCACCCTTTCACCTCCGCTTAATAGTTCTTGGCTTACTAACTTTTTGAACAGCAATCCTCTTAGAACGTTGTTTCGAGCTAACGTTCTTCATCTTCAGCAAGACTTCACGCCTGATGAAATTAAATGTGCAGTTTTTCATTTAGGCGATTTGAAATCTCTAGGACTGATGGTTTTCCAACAACTGTATTTCAGCGTTGTTAAGGAATAATGGGTCCGCTAGTAATCTGTGCTAGTTTCACCTTTCTCAATTCTGTAGACTGCTTTGGGAAGTGAATCATACCTCCGTTACTTTGATCCAAAAAGTAACTTTCCAGAATCAGCAGCGGACTTTCGTCCTCTTAGTATGTTTAATGCAGTCTACAAAATTATGTCCAAGGTTCTTGTGAACAGATTGAAGCCTATCATGAGCGAGTTGGTTTCTCCTTTCTAAAATGCATTTGTTTGGGGAGTTGTCTTTCAAATAATGTTCTGCTTGTGCAGGAACTCACGGACTGTGTTCGTAATAGGGAAAAAAAGGGGTGTCGTATTGGTTGCTCTTATACTTGATTTGAGTAAGGCATTTGATCGTTTAAGTTGGGATTTCATTAAGGAGGTCTTAATTTGGTTAGGATTTCCCAGTTCCTAGGTATTTTTGGTGCATCAATGTGTTTCTACTGTTTCCTATTCGATTTTGATTAGTGGTGCACCCACCCCTCGATTTGACCCCTGCTATGGTATTAGGCAAGGTCATCCCCTATCACCTTTTCTTTTTTATTCTGTGTGCAGAAATTCTTTCAGCAAGTTTAATCCAGGCGAAACAACAAAGGAAATTTCTTTGCCTTGAAGCTGGGAAACATTCTCCGTTGTTTCTCACCTTATTTATGTTAATGACATCGACCTATTTCTCAGGCTTAGGAAAGATGTTCATAAAGATATTGAGGCGATTAAATAGGTCATGGGAGACTCTTGCATTCTGTTTGGGCATCATATTAACTGGTCAAAATCAAGTCTGGTCATTAGTCCTGAGATCCGTCAATTGATTGAAGTTCGTTTTGCTTTTTCTACAACTAGGGAGTTTGAGAAATATTTGGGTGTTCAATTGGATGTGGTCTCGCCAAAAAAAACAAAAAAAGGAGATTTTTAGGGGTATTGTTTAGCAAGTTCAAGATCGATATGTGCATTGGTTAGGGCTTCTATTAAATACATTCAGTCATGCTAGGTAGCACGGACACGGATACCGACGGGGACACCGGACACCGCAATTTCCAAAAAATTGAATTTTGGACACCGCAGGACACTGCTATTTTTTTTAATATTTTTATTATATATATATATATATATATATATATTTAATAAGTATCAAATACATTCCATAGTGCATGTCATACGTCAAATACATTCAAATACAAGTCATACTTAAACGTTAAATCCAACAGAGTGCATGGTACATAACATAAGAAATTAAGTCTTACAAAGTCATACGAATAGGAAACAAAAGAAATAACTGAAATAAGTAATAAGTCGATCAAGTGCTCAATCTACATCGATTGTGTCATCTTCTTCATTGTTCTCTTCACCTCCATCTCCATCATTATTCCCCTCCTTGCATATTTCAGCTTCCATCTCTGGTTCATCAAGTGATAGATTTGCAAACCGAAGCATCCCAACATCTTCAAACCCATCATGATTGTCTCCCCCCACATCCCACATTTTGGTCTCCGCTTGGCTATACTTTGGAGTCCTCCTTGACAAGAGACGGAGATTGCTATGAACAAAAACCAAGTCTTCCGCACGTTGGGGTGTCATCTTATTCCTTCTCACCGAGTGAATAAAAGAATACGTGCTCCAATTTCTTTCGGCACAAGATGATGAAGAAGGTTGTGCAAGAAGTTTCAAGGCTATGCCTTGGAGGATAGGTGCACTTGCACCGTAAAGAAGCCACCAAGTCTTGGGATCCATACCATAGCGATTAGAGATGGAATCATACTCTCTAAAATCTCCATTAGGCCCAATAAATTCAGCATACTCTAGATTGACCTTGTTGCGGTCCTCCAAGTTTGGAAAGTACCTCCGAAGACATTTCATTCTCTCTTTGTTGATCTCATTGTCCTTGTGTGGAGGAACTCGAGAAGGATCCTCATCAAGCCACTCGCGGGTATAGTACCTTATGAAAGAAAGTAATGAACATCGAACACATTTAGATATATAACTATAAGTAAGGGGCTACATTAGTAGAAGACTATAAGCCAAAAAAATCAACTCAAATGTTAACGTAGAATGATTACCTTGGGTTTAGAGAATGTGACAAGCAGTGAAGTGGAGTATTATTCTTGTTCCAACGATTTACAAGAATGTTTTGCACCACATCAAAGAAGGTGGACTCCTCGTCGGGTCTTTTCACTTCATGTCGTATATGGCCTTCTTAACTTTTTCAATCATCGAATCCCACATGTCATAGACTAGGTGAAGACAAGGCCTATCGGTATCACAAATCCTGAGCATGTCATACATCGGAGTAGTGAAAGCAAGTATGTAATCAATGGAATCCCACCATTCATCATCCAACACCTTCTCCTTAACAAACCTAGCCTTTGCTACATCATCATCCCGTTAAAGATTCCAACGATCACTAATTACCATGGCTTGAAGGCCACCCTTAATGAGTTTAATCCTCCTAAGCATCACAATAGCAGAAGCAAATCGAGTTTCGGCCACAGAAAGCAACTTCAAATTCACAAACTCATTAAACATTGCCAATCTCATTGCGTGATTCATGATGAAATTCTTAACTAGCCAAACATCCCCAATGACATCAGTAATCCAAACACATTCCATATAAGTAATATCATTATTGTCCGCATTCTTGGCTGCACATATGTTCCTCAATGCTAAGTTAAGAGTATGAACGACACATGGTGTCCAAACAATGCTTGGAAATTGTTGCTCAAGAAGTTGTCCAGCAGCCTTACAAACAGGAGCATTGTCCGTGACAACTTGGACCACCTTCTCATGCCCAACCTCCACAATCACGTCCTTCAACAACCCGGCAATAAAATGTTTGTCCTTATAATCACCCGAACAATCTATTGCTCTCAAAAACATAGGAGCACCATCAGAGACAGCCATGATATTAATGAGTGGCCTCCTTTGCGAGTCACTCCACCCATCACTAACAATACTTATACCCTTCTCAGCCCACATGGCTCGAATCGGTGCTAACAACCTATCAACATTTCTTTTTTCCTTTTGCAAAAGAGTGGTCCTCAACTTATTATAACCCGGTGGAACATAACCTCCAAGCTTATGATTAGCGGCAAAAGTATATGAGTTTTGATAGTGTGGGTTCCTCGCTAAGTTGAATGGCACACCCCCCGTATAGAACATCCTAGCAATTTCATGATCTAATTGCTCACGTTCCTCATTGTTAAAAGCCTCTTCAAGTTTATTTGTCCCCTTTCTTTTTTTTATATTCTCTTCCATGTATATTGAACATGCACCAACATTAGAACCGGATCCACTACTAGGGGGTAAAGGTACCTGATAATTAGAAGCATTTTTTACTCTCTCTGCGGCTTCTTCCTCCAATCTTTTGAACTCAAATATGTCCTTCTTTGTCACTTTCGAGCAAGGTTTGATCCCAGCACCGCTTATAGCTAGCAAATGTGCCCTCACCCTTGTATACGACCCTTTCTTCTGGACTTTGCAAAAAGTGCACTCCCAAGGTAAGTTTCCTCCCCCTTGTACAGACTTTCCCGTCCTTACTACGAATTTCCACAACGGTTTTAAAGGGTCGTTCATCGTTGCTGTCGATCCACTTACAGCACTACTAGATTCATCCATTTCTGAAATTAAGTAATAAACTAACAATAAATATACACTAAAACATTACATTCTGAAATTAAGTTGACAAAATAACTAAGTAAAAAAAAAAGATATTGACAAAATATAAGTTAACAAAACTCTTTAAACAAACCAAACCAACAATAAATATACACTAAAACATTACATTCTGAAATTAAGTTGACAAAATAACTAAGTAAAAAAAAAAAAAGAGAACTCTTCTTGACAAAATAACTAAGTAAAAAAAAGATATTGACAAAATATAACTTATATTTTGTCAATATCTTTTTTAAAGAGTTTTGTTTAAACAATATTTTGGTTTGGTTTGTTTAAAGAGTTTTGTTAACTTATATTATATAAGTTAACAAAACCTCTGAAAAACAAACCAAACCAAAAGTCCAAAACCCAAATGGGTTCTGACTCTCGAGTCTTCGCTCCAGTCAACGACGGAAGGGAGAGAAGCAGCCGCAGACGACGAAGAGAAGGACGACGAAGAGAAGGTACCTGTTAGTCGGCGACGACGACAGCGACAGAGTCGGCGGCGACGACAGCGACAGAGTCGGCGACGACGACGACGAGTCGCAGGAGCACAGCTACTTCAGTCTTCGCGATGGTGACGGCGACTGGAATCGTCGACGATGCAGTGAGCTTCCGTGAGGTGATTCCAAGCTAACGGAGTGACGGCCGTAAGGTGAGATTCGCATATGGTGTCTTTTTTCAGATTAGGGATTTAGGGCACAGTTGATTTTTGTTAAAAATCCCCACATATTACATATAATACCGATTGACCCCCGAAATTAGTTCCGAAAATTTGAAAGTAGCCCCAAACGGTCGGACACTGCACGCTACCGTGTCCGACACTCCTCGATGGAGTGTCCGACACGGTGTCGGAAAAAAAAAAAAATTCGGACACCGATCGGCGGTGTCCGACACGTGTCGGGCGGTGTCCGTAGGGTGTCGGGGTGTCCGTCCGTTTAGGACACCAAACCCCACCCTAGGAGGGGTGTCCGTGCTTCAGAGCAGTCATGCCACCCTTATTCAATATATTGTATCCTATCTTTTGGTGAATTATATGTCAGTTCTGAAATTTTCGGTTTCAGTTTTTAATCAACTAGATCAAATCCCAACTTGTTTCTAGTGGTCTGGGGAAGTGTCTTGTGAATCCTTTCATGGGGTTCTATGGCCTACTTTGTGCCTCTCTAAAAAGCTAGGAGGCTTGGGTTCTCAGAACTTCAAACTTTTTAATCAAGCTTTACTTGCCAAGCAGGCCTAGAAATTTTGGTCTAACCCTCAAAGCCTCGTCGGTCAATTGCCTAAAGGAATATATATTTTTGGCATCATTTTCTTCATGCACATCAACTTAGAACATGTTCATGGACTTGACGAAGTTTGATTGTGGGTCAACGTATCTTTAAACAGGGGTTACAGTGGCATATAGGGGATAAGGGTTTCGGTCTGGATGGCCTAGTGGTTGCCTTTTGTTCCACCTTCGCTCTTTAGCTTTATCGTAATAGTGAGAATACTCAATGGTCCATCTCGGACCTTTTTTTCCCCTGATACTATAACTTGGAAATTGGAAGTACTTTTGCAAACATTCCCTGCATAATTGTCTCCCCCATTTTGAATCTCAACTGTTTTGCACATCAGTCAAAGGATAAGCGTATATGGTCTTTTGTTAAGGGCATTGTATTCTCTGTATCTGCAGCATATTGGTTCTTAGTTGATAGGAATATCTCTTTTCCTAACCTTATTCCCGATATGACCCCTGGCCTTTGGTTAAAACCCTGGAAACTTCTAATCCCGTAGAAAAATAGTTTTTTTAATTGCAGTTTATCCATTATCGTTTACCAATTCATCCGAACTTCTTAAACGCCATTGCCCTCTAAGAGATTGTTGCCCTTTCTATTTGTCTCGGTTTAAAACACATGAACATCTCTTTCTCGATTGCCCTTATATGTGTCAGATTTGGAAATTTTTGCTAGGAAGATAATTTCTAGCGTGTCTACCTCCTCGGTTTAGAATTAGCTTGAAACTCAGTTAGCTAAGCCATACTTCGGTTAGTAAGCATCTTCGTCGCACTTTGAACTATTTAGCTTAGTAGGGATTGCACTGATCTTGCATCGGGGAAATTTTGACTCGTAACGTCATAGGTACAAGTCAATTTCAAACTCGCTTACGAAAAGTCCTGGTTCATGATCATAGTAGCCGGATGCACATGAAGAATGGTTTCGATCTCTTATATCCTCCTCTTCAAACTATCTATGTTTCTGAAAGTTATGGCTGTGCTGTTCTATCATGTCCTGTCTTTTATGCCATTTCGGTGGCTGGTTCTATGGTTGATGGGTGGTTTGGCCAGGGTATGGTTTGGAGCTTTTACTGACATTCTTGTCTCTTGTACAGAATTTAATGCACTTTGATTAGCTATGATAAATTGGGTTAAAAAGCTTCATTGTCTTCATGTGATTATGCAACTTCCTGACTGTGACTTCATGTTGCAGATGAGCACTAATGTAAGGATGAGCTTGTCATCCACAGAAGTATTCTGTAAATTGACTCCTAGCTGTGGGCCGTTGCATTCACTGCAGAAGACGATGTTTTGTTCCTTTTGTCAGCCTCCGCGACTTTTCTTGTCGATCTAGTAAAATTGACATGTCGCTCTGATGTTTCCTTGCGGTGTTTTGCCTCCTCCCGTTATTTTGGATTCGTAATCAGCTACCTCTTGGATGGGATTGTCATCCAATTTCACTATTAAACTATCTCTACTGATGTTGTAAATTCTAACCTCCTTTATCTTGGTATTTATTTTTGAATCCTCTTAAAAAAAGAAAAAAAGCTATGTGTTTGGTTCATTGGAAACTCACCCACGATGAACGTGTCAAGTTATTGTTGTGTCGTAGTTTGTTTATGCTTCTGCCATGTAACTTTCTAAAACCTATACGAGTAACACTCGACATGAGCTGTTAGGATGCTAGGTGTGTATGACCCATGGTCGAAGCAATGTAGTTACTATATTGTATAATTTAGTGAACATGAACGTCAATAGTTCTATGAGCCATGTCAAAGTAGTGTATTATGTGAATTTTCTAGTTTTTGAGTTAGCTGTGTGGATAGGAACATGGTTTGTCTTAGTTGAATGAGTTGGAGATCGTGATCTTGTCAATAATGACACGCGTGACTTTATTTCTGAATGACTTTTCTAGTGTCTGTCTATGTATTAAGAAAAATTTGTTATTCTGAAATTATGTCAAGTGTCAGTTTTCACTGAACTTTGGATAATGTTTGTAAGTTTAGCTGCTCAGATAATTTGACTCGTTTTTTGTCGGTCCGTTGAGCAACCTTATTGGACGTTTAATTTGAATCAATCACTTATTGTTTTTCTTCCCGGTGATAAGTAGAGGGAATTAAATTCGGGTTTAATTTTGTGATTGACAATTAATAGTTTAACTTCAAAGTCAGTATGGCAATTTAAAAAATCATAATATTAGGTAATTATCTTGATTTTGGATTTCATTTTGTAATTATTACAGCATGTTTTTTGGAGACTTATAGTTTAATGCTCTTACTAACTACTTGAGAGACTTTTAGATGATTTGAGATCAACTCTGTATTTTGATATTTGTAATTAATTTTCCAAAACAATTTGGGGACTTTCAAATAGGTCAACTAATTGGTGTTACTTTTGATTTGGAAACCGTTTCTTAGAGTGGACTTTGAATAACTTGATAGCCCAAACCACGGATTGGGCTCCTCTCCACTCCCCATTCACAATATATGAGGGAAAAAATTTGGCTGCTACCCGAATTAAAGGAATCTTCCTCCTACCCCCATGTTGCGACGATTAATGGTTGTTAAATGTTTCTAGTGGCTTTTATTTAGTGACTCTAAAAAAATGCTGTTAAAAGTTATCGTTAAAAGTGTTAACAGAAAAGTCACTGAAAACATTTAACGATTATTAATTGCCACTATATAAGGGGTTGGAAGAAGATTTCTACAATCAGGGTAGCAGCCAAAGTTTGTTCATATATGAGACATTGTACTTGTTTGATCATTAACTCGTACAATCAAAGCCACCGTCTTCCTCCATCCGGTACTTCCAATTTTTCTTGTAGTATAGATTCCGATACTTCTTCCTTAGTCTAACCCTCCCAATCAGAGTTAACCAATAAAAGTAGTACTTTGAATATCCTGACCATTTTCAAAAATCTTGATCAGTAACAAACTTTCCTCTGCTGTTACAACTTGGGACATTTTGGTTTGCCGGATCCAAGTTCTGCTTTTGCAAGCACAAATGGGTAGAAGACATAGTTGTAGTAGTAGGCTAATTTAGAGTCATAAACATGGTATCCGTTGCTTCACTTTTTTTTTTTTACGGGTATCCCTTACTTCACTTTTTTATTTTTTGTTAATTGAGCACGTTTTCCCAATAATTTTTGAGGTATGCCCCGCTATGCTGTTTAGAGCAAACCCCTTTAGGTTAGGAAAAATTACAGTCTACCATATTGACTATTGAAACGTTACCTGTTGGGTTGAAATCTTAAATATTCATAACACATATGCCCTTCGGATATAACACCATTTATGTTCTATACGCTTTTTCTTATGCCTGCATACCGCATTTTAAAATAGTCAATGGAACTTTTATATCCCTAACCTTCAACAAACCAAACCTACACGTGCGTGCGCGCACATACTGATTCGATTCACCCGTAATCACCACTCCTGACGACTGTGGTATCGATGGGTGCGTGCATGAGTGTCTGTTGGAATGTGTGCATGCGTATGTATTTGTGTGTTCCCGTGTTGGTTCTGTGAGGAAGGGGCGATTGATGATGGGTTGCAATTATGGGTAAGGCATTTCGTGGTAGGCTACTGTGATGGGTGGTGCAGCTTATGAACGACTGCTGTGGTGGTGATGGGAGCAATGGTGGGTTGTGATGGGCTGCCGTGGTGGTTCATACGGTAGTGGAGTAAAGATGTGAATTGAATCGGTTAGTGTTTGCATGTGTATGTGTGAAAGGAGCCGGTGAATGTGTATGTGCGCGTGCGCGTGTTTGTGAATTCAATTAGAGAGAGTGTCCATGCATGCGTGTGTCTTTGTGTGTGGTTATTGGTTGTGCTTTGTGATTAGTGATGGTGCTGGACTCGAACGGAGAAGACGATGAAGAAGTTGGGGTTTCTGATAGAAAGAAAAATGAACGAGAAAGAAAAGGAAGATGTCATATGAGAGGAGAATGCAATACAAATGAAGGGTAGAATCATCTTTTCACGCAACACGTTAATGCCATAAAATACTCCATATGCTCGGAGAACATATTTGATATTTTCCAAATCGATACATGTAATTATCCCATAACTTTATGAGGTCTTCCGTAATTATCCCTTTTATTTATTTATTTTTATTTTCAATAAAACTCTAAATTGCCCCCCAAATCGCTCGCCCTAAACCCCCCGAAAACCCTCTCAACTTGAATCTTTTGGAAAATGTCAGTTGCCTTCTCCTCTCCACTTCTCTTCCCTGCAAACCTCGCCTTCTCCGTACGTTATCATCTCTCTCTCTCTCCCTCTCTCGCGCGCGCGCGCGCGCGCGCGCACGCGTGTGTGGGTGTTCCTCTTATCTGATTTTCTCAACTGATTTCTCGTTTTCTCTTTAAATTCTGAAAGGGACGTCGTGAAAAGCAAAAGGTTTGTTGGTTATGGAGGAGCACACAGAATAGGGTGAAATTAGTAGTGAGAGCAGGTCCAAAGAGAACATCTTTTGATGGAGAATGCCGTGAAGGCTTGCTTGCAGGCATTGACAAGCTCGCGGACGCCGTTTCCGTCACCATTGGGCCTAAAGGTATGCAGTTTCTCTTCTTATCAGATTACGTCTATGTTTCATAAATTTTCGCGCCTTTGAACTTTTAACGGATTGGTAGAATAAAACCTGAACATGTTAACAGTGAATTCGACTCAGATGGTAATTGCAGATCGGACGAGTCAAACTGGGGCAAAGACAGCGACTTATTCTAGATTTTTCAGAAGAAGAAAAAGGAGATATAGATTATACTACTTCCTCAGTTCCATACATTCTCCTTTCCGACATCCTAGGATGAATTTTGGTACACATAAAGATTGAATTGAAATAGCAATCATGTATTGCATGTCTCGTTACGCTAGTCAAGCTAGGTAACGACAACGAGTAAAGTCAATGTATATACTTACGAAATCTGTCCTTGGAATAAAATGGGGGGCGTATTATTATGTCCACATGTGTAGGAAAACTGTGGCATTTAAAGTGACACCGGTGTAATATCACGTGAAAATTTAGCATGATAGTTCTCAATACAAATTAGTTTGCAAAGAAAAGTGGACAATATGTAAAACTGCATTTTCATGTTTTTGGCAACTATTATTGACAAGCGGCATCAGATTCCTAGTCCCCCCAAGGCCTTGGTCCTTTACAACTTAGCTGTCATAGGTAGACCTGATATGGTATTTCCCGATTTGCACAAAGCTCCCAGTTTCAGGAAGATACACCGACTGCCAAGCTAATATCCTTCAACCCCATCTCTGCATAATTTGTGTTTTGCCAGAACATCTTGACTCCTCTCCAGCCAAACGTGCTACACTGTTTTAGATAGGGCCAATCTACTGAGCCTAGCTTTAAAAGCTTTACCCTTATATGGGTGCATGGCATACGGGAATTTTGTGGCCTATCAGTGAATGTTCTGGCCACCTCATTCTTTTGAAGCACATTCTGTCAAATCACAGTGGAGTAAGAGCATGCAAAGAAGAGATAAGCTTCACTCTTGTCATGACATCCACACAACTCAGGCAACCACACAACTCAGGCAGGTTGTGGTGTAAAATCTTCGTCTTCATGAGTTTATCTTTGGTACTGAGTTGATTCTTGCAAGCTGCCACAACATAAAGGAGCACTTTGGAATGTTGTGACTACCCGAGTAGGGAGCACGAAGCAACCCTTATATGTTTTTCGTGGAATTCTATGTAAGCTGACTCCACAGTGAAGGGTCCATATTAGGAGTGAAGGTCCAAAAAGACGTTTCATCATTTTCAGTCATTCAGAGTAGGAAGATGAGAGTTTATAGTAATCAGAAGTTTGGTGAAAAGGAAGCGTGTCATTTTGTGAGACTTTAGATGCCACTGTGGTCTTGTCATTACTACCAGCATCATGTATTACTCTTGCCGCAAACGGATTTTTCAAAAGTTCAGTGACTACCAGTGATCAGTCCAGTGCCACATTGATTGTCCACTGCAAATAGTCCATCACATTTACCTCTTCATTTCACCTATCACTTGTATAGTTACTGAGAGTCCATGAAGTGTCAGCTGGGAAGCCACTTGATCTTGAGCTTGTCTTTCTTTTGTGCAAGGCCCAATAAGTCCCCCATCATCAGGGCTTTGTTCCAAGTAACAAGGTCCTTAAAACCTGAGCCCCTTTCTGCTTAGGAAGATATAGATCTTCCCAAGCCACTTTATGACAATGGTGGTTCAATCACTCCCACTCCACAAATAGGCACCAAGTATTTGGTTTTTTGATTTGATGACCTGCTTGCCTATGATAAGAGTGCTGCTCCAGAATTTTTGGGTATTGAGTTGCACTCTGCCTGCATAGCTTAAGCATTTGGAAGTCCAACAGCCTTTCAGTGACTACATAATAGTATTCACATTACCAATTTAAGTTCATTTTGGTTGTAGCGAGTGACGGGCGAAGCCAGAAAATGTCTTGGAGACAAAGCAACCAAGTATCTTGGAACAAGCACTTGCTAATAAGAACTGTACTGAAACCTTAGTTGCATGGAGTGGGAGAGGGGGAACATAAGCACCTAGAAGGATCTGAGTTATGAGTGGCTTTGCCAAATAAGTATTATTTAAGTGTCATGCAATGAAAAATCTATATTGGGTACATTATGTGCATAGAATATAAACACATACATTGACATATGCATTGTCTATTTTATATTATTGCACCCAGCTGCTCTAATCTTTTCTTTCAGCTAAAAATCCAATATTATGCGCTTGCGCAAAACTTTTGAGTGATATACCAGTTATATAAGAGCCTGACGTGGCCACCTGACAACCAATTATCTTTTCACAGAAGAACTACAAAAGACATACTCCCACATGCTCTCTGCCTCTCAGCAAGTGACCAGCCCTAGTAAATATCAGAACCACAAACAGCTTGGCTTTCCCATGGCCCAACTCGTGGTCAGCTTTGTCTTCCTTTTTCTCTCTGAAACCCTAAACCTACATTAACGATGAGCCGTAAGGAAAATGATGCCAGCAGGAGGGAATAATCTGACACTACTTAAGTTCGCGATCCCAGCCGACCTGCGACTGTGATCCCACCAAGCTCCCAAGTTGAAAGCTTAAATTCAAGAAGCTCAGGGAGATTTGTGGCCTACCTTCGAGAATCCTGCAACTAAAACTGGAACATTGATTGTAATACCTGGAATAACAAATATAAGAATAGAAAACTTAAATGAATTTAAAAGAATTTTTCTGAGGTAAAGATGTATTGGTGCATCTGACATGTCATTGTTGAATACTTTGCACCTATTTGAGAGAGTATCTACATTTCTCGTCGCTTCTTCTCGATTATAAACCATAAAACAATTAACATGTATTGTCTGCTTAACCAAAACTACATATTGAATACCTAAGAGATTACTTATTTCCTGTAAAAGCTATTGCCTAAAATCATTGCATTGCTCGGTTAAATTTTGAAATTCTTATTCAAGCTGTCCACTTCGGCCCGTATGGAGTCTGATTTTTACCACATCAATGTGAAGTACAGCTCAAAACTAGGAGCTGACGTTTATTTGGATTCACAATTGAACTGGTATATGGTAGTGCACTTAACACACTGAACTATGTCTTCTTGAATCAGATTAGCATGAGGAGAGATATATTCTTTTTACAAATTGCTAATGTAAGTGAACTTCATGAAAGAAAGCACATTTTGAAGGGGAATTTTTGGATTTTTAGGAATTAAAGTTTGATCCTGAAACTCAGTTGGTCATATATGTGGCCACATCTAGTTTAAACTTGCAACTTAATTTAACACCCTTACAGGAATAATGTTATCCTTAAAAAGTTTTCAACTTGTCTCTCGTAATCCTTAGCACATAGCGCCATTAGCAGCAATAATCTGTACTTGTACGAAGTTCCAAACTAATCAGGAAACAGGCAAGCCTGGACTCCAGACATACATCAACGGAATTTGCTGTGATAACACTTAAATTATCTTTCTGCTACAACTTTGAATGGAAGTAGTTAGAATAAGTTATATGTTCTGTCAGTTTATTCTAAAACAAAGTCATCAGACTGAGGGAGATAATTTTAACATATCAGGGGTTAATTTGGGGGAAGAGAAGGGGGAGGTAAACGATCAAAGAAAGGCTTGGAGTTACATTACTTTTTCTTTCCATTTATATTTTTGATAAGAAAATGGCATTAGTAGTGAATTCAGAATTGTGGTTATGATGAATTAAGTGTTGAAGGTTGAAAAGAACGGAAAGAAACATTCTACGCAAGAGTTGCATGAATCCATATAAACAGCTGAAATACTAGATGAGGGCTTCTACGAAGAAAATTGTGAAACGGACATAACAAAGCAATCAAACACATGAAGACAGAGACAGATATGCGAACCTATATTTAGAGAACTTAAAATTCCACTATGCACAAGTCAGGTTTTACGATGCTCCCTCTTGGATATCTCCTGATGACGGCTTAACTGAAAAACTAGTGAACTCACACTTTTTATGGCCTAAGCCTGGTAGATTGGAGAGAACTGCAAATGCACTATATGTGTAGCCAAGCGTTACTTAGTAGATAAAAAAGAAAAATTCAAAACATATGTCGCCAAGCTTTTCTTGTTGGTATAACCTCCAAATCAAGTACTCACAACTCGGATTTTACAACTCTCCGTCTCGTGTATCACTTTATGATGGCTTAATGAATAGACAAGGGAACACTAAATATTTATAGCCAAGCCTTAGTTGTTGAAAAGAATCCTGATACTAAAAGGATGCTTCTACCACTCTTCCAAGGACACCCAACTAAAAAAGAATCCTGCCCCAGAGTGGATTGCTTTTTTCTTTTAGCCATAAATGCAAGACATATATCTACAATCTCCAGCTTGGCTTGTATTGACAAATCAATCCACCAGGAAAAGAATGTGGCTTAATATGTATCCCCGTCGGTCGGTACCCCTCCTTGCACCTTTTTTACGGGGCGGGATGCATTTCCTCTGAAACTCAACGGGGGAGAAGATGAGTCAAGTTCAGCAACGTCCCTGGCGGGACTTTCTTTGAAGCATGTCCGTTGCCTTGTCCTTGGTGTGAATCTCTGTATTGATCAAATCTTCCAAAATATAGGGGTGGAGTGCAGGTTTTCTGAGTTCACTTGCGTGATCAATTAAGACATTGCCATGCCAACACGGATCGAGTTATATAAATTTGTTCACCAAAATATCTGCTATAGGCTTAGACTCTGAAATTTTGTCCAAACATGCTGCATTTAGATGCAAGAAGTTGCAAATGTTCCATCTAAATATGATTCTGTCCCCTTTGGTGTTGTTGGAATTTTCTTTTTTTGAGCTAGACCTGAATCTTTGGATACTCCAGATATTAGATTTGTTTTTTTTTTTTTTGTTAATTGGATTCCAGATTGGTTATTGAAAAGCTAAAATGAATCTCCTTTCGATAAGCCCTAGATAATTCTGGAAGAAACTTTATCATCCTACATCCTGCAATATGTACAAGCTATTTTAATGTGTTGTACTTACATTCAATCTCACTAATATGCTACATATTTAAAGATATATTAAAAAGAATTTACAACAGCTCATCATGCTTTGAATTCAAAATTTGCAGGGCGTAACGTGATTCTCTCAGAATCTGGGACTCTTAAAGTGATCAATGATGGTGTTACAATTGCCCGAGCTATAGAGCTCTCAGACGCAATTGAAAATGCTGGAGCATTGCTAATCCAAGAAAGTCATTCACCTCACAAATAGTTCTCTTCATGAAGCACAATTCGCTGCACTATCATAATTTTGTTTAGTTCATTTATGCAGGTTGCTACAAAAACAAACGATTTAGCTGGTGATGGTACCACCACTGCAATTATTTTGGCTCGAGAAATGATTAAATCTGGGTTGTTGGCTGTTGCTTTTGGGGCTAACCCTGTTTCCTTAAAGAAAGGAATGGAGAAGACTGCAAAAGAGTTGGTGAAAGTTTTAAAGAAGAAAAGTATACCTGTAATAGGAAGGGATGGTATAAGAGGTAAAATATTTTCTCCAGTTGAAGATTTCTTGCAACTTAAGTAAATATTATAATGTTTACCTCATTTTGCAGCCGTAGCTTCAATTTCTGCTGGGAGTGATGAGTTTATTGGCAACTTAATATCTGAAGCTATAAGTAAGATTGGTCCCAATGGGGTTATCTCTATTGAGTCTTCGTCATCGTCTGAAACTTCTGTGATCGTTGAAGAAGGAATGAAGGTAAGAGTAATGATTCTCATTAGATACTATTCGATATATTAAAGTTCAGTGTTCTCTTATAGGGATCATGGCAACTCTCATTTTTGGTCAAATACTCTAGTAATTTACTTGATGCAGTAAAACGTTTTCTGAGGCGAAAATTTTGTACTGGCTTGAAAGTAAGCTAAGATGAGTTTTTAAGAATTTGACAAAACCTAGTTTTGGAGCCAACCTGCACTATTTACATCATATGTGTGCTTATTATTATATTCCCCGAGGATGACTTCATATATTGCTGATTTGTCTTTTTTTAGTTTACTTTCTCCACCCTTTCATGTCTAGTCTTAGTATATACGGAGCACTATTGTAATTGCATTTTCAATTTCCGGATTGAGAGCTCGTAAATGGTATATTCTTGTCATGAGTTGCCATGTGGCAATTATTCTTTTCTGGGATATGTCTACTTGGAGTGGTATGTTGAAAATTTAGGCTCTGGTCAATATTGCTTTTTTCTTCGACATCTGCCTTTTAGGCTTCTTTGACGATATCGGGAGTCGAGCATTAGTTCTCAATAATTAAGACACTGTGAAAGAAAGTGGATGTGGAGGCTTCATGAAGATATAACTAGCGCTTCTTGTTCCTTGTAGAGCTTGTGCATGATTTTTCGTGTTGAGGACATGGCTGTATGTAGCACTTCTGTACTTGTTGTTTCACCAGCTCTCTCTCCAATCTCCACCCCCACTCTTTCCATTGCACGAATAGTTACCAGAAATGTTTGAAGTGTCGGTTAGCTGTCTTCATTGCCGCACATTTGGCAGCATTATTATCCTTTCTTTATTTTCATGTTTTTTGAACTATATTCAGGCATTCTTTCCGTACAGATCGACAAAGGGTATATGTCGCCCCATTTCATCACAAATGAGGACAAATCTATAGTGGAGTTTGATAATGCCAAAGTCTTAGTAACCGATCAAAAGATATCAACTGTCAAAGAGATTGTTCCTTTGCTAGAAAAAACTATGCAACTGAGCGTCCCACTTCTTATCATTGCTGAGGATATATCGAAGCAAGTGCTGGAAACTATGATTTTGAACAAAATGCGAGGTTTATTAAAAGTTGCTGTAGTTAAATGCCCAGGATTTGGAGAAGGGAAGAAAGCTCTTTTACAAGATATTGCCCTTATGACAGGTGAATATTCTGTGTTCTAATAGAATCTCTCATATCTGAGAAACAAAGAAAGCCACTGATCCCTCATCCCCTTGAAAAGTCTATCTGGCTTATATAAGATTCTGATATGAGTATGGATACTGCGTAACAAGGATATTATGCAATGTTAACCTTAATTCACCGTGCAGCTTAATGTTAAACCTCTGTTTAGTGTTAGAGACATGAGAAAATATCCCATCCTAGCTGCTCATTTTTTATGAGAGTAGAATTACTTAATTGATTATCACTGTCATATGTACTCAGGTTGTTATATTGTTTGCCTTTATTTCCTAGCTTGACATTGTTTGTTTGGTGTCATGAGGCGCTGATTTTCTCTCTGGAGACTTGGGATTGACTCTGGAAGGTGCAACTTCTGACCGGCTTGGTATTGCGCGAAAAGTAACCGTAACAAGTAGTTCTACAACTATTGTTGCAGACCCGTCCACCAAAGCTGAAATTCAAGCGAGAATTTTGCAAATAAAGAAGGATCTTGCTGAAACAGATAGTGCATATTTGTCAAGAAAGCTCTCTGAAAGAATTGCAAAACTCTGTGGAGGAGTGGCTATTATTAAGGTCTGCTAAAAACAGATTACCATATCTATATCTTTATTCTTTCATCCAAATTTTGAGGGTGAGACTTGGCAAGTGCTACGTGGAGGTCACAGGTTTGAACATGGAAACAGCCGATTCACAGTAGTGTGGTAGGGTTGCATAACCTCTATACAATGGCAGCAGCCTTGTGCAACAAGGTTGCCCTTCTTATGTCTGCATACCAGTACTGCAATCTAAGTGTTGGTATTGGATTCATCTTTTACTTTATTTATTTTCTGTCGTGCAATGTGGATTGGTTTGCATTGTGTTTAGGTGGGAGCTCACACTGAGATAGAACTTGAAGATAGGAAACTGAGAATTGAGGATGCAAAAAATGCCACATTTGCTGCCATGGATGAAGGTGTGGTACCTGGTGGCGGAGCAACCTATGTACATCTCTTGGAAGATATTTCCATCATAAAAAAGACCCTTGAAGATCAGGACGAGCAGATTGGTGCTAACATTGTAGGGGTGGTATGGTGCTATTCCCTCTTTTCTTTTATAGGTCGACTGCTTTCTAACATGCAAATTTAAGAGTTCATATTTTAATGGTGATTACATGTTATCCACCTTCTTAAAACAGCCTACTTATATCCAAGCTCGTTTACTGCTTGTGCCTGTATTGTATCCATAAAACATTTGGGATGACATACTGAATTGTATGGTACACATCTAAGATGTTGTAGAAAATGGTTTTAAATGTGCGGCAAATCATAGAAAAGTCTGGAGAGATGACGAGGAAGATGTTGTAGGACCTAAGATTATGAATCTGCTTTTTTTATTTGGGACAATGCATTGATGAAGCAAACACTTAATGAGAATTGAAAAAAAGTTTAGTAGTTTCTTCTTTTGGAACATTGTTGTAAGCTTGAATTTTTTCAATTTCACATTGGATAAGAATATTAATCTCTAGTCACGTCTTAGAAGTTTTTCGATGATGACTTTCAGGCACTAGTTGCACCTTCAAAATCAATTGCAGCAAATGCAGGAGTTGACGGAGACGTCGTCGCTGAAAAAATTCGGGCTTCTGATTGGAAAATCGGTTACAATGCAATGAATGGCAAATATGAAGACCTTCTTGCTGCTGGGGTCGTTGATCCTTGCCGGGTTTCGAGGTGTGCACTACAAAATGCTGTATCGGTTGCTGGTATTGTCCTAACAACTCAAGCTATATTGGTAGACAAAACTAGGAAGGAAAAACCTCCAGTCCCTTTGGTTCCCGGAATATCTCCATAACACAAAAAGAACCAGTTAATCAGACAAGTGAACTAAGAGAAATGGCAGTGGCATGGGACAAGCTGACGCCCGAGTGGATTGCAACCACTACCCTTGTGTTGTTGGCGAGGCAAACAACTCCAGTTGTGCATACGAATTCCTTGATTTTGAGAGCAGAAACGACGCTTCCGGCCAAAGAAGTACTCAACTTCATCGGTTTGTCTATCCAATTCTGCGGAGATAAGCAAGAGTTAATTGCTCCAATATCTTCTGCCTGTATTGTTATATGAGGTAGGAGAATTGATCCCCAAGGAAAATTTTCTCTTGTAAAGCTGATGAGTAGAAAAACACTCTTTCTTGGTACCTAGATGTTTGTGAGCAAATAAATTGAGATGCATCTGAATTTGCAGTCCTAATAGTGCGTGTTATACGTTTTCTTTTATGTTATATATATGAACACCAAACAATAACCACAACCAGACACATTATATGCTTACACGTCGTGAAATAATTGCTTATTAATGGGGAAACTAACCATACAGTTTTCCAAGCGTGATCCTCTTCAAGACAACACATAACGTTGTTGAAGGTGAAACTGGGTGCAGAGTATCTCTCCATGTGTTTTGAATAGCACACAGGGAACATGGCATCTCCTAAAGCAGAATTATTGATTTCTCACATTCAGAAGGGGTAAGGATTGGCATGCATGAGATACGGTAAGGATATCAGTCGTTCAGTTTTTATTCATCATATGTTATTAGTCCATTGATTTTTACCCGTTTAGATTGTCAGGGATATTCTCATGTGAGTTTTACGGTCAATGGTCAACAGTCATTCGGGAATTAAGTCAACTTAAGTGTGCACCTAGCTAAGGGTGAAAATTTAAGCCGTCCAAATTGATCCAACCTATCAAACTGAACCGACCAATCCGGCCGATTATGAACCAACTAAAGCAAACAATCCCTTTGGTTTTGTTTATACTTTGTGAAATGGTTGTTTAGTAATGTTGAATCTTACCACTCAATTTTTGATCCTATTCAAAACAAATCGCGTTTTTGCCAAAGGTGAAATGGATGCAAATATTAGACATTGATGCAAAATATTAGACAAAAACTAGCATCTCCACTCGTTTTAAATAGCATAGCACAGAGGGAACGTAGCATCTCCCAAACCAGAAATTTTAACTTACTACATTCAAAAAGCAGTAAGGCTTGGCATGCGTGAGATGTAGTAAGCCCATAACTTGTTTATTTTTTATTCCTCATACACTATTAATCTACTGACCGACTATTTTTGTTTACTGAGACTAAGGGTTGGTTTGACAAAACTTTTTTTTTTAGTTTTCAGTTTTTAAAGAGTAACTTAAATTTTTTTTTTTACAAAAATAAGTGGGTGTTTGATACCCCTTGTTTTTTTTTTTGGGTGTTTGGTAACCCTTTTTATTTTGACTTTTTTTTTGGATGGTTTGCGGTGGCGGTGGTGGGACGTGGCGGTGGTCGACCGTGGTGGTGGTCGGCGATGGCTGGTGGCTGCCGGCGGTGGTCGCCTGAGGTGGCTGCCGGCGGTGGGAGGGTGGTGGTGGTGGTCTAAAAAAAAACCAAAAGTGAAAAAAAAAAAATCAGTTTTTGGAGTTTTTTTTCTCTTCAGTTTAAAAACTGATTTTTTAAATTGGAGAAGGAAAAAAAAAATGATTACCAAACACTTTTTTTTTTCTAATTTTCAAAACTGAAAAAAAGAGGAAAAAACCGCGTCAAACGTGGCCTAAATTCCATCCTTGAATAACGCCTTGTTGAAATTAGAGAAATAAACTTTTTTCATCGGTGCTCGCCGAAGGTTTGAACTCAGGAATTTAAGGAATCAGCAAGACTCCTGTACTACCAAGCCAACACCTTGTGGGGTGTACCCTTAAATTCCTAATCATCATCTCGATGTGAGATATAACTGTGCCTGTCTCCGTCATTCCAGACCACTTGACAAATCAACCGGATAGCTTAACCTGAGCTTCTAAGAACAGTTTGTTGAGCATGTCTTTAGTATCCTGACTCAACAGCGGCTCTCCAAAGTATGTTTTAATAAAATATTTCTTCTTTTTGTCCGCATGAAAACACCGCAACTCTAGTGGATTTTCGTAGTGCACCAGAGTGGATAGATCTTTCCCATCACAGTTGAAGCCATAAATGATAATAGTTTCTTCTTATATATATACATATATATGGGAGCTGATCCGTTACTAGCGCTAGCACCGTCCGCTACATAATGTAGCGGACGGTAAGTTATCGTCCGCTACATTATGTAGTGGACAGGAAAACAGCGCTAGCAGCGTGCTAGTGCTAGCAATGGATCACGACCCTATATATATATATATATATATATATATATATATATATATATATATATATATATATATATATATATATATATATATATATATATATATAGGGACCGATCCACACCCACCGGTGGAGAAATAACAATTTCTCCACCGAACCGCAGGTAAGAGCAGCGGTTGGCCAGGTGGCGAAAAAAGGACGAAAAAGGTGTACGGCCACTGCATTAATGGCAAAAAAGGCACGAGAAATGGTGAGAAAATGGCGAGAGAGAGAAAAAGGACACCAACCGCATGCACAACCAGCGGTTGGCATTAATATGCCTGCCACGTGCCGTCCCCCACCCCTGCCACGTGGCCCAACCCCATGGCCCCTGCCACGTGGCGTCCCCTCCCCATGCCACGTGGCCCACCAGAATGGCCAACCGGCGGTATTGGCGATGGCCCTGCCACGTGGCATCCCCTCCCCCTGCCACGTGGCCCAACCGCTGGTGGTACCAGCGGTTGGTCTCCCGCCTTGCCACGTGGCGTCCCCTCCCCCTGCCACGTGGCCCAACCGCTGGTACCACCCGCGGTTGGTCCCCTCCCTCTGCCACGTGGCGTCGCCTCCCCCTGCCACGTGGCCCAACCGCTCCTACAACCCGCGGTTGGTCCCCTCTCTGCCACGTGGCGTCCCCTCCCCCTGCCACGTGGCCCAACCGCTGGTACCACCCGCGGTTGGTCCCCTCCCTCTGCCACGTGGCGTCCCCTCCCCCTGCCACGTGGCCCAACCGCTCCTACAACCCGCGGTTGGTCCCCTCCCTCTGCCACGTGGCGTCCCCTCCCCTCATCCGTAGGGCCCAACCGCTCCTACAACCCGCGGTTGGTCCCTGCCCCCCTCCCCTGCCACGTGGCGCCCCCCCCCCCGCGTGATGCCCCACCTGGTGTCCTTTCCCACGATGCCACGTGTCGTCCTTCCCTCCCCCGTGATGCCCAACGTGGTGTCCTTCTGCCTAAAATTTATTTTTTGCAGCAGCCTTTGACCGCATAAACACCCACCCTTCCTCACTTTTTTCTGTCTTTTTTCTTCTCTCTTCCTCGCTTCTCTCTTTATAATCCCCTCCCCCGAACCCTTCTTCTGCATCTTTTACCAACTTCCTTCGTACTTCATATCTCACCTACATAATCTCCATAACAATACAAATCAAAAAATTTTACGCTAGAAGATCGGTGGATAACCGCTAGAAGATCGGTAGTTTTTTCCCCCAATACATCAAGTCACAACAAGTAAGTATTTTGAATTTCCTTATAATTCAATGTTAGGTTTATACAAATCAGCGTATTACATTTATAGATTCCAAAACAGCGATTTTTTAGGGTGCCAAATATAGACAGTTTTTCACGAATTTATAAAAAATAGCTAGAGCTAGATTTTGCCAAAATGCAAAAAAGAGACCCTAGTTATTCTTAAAGGATCTGTCTCAGGTAAAAATTTCAGATTTTTCCAAAGACTGGAAAGGGGTTAACTGATACGGGGAACCTTGTAACTCTGCAGTGTATTTTAAAATATCAAGCTAGCGCGATTTCGCGCGAAACTTTTATGAGAATCCTAGGATGTTGGGAAGTTCCATTCCCCAGGAATTCGGGCCATTCCGAAGCCGTTACCTATTTTTTTGGCCGAACGGCCCTTTAAGCGCTTGATCCGGACACCGGTTCGCGATTTTTGGGCGAAACCTCCGTAAAATACTTTTTATGTCAAGAATGAATTCAGGAAGCCTCAAGTAGCATTTCGAAGCACTTTTGATATTTTTTTATGCCAGGGGGCATTTCGGTAATTCGCCGCCCCGAGAGGGGTATTTCGGTAATTTTACAGTGCTAAGTTTTTTGACGGACTTTTTAGTCCAGAAATATAATTACAAAACTTGAAATGTTGTTTTGAAGCTGACGTGGCGCGCGTAGGGGTGTTTTGGTAATTTTCCCGCGCCAAGGGGTGTTTTGGTAATTTTCCCGTGCCAAGTTTTTCAAACGACTTTTTAGTCCAGAAATGTAAGTAAACCACCTGAAATGTTGTTTTGAAGCTGGTTCGGGGGCGTTGGGGTGATAGTGAACGCTCAGGGGCATTTCGGTAATTTGCCGCTGATCGGGGGCTATTTTGCTAGGAAGGATCCAGCTTAAAATTCATACCTTAAAATAACTTTTAGTTCAGGAAAGGGTGTGAGACACCCGAAAACTTATTTTGTTCCAGATGTTCTGAACCTTGTGACGCACCGGCGATGACTGCCAGGGGATATTTTGCATAAGTAGCGGGTGTTTTGGTAACTTGCCCCCCTTTAAAATTTTTCCTGATATATTTGGTATATAATTGACGTAATACATTTAAAAACTTGACTTTAAAGCGGTTTTGAGGTGTTGGAGGTGTAGGGGCCATCGGGCTATATATTGCTATATAACCACGTTGGCGCTAAATTCAGTGGGAACTAGCGTACGGTGCATCCGAAGTATATGGTGTTCTTGGAGGATCTTGAGGAGGTATACTCCTATTCGTGGGGTTCAGCTGTCCTTGCGCACCTATATCGAGCACTGCATAAGGCTACGAGAAACGGTGCCAAGTCCATTGCCGCCTGCCTGACTCTATTACAGGTATGAGCATTTATTTTCTTGGTAGGATCCTTAGTCAATATATTCGGGATTAATTACTAATTCCATATAATGTTTGCATTCACAGGTTTGGTCTTACGAGAGGCTACCCATGGGTCGTCCACAACCGTTGGTAGATTCCGATGAGACGTGGCCTAGGGTGTGGGCCTGGGGGCCTACGACCAACCGGAGGTTGAGACGGGTAGACCCTCACCACCATCTAAAGTTCTATCGGGGGGAACTAGAGATACTAGATGCATCCCAGGTGACGTGGCAGCCATATGGCAAGGTGATGCATCTGTTGGATGAGTGGTGTTGGCAACTTCCGGTGTCGTACGTGCTGGCAGGTTTGGTTCGGGTGCCGCTCATTCACTTCGAAGAATGTGAGTTTCAGATGCCCGATCGAGCTATGAAGCAAGCTGGCTGTCCACAAGGGATACCAAAACCCGCTGTAGACATGCGGCCATACAGGGGTGGTCGAGGGCCGAACTTCGAGGTGGCTGATGCCTTGATTTTGTTGGGTGACGAGGTGCACCAGTGGAATACCTGGCAGGAAACGTATGATAGCCTTGTATCGCTGAAGCACGACGGCATTAGTACTGAGGAATACTTACAGTGGTTTCTCAGGGTGACGCGCACGAGGGTGAATCGCCCTTCCCAGGTGAAGAAGACATCGTACGCGCCACGTGAGGTCTATGACCAGTTCTGGGCATTGGCCATTGTAAGTCATGCTAGTGTTGTTTGATAATTTATTTGCGCACCTTATCGACCATTTGTCAAATATGATTAGCCATATTTTCTATGCATGTTTTTTAGGTTGACCAGGGCATTGAGGTGTTCAAGCAGCTGGAGTCGTTTGACTGGTTTGTCGCGCAGGCTCCTGACAATCTTAAGAGGTCCATTGAGAAGTACAAGACTGAAGTTCAAAACTTTAGTCTTGCGTACCGGGGTTACGAAGGGGAGCCGTCTAGTCGCCCTCGTCCTGAAGCGTACGACTATCAGCCCCAGAGTCAGGTGTGGGAGTCGTCCGGTCGCCCTCTTCCTGACGCGTACAACTATCAGCCCCAGAGTCAGGTGTGGGAGCCGTCTGGTCGCCCTCCTCCTGACGCGTACGACTATCAGCCCCAGAGTCAGGTATGGGAGCCGTATAGTCGCTTGCCTCCAAACGCATACGACTCTCAGTGCCAGAGTCAGCTTCCCCAAGTAGGAATCCAGGCCTCGCGCCCAAGCTTTCAGTCGGACAAAGGACAAGCGACGAAGCCATTGAGGTCGGACAAGATGGCTTGGATCGACCGGCACTACTTCGGGCATGAGCCTGTCAATTCAGCAGACTTTCCCCTTGCGACATTCCTAGGTCATGAGGATATCAGAACGTTGGCGCCGGAGACAGATCTTTCAAATTTTGTCATGAACGCTTACATAGAACTGCTCCGGATTAGAGAGCAACGTTTTAACCGTTCTGAATATCTGAAGCTTAACATGTATCCCACTCATTTTGTGGAATTAACGGTGAGAGAATTCACAGAATGGAGGCGAGGGGGCGGCAGGAGTAAGTGGAAACCAGGTCGAAACGTGTTAGGCATGATGAACGCAGACTATCAATGTCCCGCTGCTGATGCGAACCTTATCATGATACCCTGTCATCATGCAAACCACTGGTTCCTATTAGTTCTCCATCCAGCGTTCAGAACGGTTCACATATACGATAGCCTAAGGGAGGACGAGCCTGGACAGCTGCTGGCACAGATGTACAACGAGTACATCACTTTAGTGGTTAGTATTTATTTTTTGACCTTGGCTCATAGTATATTGTTCTTGTCTCATAGGCTTGATTCTCGTTTTTATTGTTGGATGCAGACTACTGTCCTCTCGCTAGCATGCGGACGGCCACAGGGTGACCCTTGGACGGTCGTGATGATAAAGGACCGACCAAAGCAATATAACGGTCACGATTGCGGGATTTACGTCCTCAAGTACATGGACTACATTGCTCGCTCGGAAGTGCTCAAACACTCCTCGTGGACTAGGAAGGATGCCTTGACGTTTAGGTATAGGATAGCCTGGGAGCTGAAAAAGAATGAAGCTAGACGCCTTCATTACCATTATCCTGACGTGCGTGGCTAGCTGCTGTGATGTTACAAAAAACTGTACCAAAAAGAAATGTACATAATTTTTCGCATGCTATGAATTTGGCGCTAAAATGTGCGCGAATATACCTTTCATATGACGGCATTCGAAAAAAAGTGACAAAAAAAATTACAACTTTTTTCAGAAGCTATCAAATGGGGCCTAAAGTGTGCCCGAATAGGCCCTTCCTAGGAAAACTCAAAAATTAATGTGTCTCGTTTTTCGCCGAAAGTCTTACAAATGGGCTAACTAGCGTGCCTGAAGTGCAATGAGCGGAAAAAAAGTGACAAAAAAAATTACAACTTTTTTCGGAAGCTATCAAATGGGGCCTAAAGTGTGCCCGAATAGGCCCTTCCTAGGAAAACTCAAAAATTAATGTGTCTCGTTTTTCGCCGAAAGTCTTACAAATGGGCTAACTAGCGTGCCTGAAGTGCAATGAGCGGAAAAAAAGTGACAAAAAAATTACAACTTTTTTCGGAAGCTATCAAATGGGGCCTAAAGTGTGCCCGAATAGGCCCTTCCTAGGAAAACTCAAAAATTAATGTGTCTCGTTTTTCGCCGAAAGTCTTACAAATGGGCTAACTAGCGTGCCTGAAGTGCAATGAGCGAAAAAAAAGTGACAAAAAAAATTACAACTTTTTTCGAAAGCTATCAAATGGGGCCTAAAGTGTGCCCGAAAACGGAGTTACCAAAACTATCAATAATCCACAAACCAAATCACAAATTAAAGATTGCACAAACCAAATCACAAATTTAAACATTATATAAGTTCAATTTATACAACTGAAACATTAACCCTAACACTCTTCCTCATCATCGTCCTCCTCGACCATACTGCCAGGTTCGATACCTAACACTTTATAATGGTTTCTCTTGTCATGATCAGTCATCTTGTTACACAACGCACACTTTCGTAATTTTTTTTGACCCGTTGCTTCTTCAATCGGATTCTTCATGCGTATTGCTCGTTTTCGCCCTTTTGTTTGAGAAATAATTGGATCAAAAATGTCGTCCTCCTCACCTTGTAGGTCAGTGCCGTCAATGACTGGCTGTTTGGCTCGATTGAATCTACCGCCTGGAGTTGTCCGAGTAGTCGGAGTGTCCACAGTTTCTGGTAATGCCATCCTAAACTGTGCATGCTTAGCCTTATCCCGTGCGGCTGCTTCAACTTGATACCTGTACCCATCAAATGTCGACGCTGCATCCATTGATAAACCGTGCATGATGTTACAAAGGTGATTATATCGCAGCGTCTCAGATTGCTCGAAATCAACTGAAACATTGGGCACGTAAGGAATGTGACCGTGGACTCTGTTGGCTTCCTTCGTCCACCGTTCCAAGATATACGGTGGAGGGATTTCACTAGCATTCTTGGCGCTCAAAACCCTCAACGCGTGTCGACAAAGTATACCTTTATGCTCAAACAGTTGACAGTTGCAATTAACCAACCCGGTGTCCTTACAAACTGCTACGGTAAAATGTCGTCTGGTCCTCGGAGCCGACGAAGAGCACGGATTGGCGAAGTTCGTCACATTTGTCAAAGCATAAACCTTGATATCTCTGGTGGAATACTCGTGCAACTTTGTCATGCCATATTGATTCGACTTTAGTAGTTCCTCTTGAAACTGTCGAAACATTTCCTTGGTATAGACTTGAGCCGCATGAGCCTCTAAAGGTGAATAAAGTAGTATAGCTCTTTCTTTGCAAACTGTAGCCGCGTCGGCTTCTCTCTCACGGTACAATTGCCTGTCAACGGCTTTCTGCATCTCTAGTACGAACTCCGCTATACTTGAAGACTGGCCTACGTACCCATCAAAGAATGAATTCATAGCTTCGCTTCTCGAGGTCGTAGTCATTCCGGCTGCAAAAAACTTCTTGGTGTAGGCACCGACCCACTGTGTCTTGATCTCATACAACGATTGTAACCATTCGTGATTGTGCAAATAGTAAGTATCCATTAACGTGGCCCACCTCTCCTCGAACACGTCTACCGTCAACGATTTCTTCACACATGTATTAAAGTCAGTCTTGAATGACGGATGGTTTGCATATACATGGTGAAGCCGTTCGGGATATTTGTTGCTTATGTGCCATGTGCACAGGCCATGGTGAGTATCTGGAAGGACCTTAGCGATTGCATTTTTCATTGCCAGATCTTGGTCGGTGATGATGGTCTTTGGAGGAATATGATACATTGCTTGAAGCCACGTTTCAAATAACCACGTAAATGACTCCTCCGTCTCATCCCTAAGCAGGGCAAAGCCAAACGAGATTGACTGATAGTGGTGGTTCACCCCGGTGAACGGAGCAAAAGGCATAGAGTACTTATTGGTGCGGTATGTGGTGTCAAACGTCACAACATCCCCAAAATTTTGGTAAGCAGCTCTAGAACGGGGGTCCGCCCAAAATATAGTACTAATGCGGTTCTCATCATCCAGTTGGAGACTGTAAAAAAATCCAGAATTCTCACTCTGAAGGGACCTGAAGAGATCAAGTGTAGTTTGAGAATCACTCTTACCGAAAGACTCTCTCCTCTGAGCACGAAGTTCATTTCGAAGGTCTACTTCGTTGAAACTCAACTTGTCAATCCCCCCAGCCTGGCTTGAGAAAACCCCCATCATCTTAGAAGGTGGAATTTTAGCCTCGGCCATTGTAAAAATTAGTTGTCTGTGTGCCGCGCTTATTTCTCGGTGTTGATGAATTTGACCAATCTTACTGGGGGTCATCAACTGATGATTATGGCTCAACTCCACTCCTGTGACAACCCAATGGTTTTCATTTTTTCGGTGTACTGCATACACATGGGCCTTGCAGCCGGTACCCGGAAATGTGTCCCGTTTTCTTTGTCTTGTTGTCCCTTCGTCACTGATCCGAACGACCGGAGTTACATGCGGTGCTCCTCTATGACACTCAAATAGTCTTGCACAAATTTGATCTGTATTCGCCCGTTTTCTAGTCGTCTTAGTTCTAATACCGAAACCTATCGTTTTCGAATATGCTCTATAGTATGCTTCAACTTCGTCCAGTGCTTGAAAAACTTGACCAACGTAAGGTGGATCAGAACCTTCACAAAAATTATTTCCTCCAGTTGCATCCATATTTATACTGTAATCTAAAAAATAAAAATTATATCATTCTCAACAAGTCATAATTTAAATAAAAGAAGAATAAAATTTATTTAAACAACCTTTCAGGTGCTTTGCTTACATTTCTGGACTAAGAAATCGTTTGAAAAACTTAACGCTGCAAATTTACGAAAATACCCCTATCGGGGATGCGAATTACCAAAATGCCCCCTGACAAAAAAAATCTGAAAAGTGCTTTGAAATGGGATTTTAAGCTTCCTGAATTCACTCTTTAAAATAACTTTTCAGGTGTCTCACACCCTTTCCTGAACTAAAAGTTATTTTAAGCACAAATTTGTGTAATGTAAAATTAGCAAAATAGCCCCCGGGGGTTCATTGTCACCCTAACGCCCATCAAACCAGCTTCAAAACAACCTTTCAGGTGTTTTACTTACATTTCTGGACCGAAAAACTTTTTTTCGGGAAAATTACCAAAACACCCCTCGCGGGGGGGCAAATTACCAAAATGCCCCTGGCTTCAGAAAATATCAAAAGTGCTTTAAAAAGCTATTTTAAGCTTCCTGAGTTCATTCTTGATCTAAAAAGTATTTTACGGATTTTTCGCCTAAAAATCCCGAACCGGTGTCCGGATCGAGCGCTTAAAAGCCCGTTCGGCCAAAAAATTAGCTAACGGCTTCGGAATGGCCCGAATTCCTGGGGAATGGAACTTCCCAACACCCTAGGGTTCTCATAAAAGTTTCGCACGAAATCGCGCTGTCTTGATATTTTAAATTACACTGCAAAGTTACAAGGTTGCGCGTATCAGTTAACCCCTTTCTAGTCTTTGAAAAAATCTGAAATTTTTACCTGATACAGATCTTTTGAAAATAACTAGGGTCTCTGTTTTGTATTTTGGCAAAATCTAGCTCTAGCTATTTTTTATAAATTCGTGAAAAAACTGTCTAATTAAGTTTTCACCTTTAGCGACAATTACGCCCCGCAATCAGCTGCAAAACAACATTTCAGGCGTTTTACTTACACTTCTGGACTTAAAAGTCCGTTGAAAAACTTTTTCGGGAAAATTACCAAAATACCCCTCTCGGGGTGGCAAATTACCAAAATACCCCCTGGCTTCAGAAAATATCAAAAGTGCTTTAAAATGCTATTTTAAGCTTCCTGAGTTCATTCTTGATCTAAAAAGTATTTTACGGATTTTTCGCCTAAAAATCCCGAACCGGTGTCCGGATCGAGCGCTTAAAAGCCCGTTCGGCCAAAAAATTAGCTAACGGCTTCGGAATGGCCCGAATTCCTGGGGAATGGAACTTCCCAACACCCTAGGGTTCTCATAAAAGTTTCGCGCGAAATCGCGCTGGCTTGATATTTTAAATTACACTGCAAAGTTACAAGGTTGCGTGTATCAGTTAACCCCTTTCCAGTCTTTGGAAAAATCTGAAATTTTTACCTGATACAGATCTTTTGAAAATAACTAGGGTCTCTGTTTCGTACTTTGGCAAAATCTAGCTCTAGCTATTTTTTATAAATTCGTGAAAAATTCTATTTCTGACGCCCTAAAAAATCGCTATTTTGGAATTTTTCGAATGTAATACCCCGATTTGTCAAAACGTAATTTTGACGCCCTAAACACGAATTTTAGACTATTGTAAGAACAATTTAAGCGTAACACAATTTAAACAATCAATTGGTAAGAACAAATTGAAAAATACTTACTTGTTTTAACTTGATATATTTCAAGAAAAATCCACCGATCTTCTAGCGGTTATCCACCGATCTTCTAGCGTAAATTTTTTTTGTTTGTATGTAGGTGAGATAGGGAGAATGAGGAGGGTGGAAAAAATGATTCGGGGAGGAGGGATTTTATAGAGAGAAAAGTGAGAGAGGAAGGGAAGAACCGTGAGTGAACAGCAGGGAGGGGGAGGGGGGAATGACACGTGGGGGTGGGGGGTAGGGTGGTAATGACACGTGGGGGAAGAGGGGGTTCACGGGTGGGGGAAGGGGGTTCACGGGTGGGGGAAAAGGACATAGGGTGGGGGCCACGGGGTGGGGGGCAAGGGGGTGGGGGGCAAGGGGGGTGATGCGTGGGGGGGGCAAGGGGGGTGGGGTCACGGAAGGCAATAATGCCAACCGCATGTAGGAGTTGCGGTTGGGCATTATTGCCACCATTTTCTCACGAGTTTTTCATTTTCTCGTGATATTTTCGTGAATTTCTCATATTATTTTCGTCCTTTTTCGTCCCTTTTCGTCCTTTTTGCGCCACGTGGCCAACTTTTTCGTCCTTTTTGCGCCACCTGGCCAACCGCTGCTCTTACCTGCGGTTCGGTGGAGAAATTGTTATTTCTCCACCGGTGGGTGTGGATCATATATATATATATATATATATATATATATAGGCGACATGGGTAGTGGAAAAGGTGCGCGCGAGCAGGCAACAGGGGTCGCGGAGATGGTTCGAGGGCTCGGCCGACCCTCTGAAGGTGGCCTAGTTCTTGAAGGTGGCTTACCCCCTTCAAGGTGGCCTACCTCCTCAAGGTGGCCTACCCCTCAAGGGGAAGGCACGTCAAGGTTGTTTCACGAGCAATTCACGCGACTTGAGCATGTATCGCTTTGACAGGCTTATGAGCGTTGAAAAAATGACTGTTGAAAAAATAACCGTTAAATATGTGACGTGTTGCACAAAATGGGACCCCTGGTGGGCCCTTGGGTGGGACCAAAGTTGGTTGGGAACACCTAATTAGCTATATTTATCTGAAACAACTCTTCATTAACAATAATTAGCCCTAAAATAACCTAATTAAGCCTAAATAACCCTAATTAGTACTAATCATCACTACTCGGCACAATTGAACCCTAATTATGACTTAATAACCCTAATTAGTCCTAATCAACCCTAATTAGCTATAATTATTTGAAACTCCTCATTAACAATAATTACCCCTAACATAACCCAATTAAGCCTAATTAGCCATAATTATGACTAATCAACACTACTCGGCACAATTAAATCCTAATTAGGACTAAATAACCCTAATTAGTCCTATTCAACCCTAATTAGCTATAATTAGCCCAAGGTACTCCTCATTAATACTAATTAGCCCTAACATATCTTAATAAATCCTAACTAGATTAATTAAACCCATAACCCTAAACCCTGACAATCGTAATTAACCTAATAACCTAGTTAGCCCTAATTAGCTCTTGGTCATCCCATAATTACTCCATATTACCCAGAGATGGTCCAATTATTCGTTGTTTATAAACCCTGCATTCTTTATATTCATTGTTCTTTTGCGAAGTCCATTGGCAATGAAATGGTTCAACTCGTTGCCAACGAGTTCTATTTAAAGTGGAATTCACATGCAACGATCTTTCTGCAGTTTTTATATTTCGAAAAGATTCTTGCATATGTATTCAATTTCTGAACGCATGCATGCATAAAAACCCTTAGTTCTCATTCAAAGGTACTCATTACAAAGTAATGCTTTGTAACGAGCCTTTGGATGTCTATTTTGGACAATTTGGAAAAGCTAATTGTTTATAAAATAGTGTTTTGACTCATGCTTTGTGTTCTATGTCATGGATATTTGGTACACGTTCTCGTGTGTTTCTCCAGGTGTATACAGATCTGGTGTTCTAACATCCGTCAAACCTTACAAAGCAAGGGTAGATGAATGTTAGAACACCTAATCGATGTCGTGTACTTGGAGAAATGCGGGGAGGTGCTACCGAATTTTTCGTAGATATAGGACTAAGCATGAGTTGTTCACTATTTTATAAACATGTGCTTTTTTGAATGAGATATGACCACTACTTGTTAGAGAATGTATGGGAAATATATACATCGACCCTGCCTAATGATTGGTCACAATTGAAGGTGGTATACAGTACGATAATTCGGTCGTCATGTCGGTCGATCGAAGTTGGATGAAAAGGAAGAATGTTGACGATTTTGAGGATCGCGTTGATGAATTCCTCAACTTCGCTTATGCACATCATGCAGATGTTAATTTTGATAAGATATATTTTTCGTGCAATAGATGTGAGTTTTTGCATTGGAGAAAAATAATTGAAGTAAAATGGCATCTCCGTCGGTATGGTTTTATGGGTGGATACACAAGGTGGACGCAGCATGGAGAAACAATAATATTGTCATCGAACCCAGCTAGTCAAACTAAAGTTAGGGAGGAGGTACAATATGATTACTGAGCAAGACTGTTGGAAACAAGTGGGTTTTAAAAGTCAAGCGCAAGGTAGACGAGTCAATTGACAAGTATAAGGCACGTCTTGTGGCGAAAGGCTATACCCAACTGTGATGTGTGGACTATGAAGACACTTTTTCCCCAGTGGTGAGATTTGCTTCAATTCGCCTGATCCTAGCTATTGTCGCCCAGCAGGATTTAGAACTTTTTCATATGGATGATAAGACTGCGTTTCTCAATGGAGAACTAGACGAAGAGATTTATATGGCTTAGCCTGAGGGTTTTGACGTCAAGGGACATGAGCGCAAAGTTTGCCGGCTCAAACGTTCTATATATGGTCTCAAACAATCGTCTAGGCAGTGGTACTTTAGGTTTCATCATGCCATTACCTCTATAGGTTTTGAAATGATTGAACAAGACCATTGTGTTTACATAAAACGATCCAAGAAAAATATTTTGATCCTTTCTTTGTATATGGATGACATTCTCCTAGCTAGGAATGACATGAGTTCTATTGTCGCCACTAAGCAGTGGCTGTCCTCAACTTTTGAGATGAAGGACATGGGAGAAGCTAATTATGTGCTCGGGGTTAAAATCATACGTGATCGTCCAAAGAGACTTCTCGGTTTGTCTCAAGAGACATATATCAAGAAGGTCATTGAACGATTCCGTATGCATAACTCAAAACCCATAGACACTCCAATGGACAAAGCGTGTACTTTAAGAACAAACCAATGCCCAAAGAATGATGAAGAAAAGAATCGAATGTCCAAAGTGCCTTACGTGGCTGCAGTTGGGAGTCTGATGTACGCTATGTTGTGTACGCGTCCAGACATCTGCTTTGCCGTTGAAAAGGTGAGTCATTATCAGAGTAATCCTGGACCCACTCATTGGAATGCGGTGAAGAGGATTCTTCGATACTTATGTGGAACCGTTAATCTCGTCCGGTGCTATCATGGTGGAGACTTGAGATTGAGAGGATACAACGATGCTGATTGGGGCGCTGATAGAGATGAGTGCATATCCACTTCAGGTGGAGCTATCTCTTGGTACAGCAAGAAAAAGTCTTGCATTGCCTTATCCACGATATAGTCGGAGTATGTTGCTTGTTCAGCAGCAGTCCAGGAAACTGTTTGGTTGAGGTCATTCTTACAGGCTCTAGGGGTTACAGCTCATGCAGACGAGTCTGCCACTGTTCATTGTGACAACACAGCTGCCCTAGATTTTGTAAAGGACCCCAAATATCATGGGAAGGCCAAACACATAGGCCTTCGTTATCACTTCATTAGAACTTTAGTTACACAAAGAGAGGTGACCATGAAGCATATACCTACTGGCAGAATGGTGGCTGATCCTTTGACCAAGCCTATTGCTAGAGATGTTTTCCTTTCTCACATTAGGAGTATGGGACTACGTAGGTTTTGATATGTTTATGGCATCTTATGTACTTGACATTATTTATTACATTAAATTTTCGTTCCTTGATTTGTGTTTATTATGGAATGAATGAATAATCTTTGTGATTACATATATGTAATCACAAAGGGTCTTTAGCGACCGCGCCTGGCGGTCGCTAAAGACCCTTACGCGGTCGCTAAAGGGTTTTAGCGACCGCGTAAGGGCGGTCGCTAACACGGTCGCTATAGCCCAGGTCGCTAAATTTTAGCGACCGCATTTTAAGTTCGGTCACTAACTTTAGCGACCGCGTTGACTATATTTAGCGACCGCTCTTAGCGGTCGCTAAATATTTATTAATTTAACAATTATGTTTTTAATTATGTTTTTATTAAATTATATTTATATTTAGCGACCGAATTAGAGACCGCGACCGGCGGTCGCTAAATAATTTAATTTTTTTAATTGTTTATTATTATTTTTTTTAAAAATAATAAAAAATTTAGTGACCGCGTTGTTTAATTTAGCGACCGTATATTGCGGTCGCAAAACCTGGATTTGCAAAAAAAAAAATTCAGGTCAGATAACCTGTCCAAAACCTGTCGCAAAACTAATATCAATTCACATCCAATCCAATCCAATCCAATCGATCCAAACACCGATTTAACCTCTGTTGAAACGCTTTTGAATTAATGCGTTGAAAGCTTTCAACGCATTCATTCAAAACCGTTTTACCCCCCTCTCCCGCATTCATTCAAACAGCTGCTCACATTCATCAAAGTATAGATAAACGTTAACATATGCATTAAAATAATAGAATTCATACAGTTAAGTACCGATGATCAATTCAAAACAAGAAAATAACATTCATGGCAGATGAACCTAACCAAACCCCTATCTAAATCACTCGTCGGTAGAACAACCAGCCCCGTCATCATCTTCTTCATTCCTCGATGATGAAGGCACGTTTGATCCAACAACATCTTCATCGCCCCGGGGGTCACCGGCACTAAGATCATCGGTATTGCCCTGCACAAAGCCATACAAATGATTCAACATCATATATCTGATTAAGATCACATATAGAGCACAAAATACAGTAGGATATTGAGAAAATTTGTATTACATGTAGTTTGGGGTCCTTTATAATTACATAACTGTCAGCGAGCATCATCCGCATGCGCACATCAAACATTGTATTGAAGCACTCTGCCAACGTCGCAGCCATAGCCGTTGCGTCTGCCCGAGGACCGGTACAACTCGTCTCGCCTGACGATGCTGGTATGTCTGCTAACAATGCTCGAGCGGACTGACGAGGGTGGCCGAGTATACGGTCCTTCCTAGGACCCCCAGTCGCGTCTGACCACAACGAGATATCGTCCACCGTCTGGCTGGGAGTTGGCCTGAACTCTCTCTCTAAATAAACTCTGTATAAGAAAACAACAAAAATGTTAGAGAAATTCTATTGGCCACAATCGCAAAAAATGCAATAGGAATACAAAAGTATTGCTTAGTTACGTGCTCACCGCAAATTGCTCGGCGCTCTCAGACACCCACTTCCCATCACTATTCTGGTGTGTGCGCTCAAAATGGTGGAGCCTCGTAGGGGGCCTCCTATCAGGGTCCTCCTCTGTCAACCTCAGCTCGTGCACGGAAAATGGACGGGAACCAGCACTGTGCTTCATCTTCTTCTCGCTTTGAGTCATCTCCGTGCCTCGCTCACTCAACTTCGCCCAGTCTGGAGTACTCCAATGCGACACCAGGTGCCCCCACATGGTTCTGGAGAAGTACTCGGGATTGTGGTCTCTGGTAATAGATATATCTGTCGTACCCGCCCGAGCTAGTGCCCACCTCCTCGCATTCAGCATCCATTTCTTGTAGTTCTCGGCACAATGCCACTCCCACGCCTGCCTCCCGAGTTCTCGCTCTCCGTCCGACTCAAATTTGAAATAGTCCTGAACATAATTCAACACAATTGAAAAACATGGTTAGCAAGAAAAATTCAGCGATAATGTACTTCTAAAACCGCAAAAGTAAAGCACATAAAAAATACTACGCTCCTTACCAAAAACTTCCCCCAAACAAGCTCTTTGTCTGATTCCGTCCACGACCCCCACGTCGCATAAGGCCTTGATAATAGGATGGATCTTGGTCCTAACACAATCCTCAACAAAACTAATTACAAGAAATCACAAAGATACATCAATCCCAATATAAGTGCATATTACAATAGAATTGAGCTTTGCAAATTAAAAACATACTAATTGTTTCGGACATGAGCAGTAACCCTCTGCTCCGGGGTGGCTGGAAGAGGTATTCCGCAGGTAATACCTCGTGGTACAGATGAACTAGACGCTACAGATGATGAAAAAGGAAATTATTATATTTATATATATTGCAAGTAATTGCTTTCAATCCGACACAAAACTAATATCGTGTCACCATGTTCTGAAGCAACTGATGACGATGACGGCTGCTCAGTAGTAGTCGCATCACCAATCCTAGGGAGGGGGGCTGACTGTGCCGAAGCAGCTCCGCAACGGCCACCTCCACGACCTCGGGGTGCACTGGATCTCGGCATATCTACAATGTAGTTCGCCCGAATAATAAACAACTTAAGTGCAGAACTAAGTATGCTAACAATGTGGCACTGTCGACTATAAAAGACAACCCAAATTAAATAGTCAACCGCCATCAATTAATAACTAATTCAATTTAAATAATAAACAGGCATGTCTAAAAGTACATTGACAAGAATTTTTTTACTCCAAACAGTCAATCACTATCACTAATAGACAACGGAACGTCTTCCTCCTCGTCATCATCGTCGTCCCCTTCATCTTCATCGTCTTCTTCTTCGTCGTCAATGTCTTCCTCAGTATCGTCGCCATCGTCATCACCATCATCATCACGGAGGGCTTCGGCATCGACCTCTTCTTCAGCATGGCCTAAATCGCAAAGAGGCTCGTCAACAACATCGTTATTCTCTTGAAGCGGTATCACTGTGGGAGCATCATCCTCTTGGTACATCTCAACGAACACATCATCATCAACAAAGCCTCTTTTGGTCTTGATAACAGTATGCCAATTTGGATCCTTCCTTGTCACACCCTTTGCATAGAAGACCTGTGTTGCCTGAGCTGCAAATACAAATGGTTCGTAGGATCCGAGCCTTGACCTCATATTAACGTCTACAATCCCATGTCGACTAACTCGAATACCAGCTGTAATGTCAAACCATTTGCACCTGAACATTACCAGTCGATTACCGTTGCCATAATAGTCTAGTTCAACAACCTCCTCCAACTGCCCATAAAAATCACGTTCGCTATCATTATAACAGTCACCTTTGATCAAAACTCCACTGTTTTGGGTTTGTTTAGTAAGGTCAACTTCCATCGTGTTAAACCTAAACCCGTTGACAATGTACCCTTTATGACACGATACTAGTCTACTTGGGCCAGCAGCAAGCAACTTGAGACGGACATCAACTCCATCATGGATGGTCTACAACAACAAACAATTTGCACAGAGTATTAGCTTATCACATGCGGTCTATATTAGAAATGAACTGTAGGTTTTAAAACTTACGCGCTGTCGGAACCACTCAGGGAACGCGTTGTTTCGTATTTTTTCAAGTTGTCCATCTGATATCACAGGGTTTGCTAATAACACTTCCTCATCGTATTCACTGCATGTTATATGGCATTGTCGTTATATTATGTGAGTAAATACTATGAGAATGAAGGTATGTACACAACTACTTACACTATGAATGGTGCAACTTCAGTGCAATTCATGAAAGCGTACAATGTTGCGGCAATATACTCCTCCTCGGATAGATATCGACTGCTACTTGCTCCAAGTGCACGACCAAGATGCTTGAATATGGAAAGACGCTCATCGAATTCTGTGTCGACACTATTGTCATTGCGACCAAGTCGATTCATCTTTGTATCAACATCAGTCTCAAAGTAAAGGGAACAGAAGTTGGTAAGCTCCTCAAGGATGTAAGCCTCTGCAATTGAACCTTCAACCCGGGCTTTGTTTCGCACCTTTTTCTTAAGGTCAAACATATACCTATGTAAGAAATAAGGATTGATTTCAGTAATCAACGCATGTGTGCAAGAATGAAATACAATTTAAAGATGGATGGGCGACATCACCTCTACATCCATCGATACTACACAGGTCTGCCCACTCTAGCCTCATATGCTAAGTGAATGGTCAAATGCTCCATCGAGTCAAAGAAGGACGGGGGAAAGATTTTCTCTAACTTGCACACTGTCTCAACAATGTTTTTCTCAAGAATCTTAACATCACTCTCTCTGAGCACCTTTGAGCACAAATCCCTGAAGAAATGACTAAGTTCAGTCAATGCTTCATTTACTGGTTTCGGCAAGAGGTCACGAAAGACAATTGGTATAAATCTTTCCATGAATACATGACAATCGTGACTCTTTAGACCATAAAACCGACAATCTGCAAGGTTGCAACAGCGTGATATATTAGATGCATAGCCATCTGGCAGCTTCAACAGTTTTACCCACTCGCACACCTGTTGTATCTATTTTTTATCCAATGTATATACTGCTTTGGGCAAAACCAGCTTACCATTAACCATTCGTGGATGCAATTCACGCCGTATATCCATCACCTGCATATCTCTGCGTGCTTTTAAGTGATCCTTTGATTTGCCCTTGACATTCATGACTGTATTAAACACATTTTCAAAAACATTTTTCTCAATGTGCATAACATCGAGATTGTTGCGCAAAAGGAGGGTCGGCCAATAAGGTAGCTCCCAAAAGATGCACATTTTCTTCCAGTTGTGTTTTTTTCCAAAGCCAGGAAGTTTTAGACTAGCACCACACTTTCCAAATGGTACCACATCCATGTCAAGGTCCTTTACGCACATATACACTTCCTCGCCAGACAATCTGTCACGTGTTTCAAGGCGACGCTCCACAGTTTTATCAAACTTATCTTTTTGCCTTCGAAATGGGTGATTAGGTGGTAAGAATTGTCTATGACACCCCCAAAAGGAAGCCTTCCCCCCGTGCTTTAAGGTGAAAGCCTTACTCATTTCCATACAATAAGGACATGCCAACCTACCGTGTGTACTCCACCCACACAACATACCGTATGCAGGGAAGTTATTGATAGTCCACATGACTGCTGCCCTCAAGTTGAAGTTCTGTTTAAGAGATGCATCAAATGCTGGGGCTCCAACTTCCCACAGATTTTTTAATTCATTGATCAACGGCCGCAAGTACACGTCTATATTTCTACCCGGGCTCGTAGGTCCAGGAATGAGTAATGATAAAAACATGAATTGTTTCTTCATACACATGTCCGGAGGAAGGTTATACGGGACAATGATCACAGGCCACGTAGAGTAGGGTGTGCTAGAGTGCCCAAAAGGATTAAACCCATCGGTAGCGAGCCCAAGTCGCACATTTCGAACTTCTTCAGCAAAAGATGGGTGTCGATAATCAAATTCCTTCCATGCCTCTCCATCGGCAGGGTGTCTTAATAAATCGGGAACTTTGCTGCGGACGTGGCTATGCCATCTCATGTGCTCTGCCGTTTTAGAAGAGTAGTACAACCTTTGAAGCCTTGGTGTCAGTGGGAAGTACCGCAATATCTTCCATGCTATCTTTCTTTTATTCCCACTGGTTTGTTTATATCTTACGTGGCCATAAACCGGACACTCGCTCAAGTCATTGTTCTCCTTCCAAAATAAGACACAATCATTATTGCAAGCATCTATCTTCTGGGGGTTCCCCGTGCTGAGTCCAATTCGTATAGTTACTCATAAAACCTCTACGGAACAGATCAAAACTTACATCGTCGGGGGTTTTCCAACTTAACAGTTGACAATCATTGCACGGACATTTAATCGTGCCGTCATCCCCAAACTCCCGTTGATTCAAAGCAAATAGAATAAACCCGTTCACTCCCTGTCTAAACTCTTCTGATACCCCAATCCCACTTGGAGCAATCCTCCTTCGCATCCAACTTCTATCCACTGACATGATATATATCTCTCACTGCCTGGTAAACCTATACAAGTCGAGTTCAAAATTAACCTTCAATTTGAAAAATATATATTGAGTAGTCACTTACAAGTGAGTGTTAATCAGGGTTAAGTAGGGATGATTAGGGCTAAGTAGGGCATATTAGAGCTAAGTAGTGTTGATTAGTGCTAATCTAGGTAGCACAGACACGGACACTGTGTCCGACACTGACATCGACCGGGACATCGCAGAGAGGTGTCGGACACGTGTCTGAAGGTGCTGGTGAGGTGTCGGGGTGTCGATAGTTGTCGGACACCATACCTAGACTCATATAAAGTGTCGGTACTGCGTAGGTGCTAATTAGGGCTAATCAGTGTCAATCACTGTTAATTAGGGATAATCAACGCTGATTAGTGCTAATTAGGGCTATTTAGGCCTATTTAGGGCTGATTAGTGCTAATTTTACCTAATTAGGGCTTTTTAGTGTTCATCAGTGTTAATTATGGCTAATCAGGGGTGATTAGTGCTAATTAGGGCTATTTAGTGTCCGTCAGTGTTACTTAGGGCTAATCAGAGTTGATTAGCGCTAATTAGGGCTAGACTCATGTGTCGGGATGTCGGTAGTTGTCAGACACCATACCTAGACTCATGTGAAGTGTCGGTGCTTCCCAAGGGCTATTTAGGGCTAATCAGTGTAGATTAACACTAATCAGAATTAATTAGTGTTAATTAGGGCTAATCAGTGGCGGAACCAAAATTTCACCCAATGGAAGATGAACCTTATTACCTTAATTAACGTATGGCAGATGAACCTAATTAACCTAATTTCAACCCACCATGTCATGTTTCATTTTTTAATTAACCTAATTTCAACCCACCATTTAACTAAATCACATATCTGATATCTCAATCCAATTGGGTCCCATCCTCCATCAACAATCTCAATTCTCAAATGCTCAATGCACATTTAACAACCTAAAATCATCAACAGTCTTAATTCTCAAATGTACAACCAACAACCTAAAATTTTAATAAAATAATCAATGCTCAAATGGGCAAATAATTGTTCAAAATGCACATATCCAATATCTCAATCCAATTGGGTCCCATTCTCCATCAACCATCTCAATTCTCAAAAGTTTAATCCATAATTAACAAGTCAGACCAAGGACAATTACACAAATCAAACATCCCAATTGATCATTTGCGACATCACAAACTCAGATTACACAAATCTGGCCATCACAAATCAAACATCTCAATTCTAGGGAAGACAATGGCAGAAAGCATATGACAATTAATCATAGGCTTCAGAAGAATTAAATGAAACACAAACCTTTTCGGGTTCTAGACTTACTTCTTAAAAGGCAACAAAGTTGATCCGCTGCTAAAACTGCATGTAAACATGGCACGCTTATCAAACCTTTGTGGAAGAATTTGAGAAAATTCTAACGTATTTAATGAGAATTCAAGCTTGAACAATTGAAACAGAAAACCCAAATGGGCCAGAAAGAAGAAGAGAGAAGAATATTATTTTGATAAAATTATTGCAAACTTACACTTCTCAAATCCACTAACTCCACATGAAATTTTCACTTATGATTCCAAAATCGATAATTTCAAATCAGTTCATAGATATGAGATTTCACTACGAGATTTCTTTTAAATTAATAATTTTTTACAAAAAATCAGAAAACCCTAAATCAAGAAAATTGGAACATAGACAATAATACGGTCGCTAAATTATGCTTTAGCGACCGCATTTGTGGCAGTAGCTAATACGGTCGCTAAATTATGCATTAGCGACCACATTTTGTGGCGGTCGCTAAAGACCCTTTTCTTGTAGTGACCACCGCTAATTTCTCTTTGGTTAAAACTCTAACACTCATATTGTCTAACATCAAGCCTCAACAACACTTCTATCTCTAGTGAAAACCAATACAACAGTTGACCTCACGAACAAAAGAAAAAACAAATCAAAATCAAGCAAGCAGTACTCTCCAAGCTACCTACTTGCTTTTGCAGTCAACACATTCCCTGTTCTCTGGTAATTTCAGCAGTCCTTCAAGTATCTGCCAACAAAACACCCAAGATGTACTTATCACAGTGTAAACCAAACTATGTAACAAGGAAATAATGGACCGGGTAGTGCTTTAAAAAAATCCAACAAAAATTAGTTCCTTTTTAATTAAGGAAGAAAATAGTTTTTGAATTCAACTAAACTACGGCTTTGTTTCAAATTATTGAGTCAAAGCCATGTCACACAATCTTTTGGGATAGTCTTTCAGCTTAGTCATTTTTTTTACAAATTTTGAGATCTATCAGAAGCAGACAAGTTTATTCTACTTTGAGCTAAATTCGACATTATAACCTGTCCAATTCTATCTGTACTTACGATACCTATTTGTGCTCACTGAGCCGCTCATTTTTTACCAACCTTTTCCATTGAAATACAACCAAGAAAAGGAATAAAATCATCTGGATGTGCTCTAAAAGCCTAAAATCATCCAGATTTTACTTGAAAATCTATAACAAAGTGATAACTAAGTTAAAACTCGCAGGTGACAAATCCTATTCAAATTATATTTCGTTTGCTAATTCTATGAAAATAGTATTGTCCTAAATATTTTTGTGATGATATCCCTTGAATATCTAATCACTATCACATTGCATGTAAACTCAACTCAATGCTCATTCATTCCTTGGAAAGATCACAAGCACATAGATTCTTTTTATAGGTGATAGTTATTGTGAACCAAGTGAATTGACTATGTCACTTCTTTTGCCAATGAACAAGTTTGAAATATCATGCAATGATGATCTCAACAGGAGAAAAAGAGGAAATTTGTACATTCTAGTTCCCTTCATAGGAGTAAGAAAGGCAATGTAAGAAGCCAGCGAACTGTACTTAAGTCATAGGCACAAATTATACGCCATGAAACTTCATGCCAACTATTGGAGTGGATGGAGCTAATTTTGCAACTGTCCAACAATTAGTTGTCCTCATACCTTTCGCAACTGCTACCATTTTATTCTAGAGGAGTTACAACTCACAAAGTGGACCTCATGCAGACATCCTGGCATCACCAAACACTTATGACAGCTAGGATATGAATAACCTGCAAATAATAAGCACTTGGTTTTCTTCCTAACATCAGACTCTTTGACATGATAAGTTCAGAAACTAATTGGCCCAAAAAGCTTTTTCTGAGTGTAGTCTTGTGTCAAAATTCAGAGAACTACTAGCTACCCATACAAGGGAAAAAATCAGAAAAGACAATTTGTTACTTTTTCCTCTTAGAAATTTATGAGAACCCAATCACGACAGATCGAAAAACATATTACCCGCCAATTAAGCGCTCTAACCACTTGCTTGCCGAAAACAACACAGAATTACGGGGAAAAAAACACGAATAAAAAGGTAATTGCAAACCATACATCACAAAGTCAGCAGAAAGCCAGAAACCCATGCTTGTTCAGGATTCTACAGTTACGCATTAAATCATAACCCATGCTTGTTCAGAATTCTACTTGTAATTAGACGAAAGGGACATGGGTTCAAGCTTTGCCTTATTTCCACGGTTCAAGAAAGAACAGCAATAAGGATGCCTAACCAATGATATAATGTTAATGAGTACCCTAGTTATGCATGAAAAATTCTGAAGTATCAAACTCAAAACATGAAAGTAAGACTAAAATTATGACAAAAATGAAAGAATTGATCATCAAAAGAATTAAACATAAACCCAAGACAAACCCACATCAAATTTTACGTGATCAAAATTTCTAAGCAAAATCTAACAAGTGCACGAGTTCATAAACAGCAGAGGCAACTGCTGTATTGGTTTTCACTAGATCTTGAAACAACAAGACCAGAATCTAATTCAGTTAGAGAAAAAGTTGCATCAGGAGTACTACCACCTACTCCAGGCTGAAGAAGCCTTCTATTACCAAAAAGTAATTTTAGCACCAGGGTTCTGTCTGTGCACGTCTATGCTTCTTTCATGAAATCAGTGAAAGCCTTTGATTTCTATGGTACGGTATGCTTCATGAGATTGTTCTCTACCAGCATTTTCATTTTAGCATCGTACTATACAATCCCAATTCGTCAAATTAAGATGTTCGCAGCATCCCTCTACAAGAAGTAAAGTAGAATTAACATACCAATGAATCAGAGACCTCCACATGTTGCTTGAGTTTTTTACATCGGGTAGAGAAGGTCAGCAGCAGCTTGGGGCGGCATGTTCGAGGCAAGGCCGGCAGCAGCGACGGCTTGGGCTTCTTGGACAGGTGGCCTTGGTCGACGGTGGTTGGTCGTCGCGATGGCGGCAGCAAGATGTGTACGGTGGTTGGTGGCCGCTAGAAAGGGGGAGAGAAGGGATAAGGGAATTTCGGGGAAGTGAGGGGAAAAATTAGGGCAAAGTCAAAAAGAAAGGAGGTGGACTATTTCTAAACCATTAGCGACCGCATAAGGCGGTCGCAAATGTCGGTCGCTAAAATAAGTTTTTGTTGACTTTTAGAATGTGTAGATATTTAGCGACCGCAAAAAATACAGTCGCTAAAACGGTCGCTAAACTATAATTTAGCGACCGCGTATTGCTGCGGTCGCAAAATGCGGTCGCTAAAGCCTCTGATTCTTGTAGTGATATACATCCTTATTGAGAGTGTCACCAGGCTCGAATTGACCCACTCACACGGGTAATTCACCTTGGCGCTAAGATAGCGAGCAAGATGAGACATAATTGTCTTAAGCGCCAAGTGGGCGAATAAGATGATACAGCTTATAAAGCAAACATGTCCCTTTAGTTGGAGCTAAGATGAGACCTAAAAAATGTAGGTCGATCATAGAGTATCTCCACAACTTCATGTAGCCTGCTTACAGCCGAATGTGAGATTTCAGGCAGGCACTATGAGAGTGACTGGGCTGAAAAACTCAGGTTAGGCGCTTGTACAGCGACTAGACTTAGATTCGTATGGCGTATTTTATTATACATTTATGTGACACGCCCTTGCGGGTTACGCCATAGCATGCAAATCATACTGCATGTGCTAAATGCAGACCGACAGTGGGAGTGACGAATGAATCCCTGTTTCGTCATTGTGTGAGCCACTTGGATCGAAATTTTTGATCCTATATGGTACCCTTTTCACCTTAGACTATGTCATGAAGAGGATACTCAATGTCGCTACTTTAGCATGTACCCTTGGATCATGGATGATGCAGTCTCGCGGGGCATGTCTAGGAAAGCGGTTGGGTCTAATTGGAATGACATGAGGGCTTTGGGAAGAAAGTTCAATATTACATCATGTTGTGTGATTCATAGCCCGGGCGACTTTGTCGATTTTCGTTTCGATATGAGTCATGAGTACATAACATATAAGAGGTTTAACACTGCTCACTATGAGGGATTTGAGAGTGTTTAATCTGGTGTAGTTGAACTATCTGGGGTACATACGAGATTTTTTTAGAGTGATGTATTGTGTTAGTTTGGTGATAACTTAATACAATACTCCTCAACTGGACATCCTTTCTCGTAGGTCGCACGTTCCATTTCTTGTATGAGGAGATGAGTGGACGAGAGATAAAGAGGGACTGTACGATTTATTTGCCCTGTCTGTGGGCGAGTGGGAGCTGTTAATAAATTGGGTCAGTGGACCCATTATCCGTCCACTAACAGATAATGTGTATTTGTTAGTTTGGATAAATACGGTTATTTAGAGAATATTTATCTCTTAAGTGTCTGAGATAATACAATCTTTACCTCCTAAGAGTTGAAGGTAAAGTCAGTCTCTAATTGTATCTCTATATAAAGGCTAGAGATATCCCAATAAATTATAAGTCAATAGTAATAACCCTCTCTCTATAGCACTCTCTCTCGAGCAATCACCAAGCTCTAGGATTTGGTTCGTGGACAAAGAATTCGACTCTAGTAGCCGTTTTTGTACCTGCGTAAAAGATCAAGCATGTTGGAGGCTCGTAACAACAAGGATCTTACGTCGGAATATTTGGAGACTTCATACGGTATATTTTCGAACCCACTACGTGTTACGGGATAGTGCAATAATTGTTGTAATTGTTTCAACAATTGTGAGATACGCTCTCTTTTCTGGTGACAAAATCTCTGAAGTGTTGCTTATGTGAAAGGATCAGTTTTGAGTGATGATTTTTTATCTCACACAATGCTAGAGTCGCTGATACCTCTTTGTCACTTGAACGACTTATGTACTGAATACTGTATTTTGTTACTTAAAAGCACTAAAAATTGAGGCCACTCACAGGAAGTTTTTCAACAAGTTGTACGTTACCTGCTATATTATTTCTCCAACTTTTCAAATATTAAATTCTAGAATTTCGTTGTTCTTGAAATATGAAGAAAGTCCCGTGCATTTGACCGGTCCTTTAGCTAGTTTTACTTGATCATCTGACTTGAGATCTTATATCAACTAAAATTTGGAGTAACCTAGTAATGTTGCACTTGAATAAAGGGAGGATTGATGGGAGCTGTGTTACGTGCCTTAAGATTAGATCGAGTAATCCGATGTGGTGAATCTGTATCACCCAAGACATTCTCAGGAGCTAAGTGAATCAGCTCACGTTTTAAGCCCTTGTTCTTCTTACTACCTATGATGAAATATATATAAGCAAAAAGAGAATGTACTCAGATAGATTTCTTCGAGGGAAATTAGCCTCCCAAATGCCAAAGCATGTATTGATAAAATCTCTCTGCCTTTACACTGATAATGACTCACTTAAATAACAATGCTGGAAGTAACAAACTCCTACAAACTAGGTGCTAACCTATAACCAACTCCTACAAAATAGCTAGGCATTTATCTTTCCTAAATACTAGGACTTCAGGTGAACAACTTCCTAAAGATCTGATTTCTAGCCGTTGTATAACAAAGTGGCTTACATGGACTCCCACTTCCTTTCAACCACTAAGTACAGAACCTACATCCTAACAACCGCAACAATTAGATTTTATTAAAAACAATGACAGGTTATATAAAAGACATAACATTCCTCCCCTCTAAAAACCATCCTTGTCCTCAAGGATGAACTCTGGAAATCACTTCTTTATCTTCTCAGCTTCTTCCGATGTAGCTTCTGATGGAGCAAGTCCCTTCCAATGTATTAGGATTTCTCTTCTTCGCTTCCGGGTTCGTCGATCTAACACCGCTTGTGGCCAAGCCAAAACAGTGTCTTCTTCTTCTTGTACACTTGGGAGAGCTTGTTGCACTTGTACTGCTGCTCTTATTTTTTTCTTTAAGCAAGATACATGAAAAATTGGATGAATCCTCGACTCATCAGGTAGCTTGAGTTTATATGCCACTGAGCCTACCCTTTGAACAATTTCAAATGGGCCATAATACCTTGGTGATAGCTTGAGGTTTCTATGAAGTGAAACTGAAACTTGCCTATATGGCTGAAGGCGCAAGTAGACAAATTCTCCAACATCAAAGCCCTTATCTGTCCGATGAGCATCATAAAACTTCTTCATGCGATCTTGAGCAGCTTGCAATTGAATTCTCAGTTGTTTGAGAATCTGTTCACGATCATAAAGCTCCCTATCTACTGAATCTACTCATGTTGTTCCAGGTACATAGGACAGCAATGTTGGTGGGGGACATCCATAAACTATCTCATATGGCGTCTTTTTTGCTAAAGTATGAACATTTGTGTTGAAGCAATATTCAGCCCATGGGATCCAGCGAACCCATTCCTTTGGCTTATCTCTAGTGAAGCACCTAAGATACATCTCCACAGTCTGATTCACAACTTCAGTCTGACCGTCGCTTTGAGGATGATAGGCCGAAGAAAAACTGAAATTGGTACCTTGCATATGAAATAACTCTTTCCAAAATTCACTTGTGAAAACAGGATCCCTATCACAGACAATGCTTTTGGGCATTCCATAGAGTTTAAATATATTATCAAAAGAGACTTGAGCCACTGATTTAGAAGTACATGGATGAGAGATGGGTATAAACTAAGCAGACTTAGATAAACGATCAACCACCACTAAAATGGTTGACTTCCCTTTTGAAATTGGAAGTCAATATATGAAATCCGTAGATAAATCTATCCAAACTTGAGAGGGAATATGTAGCGGTTGCAGCAAGCCAGCGGGTGCAATGTTCTCCCACTTTTGGCATTGACAGGTATCACACTGCTTTATATGATCTCGAATGTTTTTTTCGCATGCCACTCTAATAAAAAAACATTTTTGATTCTTCCAAGAGTTTTGTGATAACCCTCATGGGTGCTAGAATGCATTTCCTCCATAATAACAGGAATCAAAGAAGACTCAGGCAACAAATACATTCTATCTTTAAAAAATAGAATACCTTCTTTGTAGCACCATGGTCCCACAGACTCACCCTGTTGCACACGGTTAATCATCTCTAGCAGCCTTGAATTACTTCTAGCTTCTTCTCTGATTGGTTCGAGCCAACGAGGTACTGGTTCTGAAATTGCACAAATTTCTCCATTCTCTACTCTTCTTGAAAGTGCATCAGCAACCAAGTTTTCTTTCCCTACTTTATACTTGATAACAAAATCATAGCCCATGAGTTTGGCTAGCCATCTTTGTTGTGCTGGAGTTGTAACTTTCTACTCCCACAAATATTTTAAGCTCTTTTGATCTGTTCTAACAATAAACTGCTGCCCAAGTAGATAGTGCCTCCATTTTTGAATATCAATTACCAATGCCAACATTTCTTTTTCGTAAGTGGATAAGAATAGATTCTTACCATGAAGTGCAAGACTGAAAAATGCTATTAGCCTTTTTTCTTGCATTAAGACACCTCCGATTCCGGATCCCAAAGCGTCACATTCAACAACAAACTTTTTGGAAAAATTCGGCAAGGCAAGGACAGGAGCCTGTGTCATTATCTCCTTGAGTCGCTCAAATGATGCTTCGGACCTCGAATCCCATTTGAAGCCATTCTTCTTCAACATGTTGGTTAATGGTGCTGCAATTTTTCCGTATTTTTGTATGAATCGGCGGTAATATCCTGTTAAGCCCAAAATCCACGTAAAACCTTCAAGGTAGTGGGCTTAAGCGAGTCAACCATGGCGGAAATTTTTTTTGGATCAACAGCTACACCTTCTTGGCTAATGGTGTGACCTAAGTACTTGATCTCCCTCTGCCCAAAACTACAATTCTCCTTTTTGACATACAATTGGTGATATCTCAAAATGGAAAAGGTAATTGCAATATGTTTCATGCGGTCCTCCCAATTTTTGCTATAAACTAAGATGTCATCAAAGAATACCAATATGAACTCACGGAGGTGGTCTTTGAAAATCGAATTCATCAATGACTGAAAGGTGGAAGGAGCATTAGTTAACCCGAATGGCATAACAAGAAACTCGTAATGTCCTTCATGTGTACGAAAAGCTGTCTTTGCGATATCCTCAGCCTGCATTTGTATTTGGTGATACCCGGATCGAAGATCAAGTTTGGTGAAGAAGGTTGCCCCATGTAACTCATTTAATAACTCATCGATATTCGGTATTGGGAATTTATCTTTCACGGTCAGCTTGTTGAGAGCCCGATAATCTACGCACATCCTTAACGAACCATCATGCTTATTTACTAGTAACACTGGAGAAGAATAAGGGCTGTTACTGGGTCGAATGATCCCAGATTTCAACATATCTGCCATAACTTTTTCAATCTCAGTTTTCAAGGTATGAGGGTAGCGATAAGGCCATACTGAAACCAGATTGCTGTCCACCTTTAGTGGAATCCGATGGTCGTGAGATCTCTTGGCATATAGTCCTTTGGGTTCCTCAAAGATGTCATTGTAACTCCTCAAAACTTTTCCAAATGTCTCATCCATTATAGAATTAGAAGAATTGGTGACCGAAATACCTTGTTTGCTATCCATGGACAAGGAATTTATACGCAAAAGAATTCTTTCTTCCTTCTTTTGCAACTCTTTGCTCTTGAAATTACATGGATGGCTATCCATACACAAGGAATTAATATGCAACAAAAACCCTTCTTTTTTCTTTCTAAACTCCTTGCTGAATTCCTTCATCTCCCGATTTTAAGCCTTGTAGCATGACCTCTTTTCCATTAACTTTAAATGACCTCTCTAACTTGGAAAAATCCCAAGTTATAGGACCCAAAGTACTGTGCCATTGCGCACCCAAAATAGCATCACATCCTTCTAGCGGCAACAAATAAAGATTCACCTTAAGAGGGACCCCTTGCAGCATCATGCACACTCCCTTGCAACGTCCTGGGCTGCATAATTTCTCTCCACTTGCTACAGCAACTTCAAACTCCCCTTCACAATTTGGATCTAAGCCTATTTATTTTGCAATTTTATTATTCAAAAAATTGTGTGTGCTGCCAAAATAAATTAAAAAAGTTACCCGTCGTTGGCCCATTTTTCCTTGCACACGCATGGTTTGAGGGACCTAGCTCCGCACATCGCATGGATAGAAATTTTTGGCATCTCATTGGCTTCATTAGGTTCTATTTCCATCTCCTCATCTGCATCATCTTCGTCTTCAGACCAGCTGCCTTCAATAAGGAACAACTTCTTGCAATGATGACCTGGTCCAAATTTTTCGTGACAGTTGAAGCATAACCCTTTCGCTCGTCATTCTCTCAATTCTGTTGGAGTTAATTTCTTAACGGGCATGCTGGAATGGCTTGAAGTAAATTGATTGCTTGCGGGCTTCTTGGGTTCACTAGACGCAATTCTCTTTGTCTGTTGATTATGAGCTTCATACAGTCGGGCGACTCCTATTGGAGCAAATAAAGTTGCAGGTTTGCTGGACTGAACGTCCGCCCTCAAACTTTCCTTCAACCCACTTATAATACACCCAACTTGCTGTTCTGGCAAAAGCCTACCTGCACGTAGTAATAACCTAGAAAACTTGGTGTGATACTCCTTTACCGTACCACTTTGTTGAAGCTTTGTCAGATCACCAAAGAAATCTTGGTATCTAAATGAGCCAAATCTCTGAAAGAGCTCATCTTGGAAAACTTGCCAAGTAATGCGATGCTCTCCATGTTCTTTTTTCAACAATTGATACCAAAGCTGAGCATCACCTTCTAAATTCCAAGATGCTAGTGGAACTCGTTCCTCTACGGGTGTCTGGTGGTAGTAAAAAAATTGGCTAGCTCTGCAAGTCCAGCTAGTGGGATCTCTCTCTCCATCTGTTACGTGCCTTAAGATTAGATCGAGTAATCCGATGTGGGGAATCTGTATCACCCAAGACACTCTCACGAGCTAAGTGAATCAACCCACGTTTTAAGCCCTTGTTCTTCTTACTACCTATAATGAAATAGATAAGCAAAAAGATAATGAACTCAGATAGATTTCTTCGAGGGAAATCAGCCTCCCAAATGCCAAAGCATGTATTGATAAAATCTCTCTGCCTTTACACTGATAATGACCCACTTAAATAACAATGCTGGAAGTAACAAACTCCTACAAACTAGGTGCTAACCTGTAACCAACTCTTATAAAATAGCTAGGCATTTATCTTTCCTAAAGACTAGGACTTCAGGTGAACAACTTCCTAAAGATCTGATTTCTAGCAGTTGTATAACAAAGTGGCTTACATGGACTCCCATTTCCTTTCAACCAGTCAGTACAGAACCTACATCCTAACAACCGCAACAATTAGATTTTATTAAAAACAATGACAGGTTATATAAAAGACATAACAAGCTGCCTTATCCCGCTACGGTGAAGCAACTATTTCTGTATTCCGAACCTGTGACTGGATTTCACCATTGGCAATCTTGTTGCTGTACAATTCTAACGCTCCCATTCATTGCTTTGTACTCCTCCTGCCCCCTTACCTGAAAAGCAAGAAATGACACCCAAACTGCCTTTTTTGTTTTATTACATTCTACTATGTCAATCTTTCTCTTCCCTAAATTGTAGTTATATATGATAGAAAAGATAAAGGGAAAGAAAATTATATTAGAGAACTTTTAAGAGCATAAATAAAATTGAGTACAACGAAGCCTTTATATATGCAAGGGAAAACTATCCTACTGAAAGCAGGAAAGAGAATCGTATATAAGTTATGAGAGCTATAGAATGTTATAGACTTAGGATAATAGGGAAAAGGTAATTTCCATGTTAATATATATAATCTAACATCCCCCCTCAAACTCAAGTTGGTAGAAAAAAACAAGCTTGAGTTTGGAGGTTAAGTCTGAGATCCAAGTTGAGATGAATTCCATGTGTAGAGTTTGATGATGCAAGAACAGAGCAGGAGTCCCGGGGTGAAATCCAACAACCATCAAGGTCTTGGGGCAAGGTCCGGCGACTAAGAACAAATCACAAGTCCCAGGGCAAGGTTCGATAACCATAAAGTTTTGGGTGAGGTCCGGCGATTAAGAACAGAGCAGAGCAGGAGTCCCGGGGTAAGATCTGACGACCATAAAGGTCACGGGGTGAGGTCCGACGACTAAGAAGATGGCAGGAGTCCCGGGGTGAGATACGACGACAGTAAATGTCTAGGGTGAGGTCTGGTGACTAAGAAGAAGGTAGGTTTCCCGAGGTGAGATTCGACAACCGTAAAGGTCTCGGGGTGAGGTCCGGTGACTAAGAAGAAGGCAGGTTTTCGGGGTGAGATCCGACGACCATAATGGTCACGGTGTGAGGTTCGGCGACTAAGAAGAAGGCAGGTTTTCGGGGTGAGATCCGACGATCGAAAAGGTCTCGGGGTGAGATCCGACGACTAAGACGAAGGCAGGAGTCCCGGGGTGAGGTCCGACGACCATTAAGGTATCGGGGTGAGGTCCGGCGACTATGAACAAGGCAGGATTCCCGAGGTGAGGTCCGACGACCATAAAGGTCTCGACGTCTAAGAACAAGGCAAAAGTCAAAACAAAACAAGAGCAAGATCCATTGCAGGAACCGAACGAGAGGCTAGTGGCATGTTTTGCAGTGTTGTGATCGATGGAGGGAACAAAATCTTATGGTAACTGAAATCTTATGGGGTTATACGATTAGGATTTGGGCTAAAAGAAATCGATATAGGTAACTGAAGAAGGAAGCAAAAAAAAATTTTTTTTTTGAGCAAAAGAGATAAGCTAAAGTTGATGAGCAATAAGAGTAGACGGTGGCTAGGGTTTCGTCATAAGCAAAGATCAATGTATAGAAGGGGCAAGATAGAAAGACCAAAATTCTAAAGCAAAGAAGAGTACGAAAAGAAACAAAAGAACTTGAGTTGGCTGGGCGAATGACAAAAGGCCGGGCGAACAACAGAAGGCTGTCCGCCAGAGTTTAGGAAAGCAGTTGAAAGATTCTCAAACCAGCGCATCGTATGGCTTTGATACTATGATAGAAAAGGTGAAGGGAAAGATAATTATATTAGAGAACTTTAAGAGCATAAATAAAACTGAGTACAATGAAGCCTTTATATAGGCAAGAGAAAACTATCCTACTGAAAACATGAAAGAGAATCCTATTTAAGTTATGAGAGCTATAGAATATTTTAGACTTAGGATAATAGGGAAAAGGTAATTGCCATATTAATATATATAATCTAACTATATTCCAACCAAATTATCAATATAATGAAGCAAAAATCTTCCTTGTGGAGGCTCGACTTTATATGTTTCACTAGTCTTATATCAGGCAAAAAGTTCATGAAACCTGCAGCTTGTCACTCATCTGCCAATTGTATGGAATGGCCTGCAGGATTATATAG